>JBBBDQ010001422.1:1767500-1957155 GCA_037127315.1 Ascarosepion bandense
AGTTCAAAATCCAGTTGAATTCATTGCATTCACTTATGTGCAAATACCCTTGGAAAAGGTATTAATCAATCTCTTCCCTCCAGTTATGGGTTAAATAACACAACCGATTGGGTTCTATAGCCTTGGCTGGCAAACTGCCACCCACAGAAAGCAATGGCAACCTACTGTGGGATAGTCATCTGCCCAGTCAGTCTTCTCTCTTTTGAGATATGATTGCCCAAGCGTGTTTCATGTATGGCACTTAACTAACTGAGTGACCCATTATTTTAAATGCATTTTTTCTCAGACATTTTAATGTGGTAGGCAATAACATCATCCTTGTATTTATTTTGCTTTTATTATAAAGAGTGCATATATTTTATGTAATAAATCTACATTATATATATATATATAGAGAGAGAGAGAGAGACACACACACACACACACACTAACTTCATATTTTATCTTCTTCAGCCAATGTTTTAATTTTTTTCTGCTCTAATAACCTTAGTCTTTACAAAATTTTCTTTTCTTTTACCCTCAACTCTTTCCTCCGATCTCGTCTTCTTTCATCCTCTCTTATTTTTAGGGAAAAAAAACATTCACACACCCACCAAACCAATCAACCAATCAACAAGCACGACCCAAAAGAGTTAAACAAATTTGACATCAACATTAAATTCCACTGTGTTTATCTTTCATTTTACATAATTTCTATTTTCGTTTGGTATCTTCGGAATCTGCAATTAGTATCTATCAATAATTTGCTTCAGACCTTCTAATTAAACTCTGTGGCTGTATCCGAAAAGAATTCTTCGAGGAATTTACTTCATATTTCCAATCATTGAGAAAAAAAGCATTTTATATCCACACACAAGTCAGTTATTGTTTATAGCATTTCAAGAAATTAAAATTCGGAAACTTCTTTTTATTTCCATTCCTTGAAGAGATTAATAAAAATTTGTCATTGTTTATAGCATTTGAAGAAATTAAAATTCGAAACCTTCTTTTTATTTCCATTTCTTGAAGAGATTAAGAAAATATGTCATTGTTTATAGCATTTCAAGAAATCAAAATTCGAAACCTTCTTTTTATTTCCATTCCTTGAAGAGATTAAAAAAAATATGTCATTGTTTATAGCATTTCAAGAAATCAAAATTCGAAACCTTCTTTTTATTTCCATTCCCTGAAGAGATTAAGAAAAATATGTCATTGTTTATAGCATTTGAAGAAATTAAAATTCGAAACCTTCTTTTTATTTCCGTTCCCTGAAGAGATTAAGAAAAATAATGTCATTGTTTATAGCATTTGAAGAAATTAAAATTCGAAACCTTCTTTTTATTTCCGTTCCCTGAAGAGATTAAGAAAAATAATGTCATTGTTTATAGCATTTGAAGAAACTAAAATTCGAAACCTTCTTTTTATTTCCATTTCTTGAAGAGATTAAGAAAAATATGTCATTGTTTATAGCATTTGAAGAAATTAAAATTCGAAATGTTCTTTTTATTTCCATTTCTTGAAGAGATTAAGAAAAAGATGTCATTGCTTATAGCATTTCAAGAAATTAAAATTCGAAACGTTCTTTTTATTTCCATTTCTTGAAGAGATTAAGAAAAAGATGTCATTGTTTATAGCATTTCACGAAATTAAAATTCGAAACGTTCTTTTTATTTCCATTCCTTGAAGAGATTAAGAAAAATATGTCATAGTTTATAGCATTTCAACAAATTAAAGTTTGAAACAATCATTTATTTCCATTCCCTGCAGAGATTAAGAAAATATGTCGCCAGCCTTTTAGCAACAGCAAAAAGACAATCTTGTTTGCTCTGATGAGGATACCAATTAGATATTCCATAGATGCTAAAGAAGCGAATCTGGCAGTTCTTCTAAAGAAATTCTTTTTGTTTAATATTAAGTGCATTGTTATTGTCCTTGATGGGTTGGACCACAGCTGGTTTCAAACATAATGAGGTCCTAAGTGTTAGCAAATAATAATATATTAGAGGCTGTTCATCGTAAACTTTAAAAATACTGATTTAATCATTCAGAATCTTTTTCAGCTGTAGTTTATGTTTAAATTTGAATCTGTGCTTGTCATATGCAAAGTGGCTGTCATTGTTTCATGGCTATGTGATTTTGTTTTTTCTTTTCTACCAGACAGTTTTGTGTATGGTAAATATGGTTTCTTTCTTAGTAACGGAGGGCACCTCGGCGTGGTGTAATGGTTATCAAGCTCGTCTCGCTAGAATCATTATAAGTGTGTAGTGAGTTTGATACTCACTGGGTAACCCCTACTTTTGGCTGTGTGTCATGTCTAAGCTATGCTTAGAAAATCACCTTCCTCTAGGTTTGGGGGTTGGGTGCAGGGCTAACAACACTGCCCCATAAAAAAAAAAAATCAGTTTGTGACAGAAATAGCAAAAACGCTGCCCTACACACCATTGAGTGTAACGGAAACGTTTATTTTTTTATTATCTTTGCAATGGAAGATGTAATGGTTGTAAGTTGGAAAAATTTTTTGGATACAATTTTGATGGTATTAGTTGCTGAGAAGATTCCAAATCTATCTGTTATATATCGCCATACGACGACAAACAACGAGAACACGCATATATAAAAATATAAGGTTATATTTTTATTCCTGACGACGAACCCGTGTGGAACAGAGAATGGAAGAGTGAGAGCGCACATAGAATGGGTCGACGGGAGTGTAGTCTTGCCTGTGGTGTCTCTCTGCTTCCACTGGCCGTTCTCTGCTGGCGAATCCGTGTGTCGAGGTCTTTTTATAGTCTTCTAGAACCGGGACTTTTCCTTCCGGTTTTGCCTTGCCCACGCAACGCCCACGTAATTCCAAGAGACACCTGTTCTGTTTGCCTCCGTAATCATTTCCGCCGCTGTCGGAAATAAGGTCAAACGAGCCCGACTCATAACCCTGCGACATCCGCTCCAGGCCCCGACAGGATGTATTTCTCAAACACCTGTCTTGTCGTTCGCCGACCCCTTCACCGACGGGAAACACCATTGATTGCATCAACCTTCCTCGTTCCTTTGATAGGATTTTAGATCCTTTTTGAGGCTTCTTCTATCGATCTATAGGAAGGTTGGGCATTGTGGTGTGGAGAATATCATCTTTGAACGAGAAAGCAGAGATCTGAGTTTGAATTCCAGTAAAATTTGTTGCATTCACTTACACACAAATAGTTTGGTAAAGGTATTAATCCATCTCTTCCCTCCAGCTATGGGTTAAACAACAGGATAGATTGGGTTCTCTAGCCTTTGTTGGCAACCAGTCTCCCACAAAATGTAACAGCTTTCTACTGCAGAAAAATTTTCTACCCAGTCAGTTATGTCTCTTTTGAGACATGATCGCCCAAACATGTATGGCACTTAACTGCCTGACTGAATTTAATTTTGATTGACTTCTTGTTGTGATCAGTCAGTTAAGTGCCATACGTAATACATGCTTGGGCGATCATGTCTCTTTCGAGATATGACTGACTGGGCAGAAGATTATCCCGCAGTAGGTTGCCATTGCTTTCTGCGGTAGACTGGTTGCTGACCAAGGCTATAGAACCCAATCTGTCCTATTATTTAACCCATAACTGGAGGGAAGAGACGGATTAATACCTTTCCCAAGGGTATTTTCATGTAAGTGAATGCAAGGAATTCAACTGGAATTCGAACTCGGTTCCCCGATTTCTCGTTCCGAGTCGATATCCACTGCGCCACAACGCATATCCTTGTTGTGATATTCTTCCCAAAATCCAATCTTCTGATTCCCATTACACTAATTTCCACCACTAACCAGATGTGAACACTCTGAATGCCCAAAACTCAACTAAAAAGGTGTCATCTGTCTCAGACTACGCACATATAGTCAGTTTACTCACACAATCAAAGAAAACGAATGAGTAATACAATCCAGAATTTTCGCCTAATAGCACCCCCAACTCTGTCTAAAGAAAGAAAATGAAAACCGATTTGAGCCTCAAAAAGGATCTAAAATCCTATCAAAGGAACATTTGGCGGGTGGACACCATCTTCATCTGAGTTCAAATGCTCATCAAAAAGCAACTTCCCATCTCCAAAAACATCAGACTCAACCAGGCTTGCTAACACTGTCACTGAAGTAAGTTAGAAATTTTCTTTTACATACCAAGATTTCCGGGACATGTGTTTGGAGAATCTAATACTCATAGGACAGATAGGGGGAAAGAGAGACAGGAGAAAGCAATGTGAGACATATTTGATGGGCTTGAGCAAATCGATGGCAGAGCAGGGTTTGGGATGGGTAACAAATGAAAGGGTGTTAAGAGTTACAAGGAATGGGGAGATGTGGAAATAAAACTAAAAGACATGCCTGCGTAGCTAATCAGCATTGAGAAGAGGTGGATTCGTACCTAATTAGAATTTGATAAACAAATGAGAAATTATAACCTGGATATAAAGTGGGGGATCAATTCTATATCATAATCACTATAGAAACTGATCCCTCATTTTGTGGCCATGCTAGTTTTCTATACATTCATATTCTAAATTTATGGGCCTGAGCAAATGGATGGCAGAGCAGGGTTGGGGATGGGTAACAAGAAAAAGGTTTTTAAGAGCCGCCAGGTGTAAGGAGATGTGGATGGCCATGATTGCCTATGGCCTGAAAGGATACGGCGTATAAAGAAGAAGAAATAGAACTAAAAAACATGTCTGATGAAGGGTAGATTCTCAATCTCGGGAACATGCTGATTCCCAAAATGTATAAGATATCTACAGAGAGCAAGTGTTGCCTGAGTTAGAGGGGTTTCAGTCACACAGATGGTGCGACAGAGACAGACAGAATTTGCTGTTTATTTATTAAGATTAGTAAGTTAAGTGCCATACATGATACATGCTTTGGGCAATCATGTCTTGAAAGACACATGACTGACTGGGCAGAAGATTATCCCGCAGTAGGTTGCCATTTCTTTCTGCAGTAGACTGGTTGTCAGCCAAGGCTATAGAACCCAATCTGTCCTGTTATTTGATTTATAGCTAGAGGGGGAAAAGATGTATTATATTATTACATAGTAATTAGTGGGGGATCAGTTTATTACTTCATAACAATAGAAAACCAATCCCCCACTTTATGACCAGTAGAACCCTTAATCATGATTCCAACTATTATATTCAGTCAGTCAGTTAAGTGTCATACGGGATACACGCTTGCACAATCATGTTTAGAAAGAGACACGACTGACTGGGTAGAATATTATCCCGCAGTAGATTGCCATTACTTTCTGCGGTAGACTGGTTGCCAGCTAAGGCTATAGCACCCAATCTGTTCTGTTATTTAACCCATGAATGGAGGGAAGAGACAGATTAATACCTTTCGCAAAGGTATTTGTGCATAAGGGAATGCAAGGAATTCAACTGGAATTTGAACTCGGCTCCCCGATTTGTCATTCTGACAAGATAGATATTAAAATAAAAAAGATACTGAAATAAATGAAATATTTTGAAAAACTATATTAAATATGAAATATTTAAAATAATAAAATGAATATTAAAACATTAAATAAATAAATAAGTATTAAGATATGAAATAAATATTAAAAAAAATATTTGTCTATATTTCTGAGATCAAGTATTGTAAATATTTCGACTATTTCCATTGTTCGGATTATTGTCCTCATCTTTATTGTCACATTTAGAATGTTTTGACTGTTGTATCCCCCAGCCTTCTTCAGATGATATGCATTAGAATTTCAAACCAAGCACTTTATTTAGTCAATGAGGGTAGATTATTCTAGTTCGACATGCCATGACTCTTCCGGATATTTTAGTTTCAGTTATTTCTCTTTTGTAACCCAAAGACACAAGCCACAGTAGATAAAGGTGTTGGCTGAAATGATCCAGTGACTTGAGTTGTGAGTTCAATGCCTGACCACAGCAGAGGGGAAAACTAGGAGAGGTGTGTTACTAAAGGGAATTAACTGAAACATAGATATTCCAAAAAGGCATGGCATGTGGAACTAGAAAAATCTACCGCAGTGGACTAAATAAAGGGTTCAGTTCAATATTCCAGTGTATATCATCTGAAGAAGAGTTGTATTACGAAAGGGAATTAACTGAGACTGAGATATCCTAAAATACATGGCATTTGGAATTAGAACAATATATCTCTGTGAACTAAATAAAGGGTTCAGTTCTAAATTCCAACGTATGTCATCTGAAGAAGAGTTGAGTTACTAAAGGGAATTAACGGAAACTGAGATATCCTAAAAAGGCATGGCATGTGCAACTAGAACAATCTACCCCAGTGGACTAAATAAAGCGTTTTTTGGGGTTTTTTTTAATCGTGTCACCCACAAGCAAGGCATTCCACTGCCACTATAGTGCAGGGGGTTACATAGAGGGATTGGGTATAGGAAATGTCAGAAGGAGGGTGATAGACGATTTAGGATGTACATAGGGAAAAAGTTGGAGAGAGTGGGTGTGACTTAGTGTGTTAGGAGGTGTCTATTGACCTTACATTTAAACTCCTGGAGGTTGTAGCCGTCGGGGAAGCAAGTATGCGGTAGGGAATTCCACAGGCGGGAAGTGCAAAGAAAAAAGCTGTTGGAGTAGAAATTGCGGTTACATTTCATCAGTTTCACTATAAAATGGTGGGACCTAGTTGCCAATCTAGTATCTCATGCAAATTCACATCTAGGGGGCACCAGTGATTTAAGTTCGTCAGAGCAGAAGCCATGAAAGTATTTATAGAAGAGGCACAGGGAAGCCACGTCACACCGGTGAGAGAGATACTGCAGGCGGTCAGCCCAGTCAGTATCAATCACATTACAGATTCTTCGCTGTATTTTGTCAAGAATCCTGAGGAGAATAGAAGGGGCACCTGACCAGGTGTGGCAGCAGTACTCAATACACAGGCGGATGGTTCAGTTCAAAATTCCAACGTATATTTTATATTTTAATGCTTCTAAAACGAAGCTACTGTCAATTAACCATCATCGACAATCTCACCTACCTCCCATTAGCATGGACCAGGCTTGCCTCCCAGAGAGTAAAACACTACGCCTCCTTGGTCTCACACTTTCAGCGGACCTCAAATGGAATGACTATATTGAATCCATTGCTAAATGCGCTGCTATGAAAGTCGGTTCTCTGTGTAGGGCCTGGAAGTTTTTTCCGTCTAAATCTATCCTGCACATTTACAAATCTACCATCCGCCCGTGCATTGAATACTGCTGCCATATCTGGTCGGGTACCCCTGCTGTTCTCCTCGGGCTTCTCGATAAGGTTCAGAGGAGGGTCTGTAATGTGATAGATACCGACTTGGCAGACCGCCTGCAGTCTCTCTCCCACCGGCGAGACGTGGCTTCCCTGTGTCTCTTCTATAAATACTTTCATGGCTTCTGCTCCGATGAACTTAGATCACTGGTGCCCCCTAAATACGAATTTGCACGAGATACTAGATTAGCAACTAGATCCCACCCTTTTACTCTTCCCATCTGCCCGACCCTCATCCTCGCTATCCTTACTCATCTGTCATCTTCCTCCTGACATTCCCTATGTCTATCCACTCCTTCTCTTTACCTTCCCCTATGTAGCCCCATGCGCAATAGTGGCAGTGGAATGCCTTGCTTGGGGTGAGATGATTAAAAAAAAAAATCATCTGCAGAAGAGTTGAGTTACTAAAGGGAATTAACTGAAATAGATATCCTAAAAAGGCATGACATGTAGAACTAGAACAATCTATCCCAGTGGAGTAAATGAAGAGTTTGTTATGAAATTCCAACATGTATCACCTGAAGAAGACCAGAGTTTATAGTAGCCATAATAATAATTATTATAATAATAATAATTCATAATAATTGTGAATAATGATCAATAATGATCAGGGCAACAGCATAAACAATGTAAATAGTGTAAAAAATATTTTTATATTGGATAAAATGTTGTTACAATGACAAAAGGAATATTAAAATAAGTATTAAATGCAATCTTTATACTAATATTAAATACGTTTTCTCAGATTTCAAATTATTGTCCTCATCTTTATCGTCATTTGTACAATGTTTATTGCATTGTGCGCTCTGGCCTTCTTCAGGTGCTAGGAATTTCAATCCAATCACTTTATTACAATCACTGGGGTATATGAACTCCATTCTTTACATAGTAACGCCTCTTTTAGTAGTCATGAGTTATATCCCTTTAACCCTGTAAGTTACTTGTTCACCAGAAGAGGCACTACTATGCAAGGAATGAAGTTCATATACCCCAGTGATTGTAATAAAAGTTTCAGTTCAAAATTCCTAGCACCTGAAGAAGGCCGGAGCATACAACAGCCGTAATGTTGTACAAATAGCAACAAAGATGAAGGCAATAGTCTGAATAATGTATATACTGTAAATACTACCACATCTCAGAAATATAGACAAATGTTTTCACAGTTTTAGAAATTGATTTAATATTGATTTGAAAGTTGATCAGGATCGGTTATTTTAGTAACTGACAAAATAAGTAATCATATTTGATTGGTTAAAATCTAAGGAATCAATCACTCAATGCTTCCATTTCAATCAGATTCTTGTGGAAATTATATTTTCTCCAGGAAATAAATGAATTATGGCTGATAATGTTTGTCTGAAATAATTCCTGGAATTTGATTCAATCGTAGTTTGATTGAACAGAGATAAAATACATACCCAAGATTGCTTTAAAGAATTTGGTTAAATAGCAAAAAATAAATTGAATGAACTGCAGTGTCTATCTATCTATATACTATAGTCATCCGCAGACAGATCTGTTTCGCTGTATTACAGCTCATCAGTACGGCTTAGACTCTGGTCGCTTCCTAACCCAGGATTGAAACCCGACCGAATTGGCATCAGTCGGCAATTCTACCCCTAGGCCACAAGCGTCCAGTAGAAGAAGGCAGGCTTTTTAGCATGTATAAACACGCCCAATAGCTAGAGTGCTACAATGTGCATTGTGGTGCAGTGGATATTGGCTCAGAACGAGAACTCAGGTAGCTAAGTTCAAATTCCAGTTGAATTCCTTGCATTAACTTATGCGCAAATACGCTTGGGAAAGGTATTAATACATCTCTTCTCTTCAGTTATGGGTTAAATAACAGGACAGATTAGGTTCTATAGCCTTGCTTGTTAGCTAGTATACCGCAGAAAGTAACGGCAACCTACTGTGGGTAATCACCTGCCAAGTCAGTCATGTCTCTTTCAAGACATGATCGCCTAAGCATGTATCACATATGGCACTTAACTGACTGACTGATATATATATATTGTATATTTGGGCAGCAATCTCTCTTTTATGCAGGTTTCATTAAATATGATAGACAAGGTTTTATGGTTAAATTTGTTATGTAATTTTTCATGTGATCTTATGACTTTTTTCATTTGAGGACATAAATTATATAAAAATTTTCCCAATGCTTTGTTTACCTGAGTGCTTTCAGTTATATTTTTAGCCATTATCAAAGATGGATTTTATTTTATGTGTAACAGAATGTATGTTATGCTAAGTATGTTTGTAGAGTCGTGTGTATGTTTTAAGTACAGTAAGCACGTTGCTAGCGTGTTCATAATTGATATTATTAAGTGTTGGGTTTTTTCTTTTTTATTAATAATGCCTCCATTATATTTAGACTTGTTTTTATGTGGATAATGCTATGATATTTGTGTTGTCAACAAGTATGTTATGGACAGGGTTTGGTATGTCTCCATGTGTGTTTAAATGAGGTCGAATTGAGCTCTGTTCTGAGAGATGCAGTGTGAGTCTTCAAGTCAGTTTTGTAGTTGTATAGCAGATATAATTATTTACAAAGTCTGTATATAATTGCAGATAGATAGATAGATAGATAGATAGATAGATAGATAGAATGGACTGCAATAGATAGATATATAAATACAAACATATTAACAGACTGAAATAGATAGATATCATGAAAATGAGAGGAAAATATATGAAAAGAGTGAGATAGATATAGACAAACTGATAAATAGATATGAACAGACTGCAACAGATACATGGATATATACATACATAGACACATGAACAGACTGAAATAGCTATCTATCTATCTATCTAGCTAGCTAGCTAGCTAGATACATAAATATGAGCAGAATGAGACAGATAACTATGAACAGACACATATATACACACACACAAATATATATGTATATATTGAATAGATAGATAGATAGATAGATAGATAGATAGATAGATAGATAGATAATGAAGAGACTGAAATAGGTAGATAGATATGAATAGACTGAGATAGACACCTTTAAGACCAGGTGGTTTAATCACAGGTCTACATTCAATATAGAAAAATTAAAAAACTGTACAAAATTGGCTAGCCACATGTGGAAATTAAAATCAAAATATGGAAAAGACCCAGACATAAAGCGGAGCATTGTAAAAAATGCCAAGCCATACAACGGTAGCAAAACATGTAGACTGTACCAAGAAGAAAAATTAGAAATTATGCTAAAACAAAAATGAACTGTTAAATGAAAGAACAGAAATTAGAATTAAATGCAGCCACACTCAGAAATACCTCTTAGATTCATAGAACCATGGATAAAATGCCATATTTTGTTTTAATTTAAAAATTGACATTCAAAAATTCCTTGCTACATGAGTGTTCAAATAAAACACTGTTTCAAGAGCGTTCTTAAAAAGAAAAACAGTAACCAATAAAATTGCCTGAAGACACCACTCATGGTAGAAACCTTGGTAGTGAAATAACACAATTAAAAATGGAAAATATGTACATATATATATATATATATATTTAAGTATGCATAAACAGAAACACATATGTATATATAGTGAACAGACTAGTATAGATAGTTATAAATATCTGTATATCTTCATTAAAATATAATTAATTCAATTATATAGATATATTGTGTCTACTTGGTTTTAGACTGATTTTTTCCAGTTTTTTAATCAGTCTCTTGATGTTTAGATGAAATTCATCAAGAAAGGTGCTGTAGTTTTTTTTAACCCAAATAAGTGTTTGAATAATTTGGACCGATTTTAAATATGAATCATGTTTAAGTGTCTAATGATTTCTTTCAGTTTCTCTCGGATTTCAGTCATTGGCAACTTCAACCATGAAAAGATTAACAATCAAACAATGTACTAAAGTTATCGTGTTAAAGTTATTGAAGCCTATTATGAGCAGTATTTACATCATTCGGACTAATGTCCACATCTTTTTAGCCATTTGTATGATGTTTCGGTCGTTGTACGCTCCAGTCTTCTTCAGGTGCTAGGAATTTTGAACAGAACCCTTAATTACATTCACTGGGGTATATGGTCTTAATTCCTTGCATAGTAGTGCCTCTTTTGGTAGTCATGAGTTATCTCCCCCAACCCTGTAAGTTACTTTTTAACCACTGCTGTAGCCTGGTATTGAACTTAAAACTCTTTTGGGTCAAGTCACAGGAACTAATCTTAAGGACACACAGCCCAGTGGATATAGACATTGGTTAGTTCCTGTGACTTGACTCAAAAGAGTTATGAGTTCAATACCAGGCTACAGTAGTGGTGAACAAGTAACTTGCAGGGTTAGAGGGAGATAACTCATGACTTCCAATCAAGGTTTTATGCAAGGAATGAGGATGATATACCCCAGTGACTGAAATAAAAGGTTTGGTTCAAAATTCCTAGCACCTGAAGAAGGCCGGAGCATACAATGACTGAAGCATTGTACAAATAGAAACAAAGATGAGGACATTGATCTGAATAATGCAAATACTGTAAATAATACCTCATCTTAGAATTATAAACAAATGCCTATAATGAAAATGGACGTTCAAACAGAAATGCCTTTCGGGCACTTTGTGATGTTTTGGTTAATATAATCAACCAACCAAGAGTGCAATTGGGAAAATTGTTCATGAATTCCAACAAAATCGGTTGGTAAAAAATGTGATGATGCTAATGCGTGCTTGTTTACACTGTCAGTTAAAAACATTGCTGCAGTGCGCAAGAATGTGGCCAAGAATCTAGTCTAGATACCTCTATTCGGTGGACCTGAAGCAGACTACCACCACGTTTAATTTCGTTGTTTTTCATTTTTTTTTACTTTTTTCAGCGCAGTCCCCCTTAGCTTTATGACTGAAAAAAATTTTTGAAAAATTTCAATATTTAAACATTTTCTAAGAGGGATCAGTTTCTCATACAATGTTATAGTAAATCGAGCCTCCATTTTGAAACCAGTCACTGGTATGACATTACCGCCACCTGTAAATTTGTTCATTATCAAATTTTTTGGACTTTTTTCAGTGCAATATTATCTTTTACACCTTAAACTTAACAAATGACAAAAACATTTGCAAAAATTTCAATATTTAAACAATTTTAGTGGGGGGGGGAACCAGTTTCTCATAAAACCTTATAGTGGATTGAAAATGGAGGATTGATTTACTATAACGTTATATGTGAAACTGACCCCCCCAAAAAAATTTGTTTAAATATTGTAATGTTTTAAAATTGTTTTTGATAATCAGAAAGTTTAAGGGACAATCAATAGGACTGCACTGGAAAAAGTTAAAAAAAATGGAAAACAATGAAATTAACATAAACAAAGTGACCCCCAATGTGAGTGGATTGAAAATGGAGGATCAATTTACTTTAACGTTGTATGAGAAACTGACCCCCACCAAAAAATTTGTTTAAATATTGTAATTTTTCAAAATTTTTTTTTGATAATCGGAAAGTTTCAGTAACAATCGATAGGACTGCGCCAAAAAAGTAAAAAGCAAATGATTGGAGTAGATAGACTAAACTATCACCCAGCTCACACTCCACCCACATCTATTGAACAGGTGAAGAGGCTCATCCCTTGTTTCCTGTTTAGGATGCGGTTTCCGGTTTTCTCTTTTCCAATCTTTGCACTCTTTTCTTTTTTTTTCTTTTTTTTGAATTGGAGTAGATAGACTAAACTATCGCCCGGTTCACACTCCACCCACGTCTATTGAACAGGTGAAGAGGCTCATCCCTTGTTTCCTGTTTAGGATGTGGTTTCCGGCTTTCTCTTTTCCATTCTTTTTACCCTTACATAGCCCCCTGTGCATCAGTGGCATTATCGCCTTGCTTGGGGTGATATGATTAAAAAAAAAACAATGAAATTAAACATGGTGGTAGTCTGCTTCAGGTCCGCCCTCTATTCATTTTGAACATCAAGTAGAGGTGTGCCGAAAAAGCCTTAACAGACATTTTGGCAATATTATTTTTCACCCATAATTGCCATGACTTAAATAAGCTCCAATAATGAAATCAATAAAATCTTACAAATAACATCATTTTATTTACAGCCAACTTTGAACCATCTTAATGGAACACCCTGTACTTTCTATTTTTTCCAAAATTATCTTCAGAAGCAAATTTCAAAGGCAGAGCTACTAAATTGGCAATTAGGTCCCACTGTAAAAATGGCTAAGTGTAACTGCCATTTCTACTCTAACGGTTGCTTTTCTTGCACTTCCCACCTTCGGAACTCTCTTCTGTTTCCCTGATAACTACAATCTTTAAAGACCTAAACACGTCTTCTGTCTTCTTGAATCCCATTCATTGTTTCTCCTCTCCTCAACCCTCCCTGTTCTCGGTTTTTTTCTTTCATTTTTACTCCCTGTAACCCCCTGCATACTAGTTGCATTCCTGCCTGGCTTGGAATGAAAAAGAAAGAAATGAAAAAGAAAAAAGAAAAAATAGTAAAAAATAAAAAAAGAACAAAAAGAAAAAATGTGAAAAAACAACAAAAAAGAAAAAAATGAAAAAAAAAGAAAAAAATGTAAAAGAACAAAAAAAAAGAACGAAAAAGAAAAAATGTAAAAAAATGAACTAAATATAAAAAATGAATAAATATAAAAAAAGAAAAAAAGAACAAAAAATGAAAAAAGAAAATATGTAAAAGAAGAAAAAAGAAAAAGAACAAAAAAGAAAAATGTAAAAAAAAAAATAATGAAAAGAAAGAAAAACAGAAAATGTAAAAAACAAAAAAACGAAAAATGTAAAAGAAATAGTAAAAAAGAAAAGAGAAAAATATCAAAAAATAGTCAAAAAAGAAGAAAAAAGAAAAAAGGAAAAATGTGAAAAAAAGAACGAAAAAGAAAAATGAAAAAAAGAAATAATGAAAAATTGTAAAAAAAATAAAACAAAAAATGTTAAAGGAAAAAAGAACTAAACGTAAAAAAGAAAAAAGAATAAAATATGAAAAAAAAATGTAAAAAATGAAAAATGAAAAAGAAGTAAAACAAAAAATGTTTAAAGAAAAAGAACTAAATGTAAGAAAGAAAAAAGAATAAAGAAAGAAAAGAAAAGGAGAAAATGTAAAAAAAAAATGTAAAAATTAGTAAAAAAAGAAGAGAAAAATATTTAAAAAATAGTCAAAAAAGCCAAAAAGAACAAAAAAGAAAAAATGTGAAAAAAATCAACAAAAAAATACAAATAAAAAAGGAAAAAATGTAAAAAAGAAAAAATGTAGAAAACAATAAAACAAAAAATGCAAAAAATAAAAAGAACTAAATGTAAAAAGACATAAATGTGAAAAAAATGAATAAAAAAGAAAAAATGACCGAAAGGAAGAAAAAAAGAAAAAAAGGTAAGAAAGAAAAATAACAAAAAAGAAAAAAAAAAGAGAAAATGTAAAAAAGAAAAAAAGAAAAAAAGAAAAAAAGAACAAATCAAAATAATACACTGCCATTTACACTCTTTAATTTTCTTGCTTCCTCTTCATCCCCTCCATTCCCCCGCCCCCCCTCCCCCCCCCCTCTTCTTCACCCACATGACATATATATATTTGTTAGATGAGCAGAGATTTGTTTCCTTGTACCTATTTATTCCTCAAATCCTTCTCCCACAATGCAATGTACTTCCTTGGTTCCCCTAATAAATTCTTCTCAAGTACTGATTATTTTTCTTTTATTTTTGTTCTTTCAATGTTTTTTACACCATCGTTCACTGCCATATAGGAAAACTGATCTATCTCTCTAAACCTATTTATAAATAGAACTTCGTCTGTGTGTGTGTGTGTGTGTGTGGGTGTTGGCAACTTCAATAAGATTTCTTCTGAGAATATTTTATCATGCATGAAATCATGGTGTTGAAAAAAGGTCAGTCAGTTGAGCGCCATATATGATACACACTTGGGCGATCATGTCTCGAAAGAGACATTACTGACTGGTCAGAGGATTTTTCTGCAGTTAATTGCCATTACTTTCTGCTAACCAAGTCTATAAAAGGTAAGCTGTTTGGCTACCTAACCCATAGCTGGCGGTAGAAGAGGCAGATTAATACCTTTCCTAAGGGAATTTATGTGTAAGTGAATGCCTAAATTAAACCGGAATTCAAACTTGGCTCTCTGATCTCTCATTTTGAGCTGAAATGGAAAGTTCAACACAGAGATCCGAAGGCAAATTGGCATGGCAAAGGACACATTCCAGAAGCAGAGTAAAGTAATAAGAGACAGAAAACTCACTAGAAACAAAGAAGAGAGAACTAGATTGCTATGTGATGTCAGTTCTTCAATATGGCAGTGAATGCTGGACAATATCATCAAAGACGAAGGAAAAACTTGAAGCGACTGAAATGTGGTTTTACAGATGCATACTGGATATAAAGTGGGGGATCTGTTCCATATTACAAACAATATATAAACTGACCCCTCATTTTGTGGTCACAGCAGTTTCTATACATTTATATTCCTGAGACCCAAAAGCACAAGGATGCATTCCAGGAGCTGAGAAGAGTATTAAGAAACAGGAAAATTTCACTAGAAACAAAGAAGAGAGTACTGGATTGCTATATGATGTCAGGTCTTCAATATGGCAGTGAATGTTGGACAATATCAACAAAGATGAAGGAAAAACTTAAAGCTGCAGAAATAATATTTTCATAGCTTCTGCTCTGATGAACTTAGGTCACTGGTGCACCCCCCCAAAAGAATTTACTCATACAACTAGACTGGCAACTGGGGCCCACCCTTTTACATTTAAATGCAGGCGACAAATGCAGGCTACAGTTCTACTCCAGCAGCTTCTTTTCTCACATTTCCTGCTTGTGGAACCCCCTTCCATATACTTGCTTTCCTAATGGCTAAAACCTCCAGGAATTTAAATGCAATGTCAATTCCTATCTCTTATCCACTTGACTCCAGTTCTTTCTACATCACCCCATGTATCTTGTTCTTTTCCTTTCTCTCTACCTTTGCAACAGTCTTCACTCCTGTGTTCACATCCTTCTCTTGCTCTTTCTCTGTCACTCTCTGTAGCTGGTTTGTCTTTCTCTTCACTCACCTCCTACCAAAACATTGAACCCTTTTATGTATCCCCCTACACATCAGTGGTGGTACCGACTAGCTTGGAGTGGAATGATTAAAAAAGAATGTAGGCAGGAATGTTGTTATTGATATCTAGAAACGGACATATTTTATATGTATTGCTGCGTTTAGGTTTAACACTATTTTTGGCATCTGGAAATATGTAATACTATAGCATTACATGTGAAAAAATATATAATACTATGATACTGGATGTGGAAAAATATGATACTATGTAAGTACGAAAGAAATTATTACTAGTGGCATTGTTAATTGTGCAGATTATAGTTGCAATATGAGTGGAGTAGAAAAAATACTTATTACAAAATACTTTTAAAATCTGAAAAACTAGCTGAAAAAAGAAGAGAATAAAAGGGAAAAATATATTTTGCAGGTATAAAGTAATAGGTCAGATGAAGTCATCAATGTCGGCCATTGTGTGATATAAAGCAGAAGCTTTGGCAACTAGTAAAATCAAAAAATAAACTTTAGCTAGAATATTGTTTTAGGCTTGTCATAAACTTTTGATGAAGTCAAGGAGGGTCAGATCCTTAATTTCCAAATTCGCTGGAAAAGGATTTAACTTGGAAAACTAATGACATAATTACTCGAACCAGAAGAAGATGAAAAGAAATGATGTCAACAGAAATATTGCTATTTCACTGGTTAAACCAAGGGAAGAAAATAACTCCACCTCAAAATGTGGAGGAGGAAATAAGTTAATTGGTTAAAGGCAGGGACACCTGTGTCCGTCATGTTCCCCCGCCAAGAGAATTTGGGACAGGCATAAAAACTACATCCAAGAAGGCCAAAAGCAGTTGCAGTCAGTTGGAGCTGAGCTTTGGGACCAGTCGAGATGTAACGACTGAGGGAGGAGTGTTCCCAACTGGTAGCCATGACTGAAAAGAGTAGTCGCTTCCAATAGAGTCCTGGCTGAAGATGTCAAGAAGTGCAGAGAAGCCTGCCACCGACTGACTTAAAACAGTTAAAGTCAAATAACACGTATCCAATAGAGTCCTGGCTGAAGATGTCAAGAAGTGCAGAGAAGCCTGCCACCGACTGACTTAAAACAGTTAAAGTCAAATAACACGTATCCAATAGAGTCCTGGCTGAAGATGTCAAGAAGTGCAGAGAAGCCTGCCACCGACTGACTTAAAACAGTTAAAGTCAAATAACGCGTCTCCAATAGAGTCCTGGCTGAAGATGTCAAGAAGTGCAGAGAAGCCTGCCACCGACTGACTTAAAACAGTTAAAGTCAAATAACGCGTCTCCAATAGAGTCCTGGCTGAAGATGTCAAGAAGTACAGAGAAGCCTGCCACCGACTGACTTAAAACAGTTAAAGTCAAATAACGCGTCTCCAATAGAGTCCTGGCTGAAGATGTCAAGAAGTGCAGAGAAGCCTGCCACCAACTGACTTAAAACAGTTAAAGTCAAATAACGCGTCTCCAATAGAGTCCTGGCTGAAGATGTCAAGAAGTGCAGAGAAGCCTGCCACCGACTGACTTAAAACAGTTAAGGTCAAATAACGCGTCTCCGATAGAGTCCTGGCTGAAGATCTAAAGAAACAGAAAGAGCCGAGAAAGAGTTAAAATGGAGTTGTTGTTGCTGTGCCAAGCTAAGGCGGACAGGACGAATTGACCGGCACCGTCACAAAGACCCATCTTCAGCTGTTTCCGTAAGGCTTCGGTGAAAAGCCCTGATCAGACTTTTTGAATCGTCAAAACTTGAAAAAAACTAAAAAAAAACTTGAAATCTCTGATTGGAGTGAACAAACATTATTTTCAAACAAAAACTTTTGCTCCGTTGTAAGAATAGGAATTCGACGACTTTTATATTCTATTTCTGTTTGCTGTTTTTTTTTGCATATATTATGGTGAAACACACCTATTCATCAGATAATGGACTCTCCCTCCTATATTAATAAGAGTTAACAGGAAGTTAACTCGAGAAGTTCTTGGGAAGTTCTTAGGAGTTCTTAGAAGTTCTAGAGAGTTTTTTAGAGTTCTATGGGAGTTCAGTAGAACTATTAGTTAGTTCCAGTTTGGACATGGTTGAACTAAGGCAGTTGATATTAGTTGGCAGTTAGCTGAATACTAAGGAGTCAGCTTACAGTGGAAGATTACCAAGTTCCTAACATTTTGGGTGCATTAAGTCTATTAGCAACCGACATAGCATGATTTTAACTTTCAGTGTGAAAACTTCTCCACAACACTTTCTCACAATAGTCGGTTTTTCTATTCTTGTCTTTTCACGAAAAGCCATCCAGTTTTGTTCACTTTTACATATTTAATTAATTCTTTCCCCGATTGGAATTTTCTCTGTCATTCTCTCTTTTTCACAACTTATTCAGGCGTCATCGAATTTATTTATTTATTTTTGGTGCCGTTTTTTTTTTATTAACCCAAGTGTGCATGCGTGTCCGGTCTGATTTGGAGTAGCAGAGATACGGCTAGTGGGATTTCAACGTGTCTTCCTTGAGATCAAAATTCACAGTGTGGGCAAGGAGGAACACCATTGTAATAGATGACTTAAAGAACAGCTACTGTGACGAGGCCATCACAACCAGCAACCTGAGAGTGTTGTGATATCTTGTACCGTATTGACAGCATAAACCCCGACTGAGGCTTCCAGGTATCACCGTGTCATATAGGTTATAAAGAGTTTTTCTTCTGTGTATATGTATATTCATGTAAATATAGCATATTTTTTCATTCATGGGTGTATCTGGTGAAATGTAGTATCAGGTTTTTTTTAATCATATCACCTCGAGCAAGGCGGTAATGCCACTGATGTGCAGGGGGCTACGTAAGAGTGAAAAAATTGGAAAAGACAAAGCTGAGAACCACATCCTCAGCAGGGAACAAGGGATGAGCCTATTCACCTGTTCAATAGACGTGGGTGGAGTGTGAACCGAGTGATAGTCTATTCTCTCGACTCCAATTGAAAAAAAGAAAAAAAGGAGTGAAAACATTGGAAAAGAGAAAACCGGAAACCACATCCTAAGCAGGGACAAGGGATGAGCCTCTTCACCTGTTCAATAGACATGAGTGGAGTGTAAACCGGGCAACAGTTTACTCTATTTACTCCAACTGAAAAAAAAAAAAAGAAAAAGGAGTGAAAAAGATTGGAAAAGAGAAAGCCGGAAACCACATCCTAAACAGGGAACAAGGGATGAGCCTCTTTACCTGTTCAATAGATGTGTGTGGAGTGTGAACCGGATGAAAGTTTAGTCTATTTACTCCAATTGAAAAAAAAAGAAAAAGAAAAAGGAGTGAAATGATTGGAAAAGAGAAAGCCGGAAACCACAACCTAAACAAGGAACAAGGGATGAGCCTCTTCACCTGTTCAATAGACGTGGGTGGAGTGTGAACCGGGCGATAGTTTATTCTATCTACTCCAATTGAAAAAGGAAAAAAAGGAGTGAAAAGATTGGAAAAGTGAAAGCCGGAAACCACATCCTAAACAAGGAACAAGGGATGAGCTTCTTACCTGTTCAATTTTGTGTTATGTTACTTTATGTTCTGGGTATTGGAGAGTTTGGATTGTACTCTTGAATTCATTGGTTTGCAAACTAGGACCAACTAAAAAGACCATGCATGTGTTCATCATTCTTTTTCTATTTTCTTAACGCCTATGCATTTCTGATTTGATTTTGGTAGGAGTGATAGTGATTGGTTGAATTTTGTATGATGACATAAGCTATGTCTGGGTTAATATCTAGGTTACCAGAAATATGGAAGAATAGAAAAAGGAAAGGATGTATGTGTTGAGAGAAAAAAAGAAAGAGAGAGTTTCTCTGTCATTTTATTAGTAAAGAGAAAAGGATATATTTCAATGCACTTTACTACTACCTATCTCTTCATTAGAGAGGAAAAATTAAAATAGAGATGTACATAAGGCTTTGCTTGTTTTTATACTCTAGAGCTGCTGCTGATACAAGGTTTATTAAGGGCTGCTCCTGCTACTATCTCTGTGCGGAGATGTGTGTTGTGGTACAGTGGATATCGGCTCGGAACGAGAAACCGGGGAGCTGAGTACGAATTCCAGTTGAATCCATTGTATTCACTTACACACAAATACCCTTGGGAAAGGTATTAATCCGTCTTTCTTCCAGTTATGGGTTAAATAGCAGGACAGATTGGGTTCTATAGCCTTGGTCGGCAACCAGTCTACCGCAGAAAGCAATGGCAACCTAATGCGGGATAATCTTCTGCCCAGTCAGTCATGTCTCGAAAGAGACATGATCACCCAAGCATGTATCATGTATGGCACTTAACTGACTGACTAACTGAATATAATTGTTGGAATCATGATTAAAGCTTCTACTGGATATAAAGTGGGAGACCGTTTTTCTATTTTTATGGTGTAATAAAATGATCCCCCACTAATTACTACGTAATAATATAATACATCTCTTCTCCCTCTAGCTATGAGTCAAATAACAGGACAGATTGGGTTTTATAGCCTTGGTCGGCAATCAGTCTACCGCAGAAAGCAATGGCAACCTACTGTGGAATAATCTTCTGCCCAGTCAGTCATGTCTCTTTCGAGACATGATCGCCCAAGCGTGTATCACGTATGGCACTTAACTGACTGACTGCTACTATGTTTATTAAAGCACTACACAAGCAGGTATAAAATTTTAAATGTCTAGGAAATGTTTTAACAGAAGACAGCACTGAAATCTGAAGGTGCACTGGATTAGCAAAAAATACCTTTCAAAAGTAAAGCTAATAAAATACATTACAATGAAATATGAACATTGATTTTTGATTAGACCAAAATACTAGCAGTTAACTGAGGCTTAATTTTGATTGAACAATGTTTTTTCATCAATTGAGTGTCATTTTGATTGGAAGATACAGTAAGAAGTAAATTAGGATTGTAAGTTTGACTGGGGAATCAATTATTGATCAATTGACAGCTTCATTTTGATTGGAAGATAAAATTAGGAGTAAATTGGAAATGTAATTTTGATTGGATGATAATAGGATTGATTAACCGTGAATGGAATTTTGATTGGTTAATAAGTTGGGATGCAACCAGGGATATAATTGTAATTGGTCAGTCATGTCAGAGATTAGGAGATTGATTTTGATGGATAGATGCAATCAAGTTAACATTTTTTTTTATTCATAAAAATAATTTTGATTGAATCAGAAAGTTTTGAGTATTGTTGTTGTTAGCATTCACTTTAAGTTTTTTAATTCTAGCAGTAAATCTTTAAAAAAAAGTTCTTCAAAATCACAGTAGGAGATAAAGACATCTGCCTTTATAAAAATTACAAGAGTTGCTTCTCCCTATAAGAATGAATATCATTTTTTTTTAATTTTTAGCAGATCATGAGAAAATTTTCTTTGAAAACATGCCAGAAGATAACAATGTCTGCCTTTATAAAAATTATAAGAGTTGCTTTTCCTATTAGAATAAATATCACATTTTGTTTTTAATTTTTAGCAGATCATAAGAAAATTTTTTTTTGAAAACATGCCAGAAGATAACAATGTCAGCCTTTATAAAAATTACAAGAGTTGCTTCTTCCTATAAGAACAAATATTATTTTTTTTTTAATTTTTAGCGGGAGATCATGAGAAAATTTTCTTTGAAAGCATGTCAGAAGATAAAGATGACTGCGCTATGAAAATGACAAGAGTTGCTTCTTCCTATAAAAATGAATATCTTTTCTTATATTAATTTTTGGTAGGAGATCATGAGAAAATTTTCTTCAAAAATATGGCAGAAGATAACAATGTCTGCCTTTATAAAAATTACAAGAGTTGCTTCTTCCTATAAAAATGAATATCACTTTTTATTTTTTTTATTTTTAGCAGATCATAAGAAAATTTTCTTTGAAAACATGGTAGAAGATAAAGCTGTCTGCCTTTATAAAAATTTTCAGACAAATTATTTCTTCCAATTTTTTTTTTTCTAAAAGCTATACACAAACCTGTAGGCAGGAAAAAGAAAGAAAAAAATGATATTTGATTCCTAATTAAGTAAGGAAAACTTTTATTCTCGTAAGAATTTTGCAGTCGGCTACTGTGACAATTTGAAGTGGAGGGAGTGAAAATTGAGCCTTTTAAATATACTCAACTCATTCACAAAGGAAAAGGAAAGGATGAGAAGAAAACAGATGAAACGTAAATTCAAATTTTTTTTCATTTCACCCCAAGTAAGGCAATAAAGTCACTAAGACATACGGGATCACTGAGTGTTATTAAATATATAAAAAAACTTATTAATGAGATAGAACAATAAAAGAACAATAATTAAGAAGACAGGAGGTAACAATTGACATTGCATGTATGGGTTACTGATTGTAAAAGAACAAGAAAAAGAAAACGTTTTTAGGAGAGAGAACAATAAAAGAGCAAGAATTAAGAAGACAGAATCAAGGCAATAGAGCCACTAGGACACAAGAGATTACTGAAT
Organism: Ascarosepion bandense; assembly: GCA_037127315.1. Taxonomy (NCBI): domain Eukaryota; kingdom Metazoa; phylum Mollusca; class Cephalopoda; order Sepiida; family Sepiidae; genus Ascarosepion; species Ascarosepion bandense. The sequence goes on from JBBBDQ010001422.1 coordinate 1,790,240, forward strand.
GTGAGAGAATATGAGAAAAAATAATTTTATGGAGAGGCAACAATAAAAGAGCATGAATTAAGAAGGCAGAAGCAAGGCAATAAAGCCACTAAGACACAAGAGATTACTGAGTGTGAGAGAATATGAAAAAAAAAACATTTTTAAGGAGAGGCAAGAATAAAAGGGCAAGAACTAAGCAGGCAGAAGCAAGGTAATGAAGCCACTAATGCACAAGAGAATACTGAGTGAAAGAACAGGAGAAAAAACATTTTTACAGAGAGGCAACAATAAAAAACAGGAATTAAGCAAACAGAAGTTGAGACTGAATTTAAATTTGTGAAGATCAAATTTGACTAACAAGCAAGAAGCCAAAAGAGAGTTTCACGAGCAAAAAGTGTGATAGAAAAAACTAACATAGAACTTACGGTTTCATCTAGCTATTTCAAATGTAAAATGATGGGACTTTTCACCCATTTTAGTACTGCACTTAAATTCATAAAGTCTGGGTAACATAGAAGAAAATTCATCAGAGCAATTAGCATGAAAATATTTATAAAAAAGCCCAGGATACAGGGAAGATATGTGTTGTAGTGCAATGGATATTGACTCAGAACAAGAAATCAGAGAGCTGAGTTCAAATTCAAGTTGAATTCGTTGCATTCACTTATGCACAAATACCTTTGGGAAAGGTATTAATCTATGTCTTCCCTCTAGTTACAAGGGTTAAGTAACAGGACAGATTGGGTTCTATAGCTTTGGCTGGCAACCAGTCTATCACAGAAAGTAATGGCAACCTACTACGGGATAATTTTCTGCTTAGTCAGTTATGTTTCAAAAGGGACATGATCGCCCAAAGCATGTATCATGTATGACATTTAACTGAGTGACTGAATATAATAGTTGGAATCATGATTAAGGCTTCTACTGGTCATAAAGTGGGGGATCGGTTTTCTATTGTTATGAAGTAATAAACTCATCCCCCACTAATTACTACGTAATAATATAATACATCTCTTCTCCCTCTAGCTATGAGTCAAATAACAGGACAGATTGGGTTCTATAGCCTTGGTCGGCAACCAATCTATCGCAGAAAGCAATGGGAACCTACTGCGGAATAATCTTCTGCCCAGTCAGTCATGTCTCTTTCAACACATGATCGCCCAAGCGTGTATCACGTACGGCACTTAACTGACTGACTGAATATAATTGTTGGAATCATGATTAAGGCTTCTACTAGTCATAAAGTGGGGGATCGGTTTTCTATTGTTATGAAGTAATAAACTGATCCCCCACTAATTACTATGTAATAATATAATACATCTCTTCTCCCTCTCATCAGGGCAATTAGCATGAAAATATTTATAAAAAGCACAGGGTACAGGGAAGCTACGTGTTGTAGTGCAATGGATATTGACACAGAAGAAGAAATCAGAGAGCTGAGTTCAAATTCAAGTTGAATTTACTGCATCCACTTATGCAAAAATACTCTTAGGAAAGGTATTAATCCATTTTTTTTCTCCAGCTATGGGTTAAATAGTGGGACAGATTGGGTTCTTAGCCTTGGTTAGCAACTAGTCTACCACAGAAAGTAATGGCAACCTACTGCAGGAAAATCTTCTTAGTCATTCGTTTTTTGAGATATGATTGCTGAAGCATGTACCATGTATGACACTTAACTGACTGACTGATGTTACATGGGTGGGAAAGGAACTGAAGCTGAGATGCCAGAGCAGCACTAATAACATTGCAGATTCTTCTTTTGATTTTATTTATATATAAATATATAACAATAGCACTAAGCCAGATGTGGCAGCAGTATTCAAAGGAAGAACAACAAATTTATAAATATTTTAGATAGATTCTGGCAGGAAAAATTGTTGAGCACGACACAGTGAACCAACTTTCCTAGCAGTAAATAAACTGAATATGTAATGAACTAAGTAATTTTAAATAAACAAATAATCACAAAGTCTGAATATTAAAACGGTTTTAAATATTAAATTATTTGATTACTGGTGAGTTTACTGTGTTTAAAACGGTCAAACTTTTAATTGCTATTTCTTTTTCTTCTATGTGCCATGTCCCTTCAGGCCATGGCCGATCATGGCCCTCCACATCTCACTATCCCTTCTAGCTCTTAACATCCCTTCTCCTGTTATCCCACTCAAACCTCACTCCTTCTACTCAAGTTCCTCAAGTATGTCATGTGTTACTTTCCCATGTCTCTCCTTACCTCTATCCATCCTGAGAGCATCAAGTTCTTCGACCGCTCCATCCTCAATACATGTCCCAGAAACTTCAGCTGTCTTTTCCTGATATTAAATACCAGCAGTATAGCCCGGTGTTGCTCGAGTGTTGCTTGGGTGGAATGAAAGCTTTAAAACTAATCCATGGTCCTGGAGCTCAGACTCAGCCTAAAGAATATTTGAAATAATAAAATAATTGCGACAATTTACCAATCTGCACCCGGCGTTGCTCGGGTGAAATGAAAGCTTTAAAACTAATCCATGGTCCTGGAGCTCAGACTCAGCCTAAAGAATATTTGAAATAATAAAATAATTGCGACAATTTACCAATCTGCACCCTGGCGTTGCTCGGGTGAAATGAAAGCTTTAAAACTAATCCATGGTCCTGGAGCTCAGACTCGGCCTAAAGAATCATTCTATAACCCAATTTTTTTGATTTTCGATTTTCAAGTGGAATGATTATATAGAATCCATAGCTAAACCCGCTGCTAAGAAGGTTGGTTCTTTGTGTCAGGCCAGGAAGTTTTTCTCATCTGAAACAATCCTGCGTATATATAAGTCTGCCATCTACCCGTACATTAAATATTTCTGCCATATCTGGTGTTCCTGCTATCTACCTAAGTGCTCTTCACAAAATCCAACAGAGAATCTGTAATGTGATCGATCCAGCCTTGGCGGCTCAGATACAGTCACTTTCTACACTGATGCAATGTGGCCTCCCTGTGTCTCTTTTGCAAATACTTTCACGGCTTCTGCACCAATGAACTTAGCTCCCTGGTGCCCCTTATATGAAAATTTACTCGAACCACAAGACTAGCAACAAGGAAATAATTCAAATATAAAAGCAAATTCTACTCCATCAGCTTCTTTTCTCGCACTTCCCGCCTGTAGAATTCCCTTCCATTTACTTTGCTTTCCCGGCAGCTACAATCTCCAAGAATTTAAATGTAAAGTCAATAGTCATCTTTTATCTCATTAACTTGCATCCTTTCTCTCATGCTCCTTTCTCCGTCCACTCCACTCTCATCAGTATTCTCATACTTCTCTTACCCACTTCCTGACACCCCCTATAACCTGTTACTCTTTCTCATAACTTTCCTCCTATGTAACCTCCTGCAAAACAGTGGCAGTAAAATACCTTGCTTGGGGCGATATGATTATAAAAAAAAATTCTATACTATTATAATGTGGGTATAAGGTGGGGGATCAATTCTGCATTACAGTCAATATATAAAATGATCCCTCACTCTATGGCCACAGTCATTCTTCTCTTACCCACTTCCTGACACCCCCTATAACCTGTCACTCTTTCTCATAACTTTTCTTTTATGTAACCCCCTGCAAAACAGTGGCAGTAAAATGCCTTGCTTGGGGTGATATGATTATAAAAAAATTTCTATATTATTTTAATATGTATATAAAGTGGGGGATCAATTCTACATTACAATCAATATATAAACTGATCCCTCACCTTATGGTCATAGTCACCCTTCTCTTAACTTTTAAGTAATCCTCTGCAAAACAGTGGCAGTAAAATGCTTTGCTTGGGGCGATATGATTATAAAAAAATTTTTAAAAAGAGAAATAAACATTCACTTTCTGTTTTCTTTATTTGTGAACCTGTGAGTGATGAACTATTTTCAATCTTACAACCTGTTTTTCACAGCTGAAATGATGCCACCATTTCGCTGCTCTATCGCTATTTTCATGGCAAATGTTGAGACAAGCAACATTCAACAGTTCTACCAATTCAGAGCTTCTCAGCCTTATAAGCGTTTCACCCCTAGCAAGGCATGTCACTGCCACTACTGTGCAGGGGGCTACACAGAGTGGAGAAAGGATGGTTAAATATAGGAAATGTCAGAGGGTGGGTGATAGGCGGGTAGGGATACCGAGAATGGTTAAATATAGGAAATGTCAGAGGGTGGGTGATAGGCGGGTATGGATAACGAGAATGAGGGTTGGGTAGATGAGAGTGTTCTGAGAATAATTGGGAGTTAGTGTGATAGGAGGTGTCTATTGACCCTACATATAAACACCTGGAGATTGTAGCTGTCGGGAAAGCAGACTTGTGGAAGGGAGTTCCACAGGCGGGAAGCGCGAGAAAAGAAGCTGTTGGAGTAGAATTTACGGTTACGTCTTATTTGTTTAACCGTAAAAGGGTGGGACCTAGTTGGTAATGTAGTATCTCGTGTAAATTCGTGCTTAGGCGGCACCAGTGATCTAAGCTCATCGGAGCAGAAGCCATGAAAGTACTTGTAGAAGAGGCACAGGGAAGCCACATCACGCCGGTGAGAGAGTGGTTGCAGCCAGTCTGCCAAGTCAGTATCAACAACGTTACAGATCCTCCTTTGTATTTTGTCAAAAAGCCCAAGGAGAGCAGCAGGAGCACCCGACCAGATATGGCAGCAATATTCAATACACGGGCGGATGGTAGATTTGTATATGTGCAGAATAGATTCAGGTGGGAAAAACTTCCGGGCCCTGCACAGAGAGCCGACTTTCATAGCAGCAGATTTGGCAATGGATTCGATATAGTCATTCCATTTGAGGTCCGCTGAAAGTGTAAGGCCAAGGAGGCATAGTATTTTACTCTCTGGGAGGCTAGCCTGTCCCATGCTAATGGGAGGTAGATGCGATTGTCTATGGTGGTTAGTTGATAACAGCTTCGTTTTAGAGGCATTGAAATTTACCAGCCATTTCCTACCCCAGGCCACTACGGATTGGAGGTCCTTTTCAAGTACGGCAGTGAGGTTAACTTTGTTGTCCACACCTGGTTTTTGATCGATGCAAGTGTAGATTGTTGTGTCATCGGCATACATGCCAACTTGGGATCTAATGGCGTTGGGGAGATCATTAATGTACATCAGAAAGAGCGTGGGACCTAGGATAGAACCTTGAGGGATGCCCGTGTTCGTATGGTAGTTTTGGGAGGCATGCCCATTTAATACCACCTTCAATGTGCGGTTAGAGAGGAATGACTGGATGAGGTCAAACAGATGTCCAGTTATCCCGTAGCTCCACAGTTTGCACAAGAGGCCAGCATGCCAGACCCTGTCGAATGCTTTGGAGATATCCAAGGCAACGGTTCGGGCTTCTCCATTCTTGTCAAGTGCCTGGTATATGTACTCAGTAATGGTCGTTAGCATATCAGCAGTAGACCTGGTGAATCGAAACCCGTACTGTTTGTCAGAGAGAAGCCTGTTGGCCATGAGATGCCGAATCACCTTGGCATTGATAATGGCTTCGAAAACTTTGCTGAAGATCGGAAGGAGACTAATAGGACGATAATTGGCGGGGTCTGAGGGTTCGCCAGAATTCTTAAATATAGGAACTACACAGGAGAACTTCCAACAGGCAGGAAAGCAGGAAGCAGATAGGCAGAGGTTATAGAGTTTAGAGAGGACAGAGGAGAGTTCTGGGGCACATTTCTTCAGTACTATGACTGGGATTCCGTCACCATCGCTCGCTTAGTGTAGGTTAAGTTGTGCAATTATCTTGGCGACCAGCGAGGGTGTAATGTGGATGTTATTTAGTTGAGCCTTAGTTCTGGGTGGGAAGTCGGGTGTAGGTATTCCAAATGAGTCCAGTGTCGAATTGGTGGAGAATCTACGGGCAAAGCTTTCAGCCTTGTCCGCTGGGTAGGTGAGAACTTCAAACTCATTGATTAGTGGGGGTATTGAAGTCTTTTTCTTGTTGAGCACGCTTTTGTAGAGACACCAGTAATCTTTGAAGCCAAACTTAGAGGATGCTATGCGTTGCCTAATTCTGGTAGCAAATGCCCTCTTAGCTTCGTTCAGTACTTTTTTACACTTGTTCCGTGCTGAGGCGAAAAGGCGCCTGTTTTGGTTTGACGAGCAGCTTCGATAGAGCTGGAAGAAATGGTTCTGGTGGGCAATGGCGGCCGAGCAAGCGGGTGAGAACCAGGGAGACAAATTTGATTTTAGTTGGAATTTCCTGGCCGGGATAAAAGTATCGATGCCAGCCTTAACCCAAGAGGAGACCTCGGAGGCACAGTCTTCGACAAGAAAATGGAAGACGTTGTTCCAGGGGACGTCACAGAGGAAGTCTCGGAACGAGTCTCAGTCTGCTCTCTGGTAGCAGTATGATATTCTGCTGGTCTGGTTTTCTTGGGTAGAGTTAGCGCGGATTGAGATGTTGACAGAGACTACAGCGTGGTCAGAGTTTCCGAGGGGGCAGAGTTGCCTGGTAGTGCAGGAGTCTGGGATGGAGGTAAAGCAAAGGTCGAGTAAAGAGTCCCTTCCGTTAGGTTTATTAGAGAAACGTGTGAGGAAGTCCACTACTTGCGTTAGAGCTTGGGTTATTGAAAAATACATGGTGCTGATCCCAGCAAGATTGGTGGCTGAGTTTTCAAGCCACTTGGTGTGGTGGGCGTTAAAATCACCAAACACAAATATATGGGCAGATAGGTGAGAAGAAATGGCCCTGTCAATATTAGTAGAGATGCAATCAAGTACCGTACAGTCAGAGGAGGAGGGGTAGTGGTAGAGGAAGAAGAGATAGCTAACCGAGCTTAGAAGTGAGAGAGGGAAGCACATGAAGGAATGATCCAGGGATTCAAGAGATGTGACCCTGGCTAGGGGGAGTTGTTCGCTGACATATACACCAAGCCCATGCAGATGGACATTGGAGTCCTTCTTGAAGAGGGGAAGGTAACCAGGAACGAACAGCTCCGAAGAGGGGATAGAAGGGTCAAGGTTAGTCTCACATATAGCTAAGATATTGGGTGAGTTAGTTAGAAGGAATGATTCTACACTATTAAAGTTACTGCGAATACCTCGTATGTTTGTGAAGGAAACGCATATAGGTTTGGGCAATTTATGACTAGCTGGCTTAGTCTTGCTGTTTTGTTTGTTTAACTACCAGTCGGAAGCAGCAACCAGGAAACTGCCAACCCGGTACCCTCAGAATGAAGAGACATTGCCGCCATACTCACCAACTGCAAAAAGCTGAACCGATATAAAGAACGAAAAAGAGAGAGATCAACCGGGAACCTCTTCCTAAACAAGAAACAAGGCAATCACCTCTACTCCTGTCCAAAAGAAGGGGGTGGAGTGTGAGACCGGGCGATAGTAGGTACTATCTACTCCAATTAAAAAAAAAGAATAAATGTGTGACTGAAGTTTACTAAGTTTTAACTTATACTAAGTTGAACCTAAATTTGATAATTAAAAACAATTTACAATCGTAGTTGCAGTGCATTACAAGAGCGACAAGTAGAGAACTTAGGTTAGTAACAAAACAGGAACAAAAATTAGACAGAAAAGATAAGAACCAAAGGAATAAAAACAAAAACAAAAATTTTAAAAATACAGCAAAATAAGATCAGACTGGCTAAAACTTACCAGTTGCAGGCTGACTGATAGAAAAAAGTTAAGAAAATTTCAAAAATTATCTTCATTTTGTTTTCTCCATTCAGTTCTGGAAAGTTTAAGCAGCCCCTAAGTAAGCAGTAACAGGGAGAAGTGTGAGGGTAGAATACATTGAAGTGGGAGGGGTGGGGAACACCTCAAAGCCATGTGTCCAGTTAGCAAGGGAGAAAGAGGAAGAGAGACAAAAAAAACAAAAAACAAACAAACATGGCCGGTCTTTACTCAGAATTCCTACGTATAACCGAAACCCTAATATACCAAACCTAAATTTGATAATTAAAAACAATTTACACAATCATAGTCGCAGTGCATTACAAGAGCGACTAGTAGAGAACTTAGGTTAGTAAGAAAACAAGAACAAAAATTTTACAAAAAAGATAAGAACCAAATGAATAAAAAAAAAATTCAAAAAATACAGCAAAATAAGATCAGACTGGCTAAAACTTACCAGTTGCAGGCTGATTGACAGAAAAAAGTTAAGAAAATTTCAAAAATTATCTTCATTTTGTTTTCTCCATTCAGTTCTGGAAAGTTTCTCTTTATATTCCATTGGTAAGGATGAAGTGCCCCCATACAGATTATTCTCCAGAACTGCTACCTTTTGGAACAGGCTCCCAAAATGAGGCATCAATAACTACTACAATCTTAACTTCCTCAAGTCTAGTGCTGTTATCTATCCTACATATCCTCATAATATATTGCTAGGTAGATTATGCATTGTTTTCTCTGTCCTACTTGCTTTCTTTAGTTGCTTTCAGTCTGTCCTATGAATATTATATTTCCCAAGCCCTCTTTTCTCATTATGTTTCATAGAAATTTCAACTATCTCTTGGTTAGGATTTGGTTTCTAGTTTCTTCTGAAGTCTAATTTAACTCAACATGTTAGACGTCTCCATCTCAGCATTATTTACATTTTTTTTTATTCTTCCTCAGTAGGCATAGATAGGTTCACATCTCATCCGGTTCACACTCCTCCCCAATTCTTTTGAACAAAAACAGAGATTTATCCCTTGTTTGTGGTACAGTGGATATCAGCTCAGAACAAGAAATCAAGGAGCCGAATTCAAATTTCAGTGGAATTCCTTGCATTCACTTATGCGCAAGTACCCTTGGGAAAAGTATCAATCTGTCTCTTCCCTCCAGTTATAGGTTAAATAACAGGACATACTAGGTTTTATAGCCTTGGCTGGCAACCAGTCTACTGCAGAAAGTAATGGCAACATGATTGCCCAAGCATGTATCACGTATGGCATTTTCTTCTAAAATCTTTTCATTCTCTTTCACTTCCAGTAACTCCTTGCATCTTAGTGGCATTATTGTCATCTTCTTTCTTCCTGAAACCTGTTCTTTTATTGTCCTTTCTCATCACTAAAGTCTTCTCATTCTCTTTCCCTCCAAGAAACCCCTTGCATCTTAGTGGCATTATTGCCATCTTCTGTCTTCCTGAAACCTGTTCTTTTATTGTCCTTTCTCATCACTAAAATCTTATCATTCTCTTTCCCTCCAAGTAACCCCTTGCATCTTAGTGGCATTATTGCCATCTTCTGTCTTCCTGAAACCTGTTCTTTTATTGTCCTTTCTCATCACTAAAGTCTTCTCATTCTCTTTCCCTCCAAGTAACCCCTTTCATCTTAGTGGCATTATTGCCCTCTTCTGTCTTCCTGAAACCTGTTCTTTTATTGTCCTTTCTCCTCACTAAAGTCTTCTCATTCTCTTTCCCTCCAAGTAACCCCATGCATCTTAGTGGCATTATTGCCATCTTCTGTCTTCCTGAAACATGTTCTTTTATTGTCCTTTCTCCTCACTAAAGTCTTCTCATTCTCTTTCCCTCCAAGTAACCCCTTGCATCTTAGTGGCATTATTGCCATCTTCTGTCTTCCTGAAACCTGTTCTTTTATTGTCCTTTCTACTCACTAAAGTCTTCTCATTCTCTTTCCCTCCAAGTAACCCCTTGCATCTTAGTGGCATTATTGCCATCTTCTGTCTTCCTGAAACCTGTTCTTTTATTGTCCTTTCTCATCACTAAAGTCTTCTCATTCTCTTTCCCTCCAAGTAACCCCTTACATCTTAGTGGCATTATTGCCATCTTCTGTCTTCCTGAAACCTGTTCTTTTATTGTCCTTTCTCATCACTAAAGTCTTCTCATTCTCTTTCCCTCCAAGTAACCCCTTGCATCTTAGTGGCATTATTGCCATCTTCTGTCTTCCTGAAACCTGTTCTTTTATTGTCCTTTCTCATCACTAAAGTCTTCTCATTCTCTTTCCCTCCAAGTAACCCCTTGCATCTTAGTGGCATTATTGCCATCTTCTATCTTCCTGAAACCTGTTCTTTTATTGTCCTTTCTCCTCACTAAAGTCTTCTCATTCTCTTTCCCTCCAAGTAACCCCTTGCATCTTAGTGGCATTATTGCCATCTTCTGTCTTCCTGAAACCTGTTCTTTTATTGTCCTTTCTCATCACTAAAGTTTTCTCATTCTCTTTCCCTCCAAGTAACCCCTTGCATCTTAGTGGCATTATTGCCATCTTCTGTCTTCCTGAAACCTGTTCTTTTATTGTCCTTTCTACTCACTAAAGTCTTCTCATTCTCTTTCCCTCCAAGTAACCCCTTGCATCTTAGTGGCATTATTGCCATCTTCTGTCTTCCGGAAACCTGTTCTTTTATTGTCCTTTCTTCTCACTAAAGTCTTCTCATTCTATTTCCCTCCAAGTAACCCCTTGCATCTTAGTGGCATTATTGCCATCTTCTATCTTCCTGAAATCTGTTCTTTTATTGTCCTTTCTCCTCACTAAAGTCTTCTCATTCTCTTTCCCTCCAAGTAACCCCTTGCATCTTAGTGGCATTATTGCCATCTTCTGTCTTCCTGAAACCTGTTCTTTTATTGTCCTTTCTACTCACTAAAGTCTTCTCATTCTCTTTCCCTCCAAGTAACCCCTTGCATCTTAGTGGCATTATTGCCATCTTCTGTCTTCCTGAAACCTGTTCTTTTATTATCCTTTCTACTCACTAAAGTCTTCTCATTCTCTTTCCCTCCAAGTAACCCCTTGCATCTTAGTGGCATTATTGCCATCTTCTGTCTTCCTGAAACCTGTTCTTTTATTGTCCTTTCTACTCACTAAAGTCTTCTCATTCTCTTTCCCTCCAAGTAACCGCTTGCATCTTAGTGGCATTATTGCCATCTTCTGTCTTCCTGAAACCTGTTCTTTTATTGTCCTTTCTACTCACTAAAGTCTTCTCATTCTCTTTCCCTCCAAGTAACCCCTTGCATCTTAGTGGCATTATTGCCATCTTCTGTCTTCCTGAAACCTGTTCTTTTATTGTCCTTTCTACTCACTAAAGTCTTCTCATTCTCTTTCCCTCCAAGTAACCCCTTGCATCTTAGTGGCATTATTGCCAACTTCTGTCTTCCTGAAACCTGTTCTTTTATTGTCCTTTCTTCTCACTAAAGTCTTCTCATTCTCTTTCCCTCCAAGTAACCCCTTGCATCTTAGTGGCATTATTGCCATCTTCTGTCTTCCTGAAACCTGTTCTTTTATTGTCCTTTCTCATCACTAAAGTCTTCTCATTCTCTTTCCCTCCAAGTAACCCCTTGCATCTTAGTGGCATTATTGCCATCTTCTGTCTTCCTGAAACCGGTTCTTTTATTGTCCTTTCTCCTCACTAAAGTCTTCTCATTCTCTTTCCCTCCAAGTAACCCCTTGCATCTTAGTGGCATTATTGCCATCTTCTGTCTTCCTGAAACCTGTTCTTTTATTGTCCTTTCTCATCACTAAAGTCTTCTCATTCTCTTTCCCTCCAAGTAACCCCTTACATCTTAGTGGCATTATTGCCATCTTCTGTCTTCCTGAAACCTGTTCTTTTATTGTCCTTTCTCCTCACTAAAGTCTTCTCATTCTCTTTCCCTCCAAGTAACCCCTTGCATCTTAGTGGCATTATTGCCATCTTCTGTCTTCCTGAAACCTGTTCTTTTATTGTCCTTTCTACTCACTAAAGTCTTCTCATTCTCTTTCCCTCCAAGTAACCCCTTGCATCTTAGTGGCATTATTGCCATCTTCTGTCTTCCTGAAACCTGTTCTTTTATTGTCCTTTCTACTCACTAAAGTCTTCTCATTCTCTTTCCCTCCAAGTAACCCCTTGCATCTTAGTGGCATTATTGCCATCTTCTGTCTTCCTGAAACCTGTTCTTTTATTGTCCTTTCTTCTCACTAAAGTCTTCTCATTCTCTTTCCCTCCAAGTAACCCCTTGCATCTTAGTGGCATTATTGCCATCTTCTGTCTTCCTGAAACCTGTTCTTTTATTGTCCTTTCTCATCACTAAAGTCTTCTCATTCTCTTTCCCTCCAAGTAACCCCTTGCATCTTAGTGGCATTATTGCCATCATCTATCTTCCTGAAACCTGTTCTTTTATTGTCCTTTCTACTCACTAAAGTCTTCTCATTCTCTTTCCCTCCAAGTAACCCCTTGCATCTTAGTGGCATTATTGCCATCTTCTGTCTTCCTGAAACCTGTTCTTTTATTGTCCTTTCTCATCACTAAAGTTTTCTCATTCTCTTTCCCTCCAAGTAACCCCTTGCATCTTAGTGGCATTATTGCCATCTTCTGTCTTCCTGAAACCTGTTCTTTTATTGTCCTTTCTACTCACTAAAGTCTTCTCATTCTCTTTCCCTCCAAGTAACCCCTTGCATCTTAGTGGCATTATTGCCATCTTCTGTCTTCCTGAAACCTGTTCTTTTATTGTCGTTTCTCATCACTAAATCTTCTCATTCTCTTTCCCTCCAAGTAACCCCTTTCATCTTAGTGGCATTATTGCCATCTTCTGTCTTCCTGAAACCTGTTCTTTTATTGTCCTTTCTACTCACTAAAGTCTTCTCATTCTCTTTCCCTCCAAGTAACCACTTGCATCTTAGTGGCATTATTGCCATCTTCTGTCTTCCTGAAACCTGTTCTTTTATTGTCCTTTCTACTCACTAAAGTCTTCTCATTCTCTTTCCCTCCAAGTAACCCCTTACATCTTAGTGGCATTATTGCCATCTTCTGCCTTCCTGAAACCTGTTCTTTTATTGTCCTTTCTCCTCACTAAAGTTTTCTCATTCTCTTTCCCTCCAAGTAACCCCTTACATCTTAGTGGCATTATTGCCATCTTCTGTCTTCCTGAAACCTGTTCTTTTATTGTCCTTTCTACTCACTAAAGTCTTCTCATTCTCTTTCCCTCCAAGTAACCCCTTGCATCTTAGTGGCATTATTGCCATCTTCTGTCTTCCTGAAACCTGTTCTTTTATTGTCCTTTCTCATCACTAAAGTCTTCTCATTCTCTTTCCCTCCAAGTAACCCCTTGCATCTTAGTGGCATTATTGCCATCTTCTGTCTTCCTGAAACCTGTTCTTTTATTGTCCTTTCTACTCACTAAAGTCTTCTCATTCTCTTTCCCTCCAAGTAACCCCTTGCATCTTAGTGGCATTATTGCCATCTTCTGTCTTCCTGAAACCTGTTCTTTTATTGTCCTTTCTTCTCACTAAAGTCTTCTCATTCTCTTTCCCTCCAAGTAACCCCTTGCATCTTAGTGGCATTATTGCCATCTTCTGTCTTCCTGAAACCTGTTCTTTTATTGTCCTTTCTCATCACTAAAGTCTTCTCATTCTCTTTCCCTCCAAGAAACCCCTTGCATCTTAGTGGCATTATTGCCATCTTCTGTCTTCCTGAAACCTGTTCTTTTATTGTCCTTTCTCATCACTAAAATCTTATCATTCTCTTTCCTCCAAGTAACCCCTTGCATCTTAGTGGCATTATTGCCATCTTCTGTCTTCCTGAAACCTGTTCTTTTATTGTCCTTTCTCATCACTAAAGTCTTCTCATTCTCTTTCCCTCCAAGTAACCCCTTTCATCTTAGTGGCATTATTGCCCTCTTCTGTCTTCCTGAAACCTGTTCTTTTATTGTCCTTTCTCCTCACTAAAGTCTTCTCATTCTCTTTCCCTCCAAGTAACCCCATGCATCTTAGTGGCATTATTGCCATCTTCTGTCTTCCTGAAACATGTTCTTTTATTGTCCTTTCTCCTCACTAAAGTCTTCTCATTCTCTTTCCCTCCAAGTAACCCCTTGCATCTTAGTGGCATTATTGCCATCTTCTGTCTTCCTGAAACCTGTTCTTTTATTGTCCTTTCTACTCACTAAAGTCTTCTCATTCTCTTTCCCTCCAAGTAACCCCTTGCATCTTAGTGGCATTATTGCCATCTTCTGTCTTCCTGAAACCTGTTCTTTTATTGTCCTTTCTCATCACTAAAGTCTTCTCATTCTCTTTCCCTCCAAGTAACCCCTTACATCTTAGTGGCATTATTGCCATCTTCTGTCTTCCTGAAACCTGTTCTTTTATTGTCCTTTCTCATCACTAAAGTCTTCTCATTCTCTTTCCCTCCAAGTAACCCCTTGCATCTTAGTGGCATTATTGCCATCTTCTGTCTTCCTGAAACCTGTTCTTTTATTGTCCTTTCTCATCACTAAAGTCTTCTCATTCTCTTTCCCTCCAAGTAACCCCTTGCATCTTAGTGGCATTATTGCCATCTTCTATCTTCCTGAAACCTGTTCTTTTATTGTCCTTTCTCCTCACTAAAGTCTTCTCATTCTCTTTCCCTCCAAGTAACCCCTTGCATCTTAGTGGCATTATTGCCATCTTCTGTCTTCCTGAAACCTGTTCTTTTATTGTCCTTTCTCATCACTAAAGTTTTCTCATTCTCTTTCCCTCCAAGTAACCCCTTGCATCTTAGTGGCATTATTGCCATCTTCTGTCTTCCTGAAACCTGTTCTTTTATTGTCCTTTCTACTCACTAAAGTCTTCTCATTCTCTTTCCCTCCAAGTAACCCCTTGCATCTTAGTGGCATTATTGCCATCTTCTGTCTTCCGGAAACCTGTTCTTTTATTGTCCTTTCTTCTCACTAAAGTCTTCTCATTCTATTTCCCTCCAAGTAACCCCTTGCATCTTAGTGGCATTATTGCCATCTTCTATCTTCCTGAAATCTGTTCTTTTATTGTCCTTTCTCCTCACTAAAGTCTTCTCATTCTCTTTCCCTCCAAGTAACCCCTTGCATCTTAGTGGCATTATTGCCATCTTCTGTCTTCCTGAAACCTGTTCTTTTATTGTCCTTTCTACTCACTAAAGTCTTCTCATTCTCTTTCCCTCCAAGTAACCGCTTGCATCTTAGTGGCATTATTGCCATCTTCTGTCTTCCTGAAACCTGTTCTTTTATTATCCTTTCTACTCACTAAAGTCTTCTCATTCTCTTTCCCTCCAAGTAACCCCTTGCATCTTAGTGGCATTATTGCCATCTTCTGTCTTCCTGAAACCTGTTCTTTTATTGTCCTTTCTACTCACTAAAGTCTTCTCATTCTCTTTCCCTCCAAGTAACCGCTTGCATCTTAGTGGCATTATTGCCATCTTCTGTCTTCCTGAAACCTGTTCTTTTATTGTCCTTTCTACTCACTAAAGTCTTCTCATTCTCTTTCCCTCCAAGTAACCCCTTGCATCTTAGTGGCATTATTGCCATCTTCTGTCTTCCTGAAACCTGTTCTTTTATTGTCCTTTCTACTCACTAAAGTCTTCTCATTCTCTTTCCCTCCAAGTAACCCCTTGCATCTTAGTGGCATTATTGCCAACTTCTGTCTTCCTGAAACCTGTTCTTTTATTGTCCTTTCTTCTCACTAAAGTCTTCTCATTCTCTTTCCCTCCAAGTAACCCCTTGCATCTTAGTGGCATTATTGCCATCTTCTGTCTTCCTGAAACCTGTTCTTTTATTGTCCTTTCTCATCACTAAATTCTTCTCATTCTCTTTCCCTCCAAGTAACCCCTTGCATCTTAGTGGCATTATTGCCATCTTCTGTCTTCCTGAAACCGGTTCTTTTATTGTCCTTTCTCCTCACTAAAGTCTTCTCTCATTCTCTTTCCCTCCAAGTAACCCCTTGCATCTTAGTGGCATTATTGCCATCTTCGTCTTCCTGGAAACCTGTTCTTTGCTGTCCTTTCCACATCACTAAAGTCTTCTTCATTCTCTTTCTCCAAGTAACCCCCCACATCTTAGTGGCATTATTGCCATCTTCTGTCTTCCTGAAACCTGTTCTTTTACTGTCCTTTCTCCCACTAAAGTCTTCCTCATCTTCTTTCCCTCCAAGTAACCCCTTGCATCTTAGTGGCATTATTGCCATCTTCTGTCTTCCTGAAACCTGGTTCTTTATTGTCCTTTCTACCACCAAAGTCTTCTTTCATTCTCTTTCCCTCCAAGTAACCCCTTGCATCTTAGTGCATGGTTGCCATCTTCTGTCTTCCTGAAACCTGTTCTTTTATTGTCCCTTCTACTCACCAAAGCTCCTTCTCATTCTCTTCCTCCAAGTAACCCCTTGCATCTTAGTGGCATTATTGCCATCTTCTGTCTTCCTGAAACCTGTTCTTTATTGTCCTTTTCTTCTCACTAAAGTCTTCTCATTCTCTTTCCTCCAAGCAACCCTCAGCATTCAGTGGCATTATTGGACATCTTCTGTCTTCCTGAACCCTGTTCTTTTATTGTCCTTTCTCATCACTAAAGTCTTCTCATTCTCTTTCCTCCAAGTAACTTCTTGCATCTTAGTGGCATTATTGCCATCATCTATCTTCTTGAAACCTGTTCTTTTATTGTCCTTTTCTATCTACCAAAGTCTTTCATTCTCTTTTTCCTCCACAAATTTCCCTTGCAGGTCTCAGTATTTATTGCCATCTTCTGTCTTCCTGAAACCTGTTCTTTATTGTCCTTTTCTCATCACTAAAGTTTTCTTCATTCCTTTCTCCACAATCTCTACATCTTTAAAAAATATTACCTCTGTCTCTCCTGAAACTGTTCTTTATATTGTCCTTTCATCACCAAAGTCTTCTTCATTTTTCCACAATCTCTTTGCATTCTATAACATTAATGCTATTTTCTGTCTTCCCGAACTGCTCTGCTGTTTGTTTTTCATCATTGTCTTCATTCTTTCCTCCAACTTCTTTCATCTCAGTGGCATTATTGCCATCTTGTCTTCCTAAACCTTGTTCTTTTATTGTCCTTTCTACTCACTAAAGTTCTTCTTATCTTTCTTCTCTGTAATAAATCACTGGCATCTTATAGACGACGGTTAATCTTCTGTCTTCCCAAACTGTCTTTATTGTCCTTTCGACCACCAAAGCCTTCTCATTCTTTCCAAGCAATCACATCTGAAAGGTATTACTGCCATCTCTGGGCCTCTTCCTAACTCGTCTTTACGTTGTCCTTTTCTCCTGTTTGTGCTTTTCTCATTCTTCTCTCCACAACCCCTTACATCTTAGCATGATGCCATCTCTGTCTTCCTGAATCCAGTTCTTTATTGTCCTTTCACTCACTAAAGTCTTCTCATTCTCTTTCCCTCCATGAATCTCTTGTTCAGTGGCATTATTGCCATCTTCTGTTCTTGAAACCTGTTCTTTGCTTGTCCTTTCTCATCAAAGTCTTCTCATTCTCTTTCTCCTTACAAGAATCCCCTTTATCCTATGTATTGTCACATTCTTCTGTCTTCTCCTTGAAACCTGTTCTTTATTGTCCTTTTCTACCTCATCAAAGCCCTTCTATTCTCTTTCTCCAGCACCCTGGCATCTTAGCATTATTAACAACTCTGCCTTCTGAAACTGCCTTATTGTCCTTTTCTTCCTACCAGTAAAGTCTTCTCATTCTTTCCTCCAAGTAAACTCTTTGCACCAGTGGCATTATTGGCCATCTTCATCTTCCTGAAACCTGTTCTTTAACCTTCTTTACTCACTAAAGTTCTTCTCATTCTCTTTCCTCCAAGCAACCCCTTGCATCTTATGGCACCACGAAGCATCTCTTCTGTCTTCCTGAAACCGGGACTTTTATTGTCCTTTCTCCTCACTAAAGTCTTCTCATTCTCTTTCCCTCCAAGTAACCCCTTGCATCTTAGTGGCATTATTGCCATCTTCTGTCTTCCTGAAACCTGTTCTTTTATTGTCCTTTCTCATCACTAAAGTCTTCTCATTCTCTTTCCTCCAAGTAACCCCTTACATCTTAGTGGCATTATTGCCATCTTCTGTCTTCCTGAAACCTGTTCTTTTATTGTCCTTTCTCCTCACTAAAGTCTTCTCATTCTCTTTCCCTCCAAGTAACCCCTTGCATCTTAGTGGCATTATTGCCATCTTCTGTCTTCCTGAAACCTGTTCTTTTATTGTCCTTTCTACTCACTAAAGTCTTCTCATTCTCTTTCCCTCCAAGTAACCCCTTGCATCTTAGTGGCATTATTGCCATCTTCTGTCTTCCTGAAACCTGTTCTTTTATTGTCCTTTCTACTCACTAAAGTCTTCTCATTCTCTTTCCCTCCAAGTAACCCCTTGCATCTTAGTGGCATTATTGCCATCTTCTGTCTTCCTGAAATCTGTTCTTTTATTGTCCTTTCTTCTCACTAAAGTCTTCTCATTCTCTTTCCCTCCAAGTAACCCCTTGCATCTTAGTGGCATTATTGCCATCTTCTGTCTTCCTGAAACCTGTTCTTTTATTGTCCTTTCTCATCACTAAAGTCTTCTCATTCTCTTTCCCTCCAAGTAACCCCTTGCATCTTAGTGGCATTATTGCCATCATCTATCTTCCTGAAACCTGTTCTTTTATTGTCCTTTCTACTCACTAAAGTCTTCTCATTCTCTTTCCCTCCAAGTAACCCCTTGCATCTTAGTGGCATTATTGCCATCTTCTGTCTTCCTGAAACCTGTTCTTTTATTGTCCTTTCTCATCACTAAAGTTTTCTCATTCTCTTTCCCTCCAAGTAACCCCTTGCATCTTAGTGGCATTATTGCCATCTTCTGTCTTCCTGAAACCTGTTCTTTTATTGTCCTTTCTACTCACTAAAGTCTTCTCATTCTCTTTCCCTCCAAGTAACCGCTTGCATCTTAGTGGCATTATTGCCATCTTCTGTCTTCCTGAAACCTGTTCTTTTATTGTCCTTTCTCATCACTAAAGTCTTCTCATTCTCTTTCCCTCCAAGTAACCCCTTTCATCTTAGTGGCATTATTGCCATCTTCTGTCTTCCTGAAACCTGTTCTTTTATTGTCCTTTCTACTCACTAAAGTCTTCTCATTCTCTTTCCCTCCAAGTAACCACTTGCATCTTAGTGGCATTATTGCCATCTTCTGTCTTCCTGAAACCTGTTCTTTTATTGTCCTTACTCCTCACTAAAGTCTTCTCATTCTCTTTCCCTCCAAGTAACCCCTTACATCTTAGTGGCATTATTGCCATCTTCTGCCTTCCTGAAACCTGTTCTTTTATTGTCCTTTCTCCTCACTAAAGTTTTCTCATTCTCTTTCCCTCCAAGTAACCCCTTACATCTTAGTGGCATTATTGCCATCTTCTGTCTTCCTGAAACCTGTTCTTTTATTGTCCTTTCTACTCACTAAAGTCTTCTCATTCTCTTTCCCTCCAAGTAACCCCTTGCATCTTAGTGGCATTATTGCCATCTTCTATCTTCCTGAAACCTGTTCTTTTATTGTCCTTTCTACTCACTAAAGTCTTCTCATTCTCTTTCCCTCCAAGTAACCCCTTGCATCTTAGTGGCATTATTGCCATCTTCTGTCTTCCTGAAACCTGTTCTTTTATTGTCCTTTCTACTCACTAAAGTCTTCTCATTCTCTTTCCCTCCAAGTAACCCCTTGCATCTTAGTGGCATTATTGCCATTTTCTGTCTTCCTGAAACCTGTTCTTTTATTATCCTTTCTAATCACTAAAGTCTTCTCATTCTCTTTCCCTCCAAGTAACCCCTTGCATCTTAGTGGCATTATTGCCATCTTCTGTCTTCCTGAAACCTGTTCTTTTATTGTCCTTTCTACTCACTAAAGTCTTCTCATTCTCTTTCCCTCCAAGTAACCGCTTGCATCTTAGTGGCATTATTGCCATCTTCTGTCTTCCTGAAACCTGTACTTTTATTGTCCTTTCTACTCACTAAAGTCTTCTCATTCTCTTTCCCTCCAAGTAACCCCTTGCATCTTAGTGGCATTATTGCCATCTTCTGTCTTCCTGAAACCTGTTCTTTTATTGTCCTTTCTACTCACTAAAGTCTTCTCATTCTCTTTCCCTCCAAGTAACCCCTTGCATCTTAGTGGCATTATTGCCATCTTCTGTCTTCCTGAAACCTGTTCTTTTATTGTCCTTTCTCATCAATAAAGTCTTCTCATTCTCTTTCCCTCCAAGTAACCCCTTGCATCTTAGTGGCATTATTGCCATCTTCTGTCTTCCTGAAATCTATTCTTTTATTGTCCTTTCTTCTCACTAAATTCTTCTCATTCTCTTTCCCTCCAAGTAACCCCTTGCATCTTAGTGGCATTATTGCCATCTTCTGTCTTCCTGAAAACTGTTCTTTTATTCTCCTTTCTTCTCACTAAAGTCTTCTCATTCTCTTTCCCTCCAAGTAACCCCTTACATCTTAGTGGCATTATTGCCATCTTCTGTCTTCCTGAAACCTGTTCTTTTATTGTCCTTTCTACTCACTAAAGTCTTCTCATTCTCTTTCCCTCCAAGTAACCCCTTGCATCTTAGTGGCATCATTGCCATCTTCTGTCTTCCTGAAACCTGTTCTTTTATTGTCCTTTCTACTCACTAAAGTCATCTCATTCTCTTTCCCTCCAAGTAACCCCTTGCATCTTAGTGGCATTATTGCCATCTTCTGTCTTCCTGAAACCTGTTCTTTTATTGTCCTTTCTTCTCACTAACGTCTTCTCATTCTCTTTCCCTCCAAGTAACCCCTTGCATCTTAGTGGCATTATTGCCATCTTCTGTCTTCCTGAAACCTGTTTTTTTATTGTCCTTTCTACTCACTAAATCTTCTCATTCTCTTTCCCTCCAAGTAACCCCTTGCATCTTAGTGGCATTATTGCCATCTTCTGTCTTCCTGAAACCTGTTCTTTTATTGTCCTTTCTCATCACTAAAGTTTTCTCATTCTCTTTCCCTCCAAGTAACCCCTTGCATCTTAGTGGCATTATTGCCATCTTCTGTCTTCCTGAAACCTGTTCTTTTATTGTCCTTTCTACTCACTAAAGTCTTCTCATTCTCTTTCCCTCCAAGTAACCCCTTGCATCTTAGTGGCATTATTGCCATCTTCTGTCTTCCTGAAACCTGTTCTTTTATTGTCCTTCCTTCTCACTAAAGTCTTCTCATTCTCTTTCCCTCCAAGTAACCCCTTGCATCTTAGTGGCATTATTGCCATCTTCTGTCTTCCTGAAACCTGTTCTTTTATTGTCCTTTCTCCTCACTAAAGTCTTCTCATTCTCTTTCCCTCCAAGTAACCCCTTGCATCTTAGTGGCATTATTGCCATCTTCTGTCTTCCTGAAACCTGTTCTTTTATTGTCCTTTCTACTCACTAAAGTCTTCTCATTCTCTTTCCCTCCAAGTAACCCCTTGCATCTTAGTGGCATTATTGCCATCTTCTGTCTTCCTGAAACCTGTTCTTTTATTGACCTTTCTACTCACTAAAGTCTTCTCATTCTCTTTCCCTCCAAGTAACCCCTTGCATCTTAGTGGCATTATTGCCATCTTCTGTCTTCCTGAAACCTGTTCTTTTATTGTCCTATCTACTCACTAAAGTCTTCTCATTCTCTTTCCCTCCAAGTAAGCCCTTGCATCTTAGTGGCATTATTGCCATCTTCTATCTTCCTGAAACCTGTTCTTTTATTGTCCTTTCTTCTCACTAAAGTCTTCTCATTCTCTTTCCCTCCAAGTAACCCCTTGCATCTTAGTGGCATTATTGCCATCTTCTATCTGCCTGAAACCTGTTCTTTTATTGTCCTTTCTACTCACTACAGTCTTCTCATTCTCTTTCCCTCCAAGTAACCCCTTGCATCTTAGTGGCATTATTGCCAGCTTCTGTCTTCCTGAAACCTGTTCTTTTATTGTCCTTTCTCATCACTAAAGTCTTCTCTCCATTCTCTTTCCCTCCAAGTAACCCCTTGCATCTTAGTGGCATTATTGCCATCTTCTGTCTTCCTGAAACATGTTCTTTTATTGTCCTGTCTACTCATAAAGTCTTCTCATTCTCTTTCCCTCAAGTAACCCCTTGCATCTTGGTGGCATTATTGCCATCTTCTGTCTTCCTGAAACCTGTTCTTTTATTGTCCTTTCTACTCACTAAGTCCTTCTCATTCTCTTTCCCTCCAAGTAACCCCTTGCATCTTAGTGGCATTATTGCCATCTTCTGTCTTCCTGAAACCTGTTCTTTTATTGTCCTTTCTTCTCACTAAAGTCTTCTCATTCTCTTTCCCTCCAAGTAACCTTGCATCTTAGTGGCATTATTGCCATCTTCTATCTTCCCTGACTTATTTCTTTGTTGTCCTTTCTACTCACTAAAGTCTTCTCATTCTCTTTTCCCTCCAAGTAACCCCTTGCATCTTAGTGGCATTATTGCCATCTTCTGTCTTCCTGAAACCTGTTCTTTTATTGTCCTTTTTCATCTCACTAAAATCTTCTCATTCCCTTTCCCTCCAGTAACCCTTACTGTCTTAGTGGCATTATTGCCATCTTCTGTCTTCCTGAAACCTGTTCTTTTATTGTCCTTTCTCATCACTAAGTCTTCTCATTCTCTTTCCCTCCAAGTAACCCCTTACATCTTGAGCGCACGTTATTGCTGTCTTCTGTCTTCCCTGAAACCTGTTCTTTTATTGTCCTTTCTTCTCCTTTCACGTCTTCTCATTCTCTTTCCCTCAAGCCTTGCTGCATCTTGGCATTATTGCCATCTTCTGTCTTCCTGAAACCTGTTCTTTTATTGTCCTTTCTACTCACTAAAGTCTTCTCATTCTCTTTCCCTCCAAGTAACCCCTTGCATGTTAGTGGCATTGTGCCATCTTCTGTCTTCCTGAAACCTGTTCTTTTATTGTCCTTTCTACTCACTAAAGACTTCTCATTCTCTTTCCCTCCAGTAACCCGTACATCTTAGTGGCATTATTGCCATCTTCTGTCTTCCTGAAACCTGTTCTTTTATTGTCCTTTCTCATCACTAATGTTTTCTCATTCTCTTTCCCTCCAAAACAGCTTGCCATCTTAGTGGCATTATTGCCATCTTCTGTCTTCCTGAAAAATGTTCTTTTATTGTCCTTTCTTCTCAGTAAAGTCTTCTCATTCTCTTTCCCTCCAAGTAACCCCTTGCATCTTAGTGGCATTATTGCCATCTTCTGTCTTCCTGAAACCTGTTCTTTTATTGTCCTTTCTACTCACTAAAGTCTTCTCCATTCTCTTTCCCTCCAAGTAACCCCTTGCATCTTAGTGACGTTATTGCCATCTTCTGTCTTCCTGAAACCTGTTCTTTTGTTGTCCTTTCTACTCACTAAAGTCTTCTCATTCTCTTTCCCTCCCAAGTAACCCTTGCATCTTAGTGGCATTATTGCCATCTTCATCTTCCTGAAACCTGTTCTTTTATTGTCCTGTCTACTCACTAAAGTCTTCTCATTCTCTTTCCCTCCAAGTAACCCCTTGCATCTTAGTGGCATTATTGCCATCTTCTGTCTTCCTGAAACCTGTTCTTTTATTGTCCTTTCTACTCACTAAAGTCTTCTCATTCTCTTTCCCTCCAAGTAACCCCTTGCATCTTTTAGTGGCATTATTGCCATCTTCTGTCTTCCTGAAACCTGTTCTTTTATTGTCCTTTCTTCTCACTAAAGTCTTCTCATTCTCTTTCCCTCCAAAGTAACCCCTTGCATCTTAGTGGCATTATTGCCATCTTCTATCTTCCTGAAACCTGTTCTTTTATTGCCTTTCTACTCACCTAAAGTCTTCTCATTCTCTTTTCCCTCCAGTAACCCCTTGCATCTTAGTGGCATTATTGCCATCTTCTGTCTTCCTGAAACCTGTTCTTTTATTGTCCTTTCTCTCACTAAAATCTTCTCATTCCCTTTCCCTCAGTAACCCCTTGCATCTTAGTGGCATTATTGCCATCTTCATCTTCCTGAAACCTGTTCTTTTATTGTCCTTTCTCATCACTAAAGTCTTCTCATTCTCTTTCCCTCCAAGTAACCCCTTACATCTTAGTGGCATTATTACCATCTTCTGTCTTCCTGAAACCTGTTCTTTTATTGTCCTTTCTTCTCACTAAAGTCTTCTCATTCTCTTTCCCTCCAAGTAACCTTGCATCTTAGTGGCATTATTTCTGCATCTTCTGTCTACAAGTATTTCTTCTTTATTGTCCTTTCTACTCACTAAAGTCTTCTCATTCTCTTTCCCTCCAAGTAACCCCTTGCATGTTAGTGGCATTATTGCCATCTTCTGTCTTCCTGAAACCTGTTCTTTTATTGTCCTTTCTACTCACTAAAGACTTCTCATTCTCTTTCCCTCCAAGTAACCCCGTACATCTTAGTGGCATTATTGCCTCTTCCTGTCTTCCTGAAACCTGTTCTTTTATTGTCCTTTCTCATCACTAATGTTTTCTCATTCTCTTTCCCTCCAAGTAACCCCTTGCATCTTAGTGGCATTATTGCCATCTTCTGTCTTCCTGAAAAATGTTCTTTTATTGTCCTTTCTTCTCAGTAAAGTCTTCTCATTCTCTTTCCCTCCAAGTAACCCTTGCATCTTAGTGGCATTATTGCCATCTTCTGTCTTCCCTGAAACCTGTTCCATATTGTCCTTTCTACTCACTAAAGTCTTCTCATTCTCTTTCCCTCCAAGTAACCCTTGCATCTTAGTGGCATTATTGCCATCTTCTGTCTTCCTGAAACCTGTTCTTTTATTGTCCTTTCTACTCACTAAAGTCTTTTCATTCTCTTTCCCTCCAAGTAACCCCTTGCATCTTAGTGGCATTATTGCCATCTTCACATCTTCACGAAAACTGTTCTTTTATTGTCCTTTCTTCTCAGTAAAGTCTTCTCATTCTCTTTCCCTCCAAGTAACCCCTTACATCTTAGTAGCATTATTCATCTTCTGTCTTCCTGAAACCCTGTTCTTATATTGTCCTTTCTACTCACTAAAGTCTTCTCATTCTCTTTCCCTCAAAGTAACCCCTTACATCTGTGGCATTATTGCCATCTTCTGTC
Source organism: Ascarosepion bandense (assembly GCA_037127315.1). NCBI lineage: Eukaryota > Metazoa > Mollusca > Cephalopoda > Sepiida > Sepiidae > Ascarosepion > Ascarosepion bandense. The sequence continues at coordinate 1,814,894 of JBBBDQ010001422.1, forward strand.
TTCCTGAAACCTGTTCTTTTATTGTCCTTTGTACTCACTAAAGTCTTCTCATTCTCTTTCCCTCCAAGTAACCCCTTGCATCTTAGTGGCATTATTGCCATCTTCTGTCTTCCTGAAACATGTTCTTTTATTGTCCTTTCTACTCACTAAAGTCTTCTCATTCTCTTTCCCTCCAAGTAACCCCTTGCATCTTAGTGGCATTATTGCCATCTTCTGTCTTCCTGAAACCTGTTCTTTTATTGTCCTTTCTACTCACTAAAGTCTTCTCATTCTCTTTCCCTCCAAGTAACCCCTTGCATCTTAGTGGCATTATTGCCATCTTCTGTCTTCCTGAAAACTGTTCTTTTATTGTCCTTTCTTCTCACTAAAGTCTTCTCATTCTCTTTCCCTCCAAGTAACCCCTTACATCTTAGTGGCATTATTGCCATCTTCTATCTGCCTGAAACCTGTTCTTTTATTGTCCTTCCTACTCACTAAAGTCTTCTCATTCTCTTTCCCTCCAAGTAACCCCTTGCATCTTAGTGGCATTATTGCCATCTTCTGTCTTCCTGAAACCTGTTCTTTTATTGTCCTTTCTACTCACTAAAGTCTTCTCATTCTCTTTCCCTCCAAGTAACCCCTTGCATCTTAGTGGCATTATTGCCATCTTCTGTCTTCCTGAAACCTGTTCTTTTATTGTCCTTTCTTCTCACTAAAGTCTTCTCATTCTCTTTCCCTCCAAGTAACCCCTTGCATCTTAGTGGCATTATTGCCATCTTCTGTCTTCCTGAAACCTGTTCTTTTATTGTCCTTTCTTCTCACTAAATTCTTCTCATTCTCTTTCCCCCCAAGTAACCCCTTGCATCTTAGTGGCATTATTGCCATCTTCTGTCTTCCTGAAACCTGTTCTTTTATTGTCCTTTCTACTCACTAAAGTCTTCTCATTCTCTTTCCCTCCAAGTAACCCCTTGTATCTTAGTGTCATTATTGCCATCTTCTGTCTTCCTGAAACCTGTTCTTTTATTGTCCTTTCTTCTCACTAAAGTCTTCTCATTCTCTTTCCCTCCAAGTAACCCCTTGCATCTTAGTGGCATTATTGCCATCTTCTATCTTCCTGAAACCTGTTCTTTTATTGTCCTTTCTCCTCACTAAAGTCTTCTCATTCTCTTTCCCTCCAAGTAACCCCTTGCATCTTAGTGGCATTATTGCCATCTTCTATCTTCCTGAAACCTGTTCTTTTATTGTCCTTTCTACTCACTAAAGTCTTCTCATTCTCTTTCCCTCCAAGTAACCCCTTGCATCTTAGTGGCATTATTGCCATCTTCTGTCTTCCTGAAACCTGTTCTTTTATTGTCCTTTCTCATCACTAAAGTCTTCTCATTCTCTTTCCCTCCAAGTAACCCCTTGCATATTAGTGGCATTATTGCCATCTTCTGTCTTCCTGAAACCTGTTCTTTTATTGTCCTTTCTACTCACTAAAGTCTTCTCATTCTCTTTCCCTCCAAGTAACCCCTTGCATCTTAGTGGCATTATTGCCATCTTCTGTCTTCCTGAAACCTGTTCTTTTATTGTCCTTTCTACTCACTAAAGTCTTCTCATTCTCTTTCCCTCCAAGTAACCCCTTGCATCTTAGTGGCATTATTGCCATCTTCTATCTTCCTGAAACCTGTTCTTTTATTGTCCTTTCTACTCACTAAAGACTTCTCATTCTCTTTCCCTCCAAGTAACCCATTGCAACTTAGTGGCATTATTGCCATCTTCTGTCTTCCCTGAAACCTGTTCTTTTATTGTCCTTTCTCATCACTAAAGTCTTCTCATTCTCTTTCCCTCCAAGTAACCCCTTGCATCTTAGTGGCATTATTGCCATCTCCTGTCTTCCTGAAACCTGTTCTTTTATTGTCCTTTCTCATCACTAAAGTCTTCTCATTCTCTTTCCCTCCAAGTAACCCCTGTATCTTAGTGGCATTATTGCCATCTTCTGTCTTCCTGAAACCTGTTCTTTTATTGCCCTTTCACATCACTAAAATCTTCTCATTCTCTTTCCCTCCAAGTAACCCCTTGCATCTTAGTGGCATTATTGCCATCTTCTGTCTTCCTGAAGCCTGTTCTTTATTGTCCTTTCTCATCACTAAAGCCTTTCATTCTCTTTCCCTCCAAGTAACCCCTTGCATCTTAGTGGCATTATTGCCATCTTCTGTCTTCCTGAAACCTGTTCTTTTATTGCCCTTTCACATCACTAAAATTTTCCTATTCTTTCCTTCAAGTAACTCCTTGCATCTTAGTGGCATTATTGCCATCTTCTGTCTTCCTGAAACCTGTTCTTTTATTGTCCTTTCTCATCACCAAAGTCTTCTCATTCTCTTTCCCTCCAAGTAACCCCTTGCATCTTAGTGGCATTATTGCCATCTTCTGTCTTCCTGAAACCTGTTCTTTTATTGTCCTTTCTACTCACTAAAGTCTTCTCATTCTCTTTCCTCCAAGTAACCCCTTGCATCTTAGTGGCATTATTGCCATCTTCTGTCTTCCTGAAACCTGTTCTTTTATTGTCCTTCTTCTCACTAAAGTCTTCTCATTCTCTTTTCCCTCCAAGTAACCCCTTGCATCTTAGTGGCATTATTGCCATCTTCTGTCTTCCCAAACCTGTTCTCTTTATTGTCCTTTCTACTCACTAAAGTCTTCTCATTCTCTTTCCCTCCAAGTAACACCTTGCATCTTAGTGGCATTATTGCCATCTTCTGTCTTCCTGAAGCCTGTTCTTTTATTGTCCTTTTCTACTCACTAAAGTCTTCTCATTCTCTCTTCCCTCCAAGTAACCCCTTGCATCTTAGTGGCATTATTGCCATCTTCTGTCTTCCTGAAACCTGTTTCTATTGTCCTTCTTCTCACTAAAGTCTTCCCATTCTCTTTCCCTCCAAGTAACCCCTTGCATCTTAGTGGCATTATTGCCATCTTCTGTCTTCCTGAAACCTGTTCTTTTATTGTCCTTTCTACCAAAGTCTTCTCATTCTCTTTCCCTCCAAGTAACCTCTGTATCTTAGTGGCATTATTGCCATCTTCTGTCTTCCTGAAACCTGTTCTTTTATTGTCCTTTCTCATCACCAAAGTCTTCTCATTCTCTTTCCCTCCAAGTAACCCCTTACATCTTAGTGGCATTATTGCCATCTTCTGTCTTCCTGAAAGCTGTTCTTTTATTGTCCTTTCTCATCACTAAAATCTTCTCATTCTCTTTCTCTCCAAGTAACCCCTTGCATCTTAGTGGCATTATTGCCATCTTCTGTCTTCCTGAAACCTGTTCTTTTATTGTCCTTTCTCATCACTAAAGTCTTCTCATTCTCTTTTCCCTCCAAGTAACCCCTTGCATCTGAAGGGCATTATTGCCATCTTCTGTCTTCCTGAAACCTGTTCTTTTATTGTCCTTTTTCATCACTAAAGTCTTCTCATTCTCTTTCCCTCCAAGTAACCCCCTTGCATCTTAGTGGCATTATTGCCATCTTCTGTCTTCCTGAAACCTGTTCTTTTATTGTCCTCTCCTCTTCATCACTAAAGTCTTCTCATTCTCTTTCCCTCCAAGTAACCCCTTGCATCTTAGTGGCATTATTGCCATCTTCTGTCTTCCCTGAAACCTGTTCTTTTATTGTCCTTTCTCATCACTAAAGTCTTCTCATTCTCTTTCCCTCCAAGTAACCCATTGCATCTTAGTGGCATTATTGCCATCTTCTGTCTTCCTGAAACCTGTTCTTTTATTGTCCTTTCTCATCACTAAAGTCTTCTCATTCTCTTTCCCTCCAAGTAACCCCTTACATCTTATTGGCATTATTGCCATCTTCTGTCTTCCTGAAGCCTGTTCTTTTATTGTCCTTTCTCATCACTAAAGTCTTCTCATTCTCTTTCCCTCCAAGTAACCCCTTGCATCTTAGTGGCATTATTGCCATCTTCTGTCTTCCTGAAACCTGTTCTTTTATTGTCCTTTCTCATCACTAATGTCTTCTCATTCTCTTTCCCTCCAAGTAACCCCTTGCATCTTAGTGGCATTATTGCCATCTTCTGTCTTCCTGAAACCTGTTCTTTTATTGTCCTTTCTCATCACTAAAATCTTCTCATTTTCTTTCCCTCCAAGTAACCCCTTGCATCTTAGTGGTATTATTGCCATTTTCTGTCTTCCTGAAGCCTGTTCTTTTATTGTCCTTTCTCATCACTAAAGTCTTCTCATTCTCTTTCCCTCCAAGTAACCCCTTGCATCTTAGTGGCATTATTGCCATCTTCTGTCTTCCTGAAACCGGTTCTTTTATTGTCCTTTCTTCTCACTAAAGTCTTCTCATTCTCTTTCCCTCCAAGTAACCCCTTGCATCTTAGTGGCATTATTGCCATCTTCTGTCTTCCTGAAACCTGTTCTTTTATTGTCCTTTCTACTCACTAAAGTCTTGTCATTCTCTTTCCCTCCAAGTAACCCCTTGCATCTTAGTGGCATTATTGCCATCTTCTGTCTTCCTGAAACCTGTTCTTTTATTGTCCTTTCTTCTCACTAAAGTCTTCTCATTCTCTTTCCCTCCAAGTAACCCCTTGCATCTTAGTGGCATTATTGCCATCTTCTGTCTTCCTGAAACCTGTTCTTTTATTGTCCTTTCTACTCACTAAAGTCTTCTCATTCTCTTTCCCTCCAAGTAACACCTTGCATCTTAGTGGCATTATTGCCATCTTCTGTCTTCCTGAAGCCTGTTCTTTTATTGTCCTTTCTACTCACTAAAGTCTTCTCATTCTCTTTCCCTCCAAGTAACCCCTTGCATCTTAGTGGCATTATTGCCATCTTCTGTCTTCCTGAAACCTGTTCTTTTATTGTCCTTTCTTCTCACTAAAGTCTTCCCATTCTCTTTCCCTCCAAGTAACCCCTTGCATCTTAGTGGCATTATTGCCATCTTCTGTCTTCCTGAAACCTGTTCTTTTATTGTCCTTTCTACTCACTAAAGTCTTCTCATTCTCTTTCCCTCCAAGTAACCCCTTGCATCTTAGTGGCATTATTGCCATCTTCTGTCTTCCTGAAACCTGTTCTTTTATTGTCCTTTCTCATCACTAAAGTCTTCTCATTCTCTTTCCCTCCAAGTAACCCCTTACATCTTAGTGGCATTATTGCCATCTTCTGTCTTCCTGAAAGCTGTTCTTTTATTGTCCTTTCTCATCACTAAAATCTTCTCATTCTCTTTCCCTCCAAGTAACCCCTTGCATCTTAGTGGCATTATTGCCATCTTCTGTCTTCCTGAAACCTGTTCTTTTATTGTCCTTTCTCATCACTAAAGTCTTCTCATTCTCTTTCCCTCCAAGTAACCCCTTGCATCTTAGTGGCATTATTGCCATCTTCTGTCTTCCTGAAACCTGTTCTTTTATTGTCCTTTCTCATCACTAAAGTCTTCTCATTCTCTTTCCCTCCAAGTAACCCCTTGCATCTTAGTGGCATTATTGCCATCTTCTGTCTTCCTGAAACCTGTTCTTTTATTGTCCTTTCTCATCACTAAAGTCTTCTCATTCTCTTTCCCTCCAAGTAACCCCTTGCATCTTAGTGGCATTATTGCCATCTTCTGTCTTCCTGAAACCTGTTCTTTTATTGTCCTTTCTCATCACTAAAGTCTTCTCATTCTCTTTCCCTCCAAGTAACCCATTGCATCTTAGTGGCATTATTGCCATCTTCTGTCTTCCTGAAACCTGTTCTTTTATTGTCCTTTCTCATCACTAAAGTCTTCTCATTCTCTTTCCCTCCAAGTAACCCCTTACATCTTATTGGCATTATTGCCATCTTCTGTCTTCCTGAAGCCTGTTCTTTTATTGTCCTTTCTCATCACTAAAGTCTTCTCATTCTCTTTCCCTCCAAGTAACCCCTTGCATCTTAGTGGCATTATTGCCATCTTCTGTCTTCCTGAAACCTGTTCTTTTATTGTCCTTTCTCATCACTAATGTCTTCTCATTCTCTTTCCCTCCAAGTAACCCCTTGCATCTTAGTGGCATTATTGCCATCTTCTGTCTTCCTGAAACCTGTTCTTTTATTGTCCTTTCTCATCACTAAAATCTTCTCATTTTCTTTCCCTCCAAGTAACCCCTTGCATCTTAGTGGCATTATTGCCATCTTCTGTCTTCCTGAAGCCTGTTCTTTTATTGTCCTTTCTCATCACTAAAGTCTTCTCATTCTCTTTCCCTCCAAGTAACCCCTTACATCTTAGTGGCATTATTGCCATCTTCTGTCTTCCTGAAACCTGTTCTTTTATTGTCCTTTCTCATCACTAAAGTCTTCTCATTTTCTTTCCCTCCAAGTAACCCCTTGCATCTTAGTGGTATTATTGCCATCTTCTGTCTTCCTGAAGCCTGTTCTTTTATTGTCCTTTCTCATCACTAAAGTCTTCTCATTCTCTTTCCCTCGAAGTAACCCCTTGCATCTTAGTGGCATTATTGCCATCTTCTGTCTTCCTGAAACCTGTTCTTTTATTGTCCTTTCTCATCACTAAAGTCTTCTCATTCTCTTTCCCTCCAAGTAACCCCTTGCATCTTAGTGGCATTATTGCCATCTTCTGTCTTCCTGAAACCTGTTCTTTTATTGTCCTTTCTCATCACTAAAGTCTTCTCATTGTCTTTCCCTCCAAGTAACCCCTTGCATCTTAGTGGCATTATTGCCATCTTCTGTCTTCCTGAAACCTGTTCTTTTATTGTCCTTTCTCATCACTAAAGTCTTCTCATTCTCTTTCCCTCCAAGTAACCCATTGCATCTTAGTGGCATTATTGCCATCTTCTGTCTTCCTGAAACCTGTTCTTTTATTGTCCTTTCTCATCACTAAAGTCTTCTCATTCTCTTTCCCTCCAAGTAACCCCTTACATCTTATTGGCATTATTGCCATCTTCTGTCTTCCTGAAGCCTGTTCTTTTATTGTCCTTTCTCATCACTAAAGTCTTCTCATTCTCTTTCCCTCCAAGTAACCCCTTGCATCTTAGTGGCATTATTGCCATCTTCTGTCTTCCTGAAACCTGTTCTTTTATTGTCCTTTCTCATCACTAATGTCTTCTCATTCTCTTTCCCTCCAAGTAACCCCTTGCATCTTAGTGGCATTATTGCCATCTTCTGTCTTCCTGAAACCTGTTCTTTTATTGTCCTTTCTCATCACTAAAGTCTTCTCATTCTCTTTCCCTCCAAGTAACCCCTTGCATCTTAGTGGCATTATTGCCATCTTCTGTCTTCCTGAAACCTGTTCTTTTATTGTCCTTTCTCATCACTAAAGTCTTCTCATTTTCTTTCCCTCCAAGTAACCCCTTGCATCTTATTGGCATTATTGCCATCTTCTGTCTTCCTGAAGCCTGTTCTTTTATTGTCCTTTCTCATCACTAAAGTCTTCTCATTCTCTTTCCCTCCAAGTAACCCCTTGCATCTTAGTGGCATTATTGCCATCTTCTGTCTTCCTGAAACCTGTTCTTTTATTGTCCTTTCTCATCACTAATGTCTTCTCATTCTCTTTCCCTCCAAGTAACCCCTTGCATCTTAGTGGCATTATTGCCATCTTCTGTCTTCCTGAAACCTGTTCTTTTATTGTCCTTTCTCATCACTAAAGTCTTCTCATTTTCTTTCCCTCCAAGTAACCCCTTGCATCTTAGTGGTATTATTGCCATCTTCTGTCTTCCTGAAGCCTGTTCTTTTATTGTCCTTTCTCATCACTAAAGTCTTCTCATTCTCTTTCCCTCCAAGTAACCCCTTACATCTTAGTGGCATTATTGCCATCTTCTGTCTTCCTGAAACCTGTTCTTTTATTGTCCTTTCTCATCACTAAAGTCTTCTCATTCTCTTTCCCTCCAAGTAACCCCTTGCATCTTAGTGGCATTATTGCCATCTTCTGTCTTCCTGAAACCTGTTCTTTTATTGTCCTTTCTCATCACTAAAGTCTTCTCATTTTCTTTCCCTCCAAGTAACCCCTTGCATCTTAGTGGCATTATTGCCATCTTCTGTCTTCCTGAAGCCTGTTCTTTTATTGTCCTTTCTTCTCACTAAAGTCTTCTCATTCTCTTTCCCTCCAAGTAACACCTTGCATCTTAGTGGCATTATTGCCATCTTCTGTCTTCCTGAAACCTGTTCTTTTATTGTCCTTTCTACTCACTAAAGTCTTCTCATTCTCTTACCCTCCAAGTAACCCCTTGCATCTTAGTGGCATTATTGCCATCTTCTGTCTTCCTGAAACCTGTTCTTTTATTGTCCTTTCTCATCACTAAAGTCTTCTCATTCTCTTTCCCTCCAAGTAACCCCTTACATCTTAGTGGCATTATTGCCATCTTCTGTCTTCCTGAAACCTGTTCTTTTATTGCCCTTTCACATCACTAAAATCTTCTCATTCTCTTTCCCTCCAAGTAACCCCTTGCATCTTAGTGGCATTATTGCCATCTTCTGTCTTCCTGAAGCCTGTTCTTTTATTGTCCTTTCTCATCACTAAAGTCTTCTGATTCTCTTTCCTCCAAGTAACCCCTTGCATCTTAGTGGCATTATTGCCATCTTCTGTCTTCCTGAAACCTGTTCTTTTATTGCCCTTTCACATCACTAAAATCTTCTCATTCTCTTTCCCTCCAAGTAACCCCTTGCATCTTAGTGGCATTATTGCCATCTTCTGTCTTCCTGAAACCTGTTCTTTTATTGTCCTTTCTCATCACTAAAGTCTTCTCATTCTCTTTCCCTCCAAGTAACCCCTTGCATCTTAGTGGCATTATTGCCATCTTCTGTCTTCCTGAAACCTGTTCTTTTATTGCCCTTTCACATCACTAAAATCTTCTCATTCTCTTTCCCTCCAAGTAACCCCTTGCATCTTAGTGGCATTATTGCCATCTTCTGTCTTCCTGAAACCTGTTCTTTTATTGTCCTTTCTCATCACTAAAGTCTTCTCATTCTCTTTCCCTCCAAGTAACCCCTTGCATCTTAGTGGCATTATTGCCATCTTCTGTCTTCCTGAAACCTGTTCTTTTATTGTCCTTTCTCATCACTAATGTCTTCTCATTCTCTTTCCCTCCAAGTAACCCCTTGCATCTTAGTGGCATTATTGCCATCTTCTGTCTTCCTGAAACCTGTTCTTTTATTGTCCTTTCTCATCACTAAAGTCTTCTCATTTTCTTTCCCTCCAAGTAACCCCTTGCATCTTAGTGGTATTATTGCCATCTTCTGTCTTCCTGAAGCCTGTTCTTTTATTGTCCTTTCTCATCACTAAAGTCTTCTCATTCTCTTTCCCTCCAAGTAACCCCTTACATCTTAGTGGCATTATTGCCATCTTCTGTCTTCCTGAAACCTGTTCTTTTATTGTCCTTTCTCATCACTAAAGTCTTCTCATTCTCTTTCCCTCCAAGTAACCCCTTGCATCTTAGTGGCATTATTGCCATCTTCTGTCTTCCTGAAACCTGTTCTTTTATTGTCCTTTCTCATCACTAAAGTCTTCTCATTTTCTTTCCCTCCAAGTAACCCCTTGCATCTTAGTGGCATTATTGCCATCTTCTGTCTTCCTGAAGCCTGTTCTTTTATTGTCCTTTCTTCTCACTAAAGTCTTCTCATTCTCTTTCCCTCCAAGTAACACCTTGCATCTTAGTGGCATTATTACCATCTTCTGTCTTCCTGAAACCTGTTCTTTTATTGTCCTTTCTACTCACTAAAGTCTTCTCATTCTCTTTCCCTCCAAGTAACCCCTTGCATCTTAGTGGCATTATTGCCATCTTCTGTCTTCCTGAAACCTGTTCTTTTATTGTCCTTTCTCATCACTAAAGTCTTCTCATTCTCTTTCCCTCCAAGTAACCCCTTACATCTTAGTGGCATTATTGCCATCTTCTGTCTTCCTGAAACCTGTTCTTTTATTGCCCTTTCACATCACTAAAATCTTCTCATTCTCTTTCCCTCCAAGTAACCCCTTGCATCTTAGTGGCATTATTGCCATCTTCTGTCTTCCTGAAGCCTGTTCTTTTATTGTCCTTTCTCATCACTAAAGTCTTCTGATTCTCTTTCCCTCCAAGTAACCCCTTGCATCTTAGTGGCATTATTGCCATCTTCTGTCTTCCTGAAACCTGTTCTTTTATTGCCCTTTCACATCACTAAAATCTTCTCATTCTCTTTCCCTCCAAGTAACCCCTTGCATCTTAGTGGCATTATTGCCATCTTCTGTCTTCCTGAAACCTGTTCTTTTATTGTCCTTTCTCATCACTAAAGTCTTCTCATTCTCTTTCCCTCCAAGTAACCCCTTGCATCTTAGTGGCATTATTGCCATCTTCTGTCTTCCTGAAACCTGTTCTTTTATTGCCCTTTCACATCACTAAAATCTTCTCATTCTCTTTCCCTCCAAGTAACCCCTTGCATCTTAGTGGCATTATTGCCATCTTCTGTCTTCCTGAAGCCTGTTCTTTTATTGTCCTTTCTCATCACTAAAGTCTTCTCATTCTCTTTCCCTCCAAGTAACCCCTTGCATCTTAGTGGCATTATTGCCATCTTCTGTCTTCCTGAAACCTGTTCTTTTATTGCCCTTTCACATCACTAAAATCTTCTCATTCTCTTTCCCTTCAAGTAACCCCTTGCATCTTAGTGGCATTATTGCCATCTTCTGTCTTCCTGAAACCTGTTCTTTTATTGCCCTTTCACATCACTAAAATCTTCTCATTCTCTTTCCCTCCAAGTAACCCCTTGCATCTTCGTGGCATTATTGCCATATTCTGTCTTCCTGAAACCTGTTCTTTTATTGCCCTTTCTCATCACTAAAGTCTTCTTACTCGCTTCCACTCACAGTAACCCCTTGCATCTTAGTGGCATTATTGCCATCTTCTGTCTTCCTGAAACCTGTTCTTTTATTGCCCTTTCTCATCACTAAAGTCTTCTTACTCGCTTCCACTCACAGTAACCTCTTGCATCTTAGTGGCATTATTGCCATCTTCTGTCTTCCTGAAACCTGTTCTTTTATTGCCCTTTCTCATCACTAAAGTCTTCTTACTCGCTTCCACTCACAGTAACCCCTTGCATCTTAGTGGCATTATTCCTTGCTGGAGTCAAGCAATTAAGAAAAATGATAAAGCTTATTTTTGTTTCCCTTTTCTCTAAAACTTTGTCGTTGCACACATGTTTGGTTCATGGTATTCTCAGTATCTTCCTGTAGAACCACATTTGAGTTGTTTTGTCTCTTCTTTCTCTGAAAGGGAATTGTCCTGCATTCAGTGTCATGTAGGGAGACTGAGAGTTTAATTTTAATCTATTATCTCATGAAATAAAAGATTCTCTTCCATATTTCCTGAAGCATACTAAATGTGATAGATATCTGTTTATATGGAACTTTATGATAAGAAACAGCAAACAAAATAACTCTCGGATACATATAATAAACTAAACCCCCCACCTCAAGTAACATAACAAAAGGCGTTACTTCTGTCACAGAAAGTCTCAGCATTATCTAATTATATTCAGTTTTAAGGATGAAGGAAAAAAGCAATAAAATTGGCAAGAAGGCTGAGATTTTTCTTTGATAATGCAAAACCTGTTTCGGATAATTATTACCTAGCCGTCATAGATTCTGTTTCCAAGGTGAATGGACGGAAAGAAACATACTGACGAATATTCATTCGTTCCAATGAAATTAATGTTAAAAAGAGAGAATGACAGAGAAAATTCTGAAAGAATTAATTAAATATGTAAAAGTGAACAAAACTGGATGGTTTTTTGTGAAAAGGCAAGAATAGATAAGCCGACTATTGTGAGAAAGTGTTGCGGAGTAGTTTTCGCACTGAAAGTTATAATCGTGGTTGTAGATTGACTTAACGCACCCAAAATGTTAGGAACTTGGTAATCTTCCATTGTAAGCTGACTCCTTAGTATTCGGCTAACTACCGACTAACATCAACTGCCTAGTAGTTCTTCTGAACTCCAATAGAACTCTCTAGAGCTTCTAAGAAATCCTATGAACTTCCCAAGAACTTCTCAAGTTAACTTCCTGTTAACTCTTATTAACAATTGGAGTAGATAGACTTAATTGGAGTAGATAGACTAAACTATTGCCCGGTTCACACTCCACCCATGTCTATTGAACAGGTGAAGAGGCTCGTCCCTTGTTTCCTGTTTAGGATGCGGTTTCCGGTTTTCTCTTTTCCAATCTTCTCACTTTTTTTTTAATTGGAGTAGATAGATCTATCTATTGCCTGGTCCACACTCCACCCACATCTATTGAACAGGTTAAGAGGCTTGTCCCTTGTTCCCTGTTTAGGATGTGGTTTCTGGCTTTCTCTTTTCCAATCTTTTCACTCTTACGTAGCCCCCTGCGCATCAGTGGTGTTACCGCTTTGCTCAGGGTGACATGATTAAAAAAAAATATATATATATATATATATATATATATATATTGGAGGAAGAGTCCATTATCTGAGGAATGGGTGTGTTTCACCATAACAGGTACCCCCCCCCACCACCACACACACACACACTTGCACAATGATGAGCCCTGGTTATGACGATAAACTACATCCAGGTCCTGGATTTGACAATAAACTGCATCCAATAGCAAGGCTTCTAATTGGGAAGTTCTGAGAAAGCATGAAACTACCTCTTAATTGCAGTTCTTCCCAGGTCAACCCTGACTTAGAGTGATAGCACCTGTTAAAGTCCCAGCTATGGACAAATAGTTAACCCCAAACTGGGGTCAAACCCTCTAAAACTCCTATGAACTTCCCAAGAACTTCTCGAGTTAACTTCCTGTTAACACTTATTAATATAGGAGGAAGAGTTCATTATCTGAGGAATGGGTGTGTTTCACCATAACAGAAAGAAGAATTAGAAAGGAACGATAAAGAATCCCTCAATTGGAAATGGTATTATATGTAGGATTATTGGGATACAAAAAGTGATTATCTCCTGTTGGAATCATACAGGTCATGTGATGGCTACGAAGTGGCATCACTTCATACAGCGATGAGAGTGGCCAGTCATTCAGTTTGTTTACAATAGCCAAACCAAGCGATTGTTTCTTTTTAGCCTTGGTCAAGTGGCACAGGCTACTTGACCAAGTGTGATGTGCATTGTGGAGCAGTGGATATTGACTTGGCACGAGAAATCAGAGAACTGATCTCGAATTTCAGTTGAATTCGTTGCATTCACATATACACAAATACCATATAGTGAGGAAAATATGGCCACCTTTTATACACATTGCATTGAATATTGTGAGCCTTCTGATTGGTTAACCCTTCTATTGGTGAACTATAAAATGAGTCAGTCTATTGCTGGTTCAACAGTATACATAGGTACCCCAAAAATCTCTAACAATTTTTGCTGATGACCATACATACAGTTTTCTTGAAGTTGATGCTTAGTCCTTTCTTCTCGCTTTCTCTTGCTACCTTCTGTAGGAGGTCCTGCATTCTCCTTTCCATGTCTGCTATCAGCACTGTGTCATCTGCCTATATTACATTGTTGAGATTGTGGCTGTCAGTGACAAATCCTGGTTTTATTTCTCTCAGAATTATTTCACTGCATAAGTTGAATAGATCCAGTGAGGAAACACATCCTTGTCTTATGCCCCTTTCTTTTTTGTATACCTGCTGAATTCATTTCCTATCTGTACGCAAGTGGTTTGCTGCCAATATATATTATTGATTATCATAATATCCCTTTTAAAAATGTCCAGGTTATTGAGCATCTCTATCAAGTCTTTGCGGTGTACTTTATCAAATACATTTGTGTAGTCTATAAAACACAGATATGGTTCCTTCTGAATTTCTATTGCTCTTTCAGATAGCATTCTAAGCATGAATATTGCATTCTTTGTTCTGGTAACTTTAACAAAGCTACACTGATCTTGTCCCACCTCTGGACTGATTTTTCTGCGCGCTCTGTTCATCAGAATCCGAATGATGAGTTTTCTTATGTGGCTTATTAAGCTGATTGTTTTGTGGAGTTCACAATCCTTTGCACCAGGCTTCTTAGGTAGTGCTATGTAATTTGATCTGCTGAGGCCCTCCGATGACACCAAACCTCTCCTGGTCTCAAAATTATGTTGTGGGCATTAATTGGCTGTAAGTAAGTTGCACCTGAGTCTGCAGCTGTTCGCTTCCATTCTGCCTCCAGGTGATCAAACATGTCAAATGATTGGTCAAAATATTTCACTTTCTCTGCCATGTTGTGATGTCTGATCTCAGAGAAGTAAAGGACCTGAGGAAAAAGAGGTGGTTGAATCTTTGTGCTGCATTCCTCAACTACTGAAAACAAAAGGTGGTTGGGTGCACATGCAGAAATAAGGGAAATAGGTAAGTACCAAAAATAACAAGGCAGTAGCGAAGTTTATGTTGACTAATGATTATATTGTAATTCTCTGTACATCAAGAGAGAGAGAGAGAGAGAGAGAGAGAGAGAGAGAGAGAGAGAGAGAGAGAGTGAGAGAGAGAGTAATAAAAATAAGATAAATAAAGAAGAACTAAAAATAAAATACAATCCAACTTTTTCAGTGTCCACAAAATACTCGCGGCTACTAGATCTGTTTTTGCTAGAAGTAATACAATCTTTATGCTTCCCTGCTTCGGTGTTCTGGCTATAAGTGATGTTTCATGTTACTAGTGTGTGGAAGAGAGAGATAGAGATAGATAGAGAGAGAGAGAGAGAGAGAGAGAAAGAGAGAGAGAGAGAACATTTTTCCACATCTTCACTTCACATTTTCTCTTGTCTGTCTCGCAATCGGCTCTTCTCTGACTTGATTTTAATATGCTGTAGTGTGGTAAGTGATTGGAATGTCTCTCCATTAAAATTTAATGTCAACTTCAGGTATCTGACTTAGATCTTCTGCTCACTGTTTTTCACCATCATGGAAGCTTGGAGACACAATTCTGTTGACTTTATACATTCACTTTCAGTGTTAGTTCTATCACCATGTGGGTGTCCTCCTTCTAATTCTGACTGATAATTTAAAATCTTCAGTCAATTCTTTATTTTCTTTCTTCAAGAGAGGGAAAGGGAGAGCAATAGCCAACAAGGAAGAAGAAAGAACCAGAATTCTCTCCCTTTCACAACGCCATCTGTTTTTTGTAAAATTGTTATCATATCATCAATGTCATTTTGTAAATGCCCTGTGTTTTGCCTTTCCTCCTCTCCTAGCCACCCTAGTATTTCTTTCTTTCTTTCTCTATCTCTCAGCCCTTCCTAAGAAAAGAAAAATATACACACAGTGGTATTCTTCAAAAATCTACTCCTGGGTTTGAATGTCAATGGAGATGACGCATTTTTGTGTGCATAAGAAACACTTATAGTGTTACACTGTTGCAGATTTTGTTTATTATTTCTGTGAGCCTTGACTGCTTAAGAGTTTGTCCACCCTTTGTAGGCTTAATAATTTTTGTCCTACCGGGTTGCTAACATCTCTTGAGACAGACATTAAAATAAAAATTCTTAATGGGTATGAACGAGGAGTGGGAATGAATGAATGTATGTACTTAGTATAAGTCCTAATGACCACTCTTATCGAGGAAGATAATACAGGTGCCCCAGATAAGTATTTCGTTGTCAGTAGACAAAAGAGAAAAAGCTTAAAATTAAAATCTTCTTCAATTTTTCAAAATATTTCAAATACAATATTATTGCTTTTTGGCAACTTGGCAGCAACTAATATTGAATTAAAAAATAACCCATATCAGTTTAAACAAAGTCAAATTCAGCGTACAACACAATTTTCAAATAACCATCTCTTCGTTTAGACTGATCGTCATTCGTGGCCGAGAGGTCTAAGACACCCCAGATCACATGGTGGCTTCCCCTATGTGGATAGGGGTTTCAGGTTTGAATTCTGCCGAGTGATACACCTTTTCGTAAGAAAAGTTTATCGTCAATAATCAGGCTGGTAGAAATAAATATATAATAATGTTTGATTATAAAACAGAATATCTATTTATATATAAGTATCGATCAAAAATAATGTTCAAACAAATCATTTCAAATTGTCGGTTGTTTATAACCTGTTTTGTTAATCTTCGTTAATTTCCATAATATATATATATATATATATATATATATATATATGTGTGTATATATATATACCTACAATCAATCTGATAAAAATATTTGTATGCAATTAATCAACATATATTATATACATTTCGACTGATACATTTTTCTGGATATATATTACAATCAGTCATATGTATTTCTATATATACACAATTCATCTGATCGATATTTTCTGTATATGTATTTCATACATATATATATATATATATATATATATATATATATATATATATATTTAAGAAATTAACCAAGATTAACAAAACTGGTTATAAACAACTGACAATTTGAAATAGGCTTCCCCTATATAGATAGGGGTTGCAGTTTCGAATTTTGCCGAGTGACACACATTTTTATTTTGTAACAAAAATTTATCGTCAATAATCAGGTCGGTAGAAATAAATATATAATAATGTTTAATTATAAAACAGAATATCTATTTATATATGAGTATCGATCAAAATAATGTTCAAACAAAACATTTCAAATTGTCGGTTATTTATAACCAGTTTCGTTAATCTTTGTTAATTTCTGTAATATATATATATATCCAGAAGAAGTAATACAATATATATAGAGAGAGATAGAAACAGACAGCAACAAGGAGGTGGGTGGAAATACTAGCCTATGCAAAATTTTATGTAAAAAACTCAACATTTATTCATTTCAGCTAGAAACTTTTGCAAAAAAAAAATCAATCAGAATAAGAAAGGTTAAACAAGACAAAACAATTGAACATGGGTAAAATGAAACAAAAAAAGAAACTTAAACTAGTCTAAACTAGTATTTCGAAATATTGTTGTGTAATTTTGGTATATATATATATATATATATCTGTTAAAATAAAATTTTAATGTGAGTTTCATTTTTGCGTCATTTAGACGACAATTCAACCGTCACACCCTGTTTATATAGCTTCATACTGATTTAAGCAGAAATGTTTTACTTTTCAAATGTGTACATTACATTTTATATCCCCAAAAGTGTTGGTTTCCCCCCCGTCTCTCTCTCTCTCGCTTTCTCTCTCTTTCACTCTCACTCTTTCTCTGTGTATGTGTGTGTTTGTATGTGTGTAAAATTTAAGATATTACCAAATATCTGTAAAAACCAGAACAAGAATAAAAGGAAAAGGAAAACTTATCTTAGCCACCATGTTTTGTCCTATGAGGGACTTTAGCAAGGTAAATATAAGGATTTTATTTTCCAACAAGTATATATATATATATATACTAGTAGTATAGCCCGGCGTTGCTCGGGTGTAATGAAGGCTTTAAAACTAATCCATGGTCCTGGAGCTCAGACTCTTTGGATGTTGGCATGAAAGACTAAAAAGCAATAGTTGTTTCCAGTTAAAGCAAAACCGTAGACTGAAAGAAAAATGAATGGATGTAAGTCAAATTTTGATTTCCTGGTATCGATATCAAATAAGTTTTTTTCGTCGTAAACTGAATTTTGAAGGCTAAATAAGTCCTCTGAGTAAATGGTATCATGGCTGAGACTAAGAACTACAATTATACCTACTTAGAGCCAAATCCGAAGCAAAAACTAAAATAAAATGGCTGAAAAAAATACAGACTTACAGACAGATAAACAGACACACACACAAACATCTTGCCTTTTATATATATATATTATCGATTTTCTGCACTATTGTAAGAACTGCAACCTTGAAACTTCTGAATATCGTTTCTTATGTCTTTGTCTATGAGTGTATCAAATTTGATTAAAATTGGACCACTCCTTCTATAAACTGATATTTTCGATTACTGATTTTCAATATTTATCAGGGGTACCTCGACACAAAACCTAGCTAAGAACACTCGCAGACGCTTATAGTACAACTGTGTAAATTTTCAAGAAAATCGGTCCAGCCATTTTGGAGTCGATAGGTAAAAGACACACGCACACCCAGACACATACACACACACAGAGACAAAGTTCCATTTATATATATATATATATATATATATATATACTGATAAGGAAATATATATATATATATATATATATATATATATATATACTAATAAGGATATATATATATATATATATATATATATATATATATATATATATATATATATATGTATATATATACTAGCAGCATAGCCCGGCGTTGCTCGGGTGTAATGAAGCTTTAAAACTAATCCATGGTCCTGGAGCTCAGACTCAGCCTAATGAATATATGAAATAATAAAAAGTAATTGCGACTATTTGCCAATCGCACCTAGTATACATATATATATATATATCAGTAGAATAGTTACACAAACAAAACAAATGAACAGAATATACTGGGCGTTTTTGAATTCATTATATTCATTTATGATCAAATTCCTTGGGAAAGGTATTAATCCATCTTATCTCTCTCCAGCTATGGGTTAAATATCAGGACAGATTAGATTCTATAGCCTTGGTTGGTAATCAGTCTACTACAGAAAGTAATGGCAACCTACTGAGGGAAAATATTCTGTCCAGTCAGTCATGTGTCTTCTAGACATGATCACCCAAGTGTGTATCTGTTATGGCACTTGACTGGAGCTATGGAAATCATTGAATGGGAACATTGAATTAAAATAAGGTCATATTTTTGCATGCATTTTAAAAGAAATCTATAGATTTATTTTATAATATGTAAATGAGAATTCACCAAGCAGGTTAACTTGATGTTGATTTTTGGGAAAAGCAAGAATTGAAGAATGAAATTTTAATTCAAATTTCCTGTGTTAAACTGTGAGGTATTTTTCGCTTATTTTTTTATTTATTTATTCGTTTTTGCCCAATATTTTTGCTTAATTTTAGAACTTTTCATGTCTAACTGTACTTTTGATTTTATTTTTAGAAGAAATTTTTGACTGGACTTTAACTAAGTTAAAACTTAATAAGTCACATTTTTTTTTTGTTTTTTTTTCTTTTTTTTTGTTTTTTTGTTCTCAATTGGAGTAGATACTTAACTATCGCCCAGTTCACACTCCACCCACACCTGTTG
This sequence comes from Ascarosepion bandense, assembly GCA_037127315.1. Lineage (NCBI taxonomy): Eukaryota > Metazoa > Mollusca > Cephalopoda > Sepiida > Sepiidae > Ascarosepion > Ascarosepion bandense. The sequence continues at coordinate 1,833,868 of JBBBDQ010001422.1, forward strand.
GACGGGTGAAGAGGCTCATCCCTTGTTTCCTGTTTGGGATGCGGTTTCCGGTTTTTCTCCTTTCTAATCTTACTGTTTTTTTTTGTTTTTTTTTTTCAATTGGAGTAGATAGACTAAACTATCGCCTGGTTCACACTCCACCCATGTCTATTGAACAGGTGAAGAGGCTCATCCATTGTTTCCTGTTTAGGATGCGGTTTCCTGTTTTTCTCTTTTCTAATCTTCTCACACTTACGTAGCCCCCTGCACATCAGTGGCGTTACCGCCTTGCTTGGGGTGATATGATTAAAAAAAAAAAAAAAAATATATACCTTTGAAAAATGTTTGCTATGTGTGCCGTGATATGGCATTTTTGTTGGCTCTTAGATGTCAGTCAGTTAAGTGCCATACATGAAACACACTTGGGCGATCATGTCTCAAAAGAGACATGACTGACTGGGCAGAATATTATCCCGCAGTAGGTTGCCATGGCTTTCTGCGGTAGATTGGTTGCCAGCCATGGCTATAGAAACCAATCTGTCCTATTATTTGACTCATAGCTAGAGGGAGAAAAGCTGTATTATATTATTAAGTAGTAATTAGTGGGGGATCAGTTTATTACTTCATAACAATAGAAAACCGATCCCCCACTTTATGACCAGTAGAAGCCTTAATCATGATTCCAACTATTATATTCAGTCAGTCAGTTTAGTGACATACATGAAACACGCTTGGGCGATCATATCTCTCACGAGACATAACTGACTGGACAGAAGATTATCCCACAGTAGGTTGCCATTGCTTTCTGCAGTAGACTGGTAGCCATCCAAGGCTATAAAACCCAATCTGTCCTATTTTTGACTCATAGCTAGAGGGAGAATAGTTGTATTATATTATTATGTAGTAATTAGTGGGGGATCAGTTTATTACTTCTTAACAATAAAAACCGATCCCTCACTTTATGACCAGTAGAAGCCTTAATCATGATTCCAACTTTTTTATTCAGTCAGTCAGTTAAGTGCCATACGTGAAACACACTTGGGCGATCATGTGTTGAAAGAGACATGACTGACTGTGCAGAATATTATCCCGCAGTAGATTGCCATTGCTTTCTGCGGTAGACTGGTTGCCAGCCATGGCTATAGAACCCAATCTGTCCTGTTATTTAACCCATAACTGGAGGGAAGAGACGGATTAATATCTTTCCCAAGGGTATTTGCGCTTAAGTGAATGCAATGAATTCAACTGGAATTTGAACTCGGCTCCCCGATTCCTCGTTTCGAGTCGATATCCATTGTACCACAACGCACGTCCTTCTTAGGTGTGGCATAGCTTAAAAAGAGTTAGAAACACTGATCTAACATGTACAAAAGATTGCCATTTATCATCATCATCATCACTGAAGGTAAAATTCTTTTCTTCTATGATGTATCCATACCATTTCAACCTTTCCTTCTTGATGGTGGTAAGAAAACTACTAAAGTCTTGTTTCATGCCTGATGGTCTTTCGCACTGCGCCATTCGCAATACAGTTTCTTATCAGTAGAAACACACAAATTTATGTAAATTAGGTTCGTTGACTTTTGGAACTAATTTTATGAGAGTTCCTGGCAGAGAAACTCACAAAGTATGTAGATATATGATGCCTTGAGATTTTGATCGCAGACAACAGGGGAAAAAAGAGGGAGAAAAATGGCAAAAATGTTAGATAAGGAAGGAAGGAAGGAAGGAAGGAAGGAAGGAAGGAAGGAATTGTAAAAGAAGTGAGTGAGAAGTAGAAAGGAGAAATTAAATGTAGAAAATGAAAAAGAAAGACTGAGGAGAGTGAGAGAGGAGAGATTAATAAAGAGAGATTAATAAAGAGAGTAAGAGAGGAAAGATTAATAAAGGAAGACAAGAAAGAAAGCAAAAAAGACAAGATGAAAAAACTCAGGAAACAAAATATTTGGTTGTTACAAAAATAATGGCCGATTTAGAAACATAAATTTATTCTTAAAAAATTAACCATAGAAATGTTGAAATTAGTCAAAATATGAGCCGTGAGCATCTCTGCACCTCTGCTAATGATCGACGAGATTATTTGTCCTCGTTGATAACAGGTTAATAGCTGTGATGCAGCAAAATCTTTAAAAGCTGATTCCAATGGTTCGTACCTGAAAGTTTTACTATACAAAAATGTAGTTAAGGGCTTAAAAATCATAATCAGTGGGTGAAAGAATATAGCGGATGTAGTAAACACCTGTATCCGAATTTTTTAATGTCATTCTTGCAAATTGTGGCCGCACATTATCAAGGAGTAGAATTAGAGCACGTTGATTCACCAACGTCTATTGAACAGGTGAAGATGTTCATCCCTTGTTCCCTGTTTAGGATGTGGTTTCCGGCTTTCTCTTTTCCAATCTCTTCACTATTTTTTTTCTTTTACAATTGGAGTAGATAGACTAAACTATCGCCCGCTTCACACTCCACCTACGTCTATTGAACAGGAGTAGAGGCTCATCACTTGTTCCCTGTTTAGGATGTGGTTTCCGGCTTTCTCTTTTCCAATCTCTTCACTATTTTTTTTCTTTTACAATTGGAGTAGATAGACTAAACTATCGCCTGGTTCACACTCCACCTACGTCTATTGAACAGGTGTAGAGGCTCATCCTTTGTTCCCTGTTTAGGATGTGGTTTCCGGCTTTCTCTTTTCCAATCTCTTCACTATTTTTTTTTCTTTTACAATTGGAGTAGATAGACTAAACTATCGCCCGCTTCACACTCCACCTACGTCTATTGAACAGGTGTAGAGGCTCATCCTTTGTTCCCTGTTTAGGATGTGGTTTCCGGCTTTCTCTTTTCCAATCTTTTCACTCTTTTTTTTCTCTTACAAATGGAGTAGATAGACTAAACTATCGCCCGGTTCACACTCCACCTACGTCTATTGAACAGGTGTAGAGGCTCATCACTTGTTCCCTGTTTAGGATGTGGTTTCCGGCTTTCTCTTTTCCAATCTTTTCACTCTCACGTAGCCCCCTGCGGATTGCTCGGGGTGATATTATTTAAAAAAAAAGGTCTCATTTTTTTTTTTTTTGCAGATGTGCATGCATTTCAACAAGTTGATTGCATTAATTTTCTGTGCTAATGCTCTGATTAGCTCCCAAAAAAGGTGTAGTGGATAACACTAATTGCAGATCCCCAGAAAATCGTCAAAATCTTTTACTAATGTAACTTTTGTCTTGGAAAATGTTTAGGAAACTTATCACAATCAAGCCTTTGACCTGATCATTTATGGCTATCATAAAGAATCCACTTTTCATCACAAGTGACTATTCGATCAAGAAAGGGATCATTGGTGACACGCAGAAAGAGCATGGAGCACACTTAAAACGCCTAAGTTTTTGATTTCCATTGAGATCATGAGGAACGCATTTATTGAGCTTTTTCACCTTCCAAATACTCTGCACATGGCGTGAGACTGTTGCAATGCCAACACTAAGCGTCTGGGACATTTCTCTGACACTTTGAAGTGGAATATGCTCAACATCTGCTTGTAATTGTTCATTGTTGTTGGGGCACTCTACACCTTTCCACGGAAATGGACTATTTGAATCACTATATAAAGTAGTAGTGATTATACCTCGAGTAAGGAAGTTGAGTGAGCAAGTCAGTCGGGTATTTCCGGTATTGCACTGGAAGTGTTCTACTAGTCAATCTATCACGTCTCTACGACGATACTGTATACTAATTACCTTGTTCTGTATTCTACTAATCCTCACCTCTTGTAAATACTTCTCTTTCCTGTCAATACACCTACTTCTATACTATTACGTTGTTTTGTATTATTTCACATAATTCGGTTCCCTGATGTAACAATTGTCAAGAGTGCATGACCGTCCTTTAATTTCTTCATCTTCAAGACTCTCATCACCAGTATGGAATTTGTGGAACCACCTTCATATCATCCAATCATTTGAGGACTTATCTCCCCATGTTCAGTTGATATTTTGGCAGAAGTTTGGCACTATATATCCTACACCTCTCAAGAGGGGGGAGAGAGGGTCGAATTGGTAGTAGTTCACTCCAATCCAGACTGACAGTCATACTAACACCTTCCACATTTTGTATTGTTATTTCTTGTTAATATATATTTGTTATTTCTACCCTTGTGGTCGTGTTGCTCTTTTCGGACCTTAACCTGGTCCATAACAAACATGCCATCATCCAAACACTTCAACGAATACGAAAAAGACACACCAGAAATATGAAAGGCATCTCACATTTCCCAGAGAATTGACATTTGTGGACACCGAATGGGGAAGGTAGGGGAGTGGATTTTGACGGTGAAATTAAACTAAAGAAAGTTGGGTCATAAATATGAGAGACCAATGAGCCTTTATTGAGCTTTTTCACCTTGCAAATACTCTGCAAATGGCTAAGACAGTTGCAGTGCTGACACCAAGTGTCTGGGACATTTCTCTGACACTTCGAAGTGGAATTTGCTCAACATCTGCTTGTAATTGTTCATTGTCAAGAGTGCATGACCGTGCTTTACCTTCTTCATCTTCAAGACTCTCATCACCAGTATGGAATTTGTAGAACCACCTTCATATCATCCAATCATTTGTGGACTCATCTCCCCATGCTCTGTTGATATTTTGGCAGAAGTTTGGCACGTACTTGGCCCAAGTTTGAACTCATGCAAGAAAATTAAATTAGGATCATGTTTTGTCTGTGTTCATAATTAAGGGCTTCTATGCGTCAATAAATTTTCTAAGAATAAGTTAAAAGTTATTAAAGAGCAAAAATTGATTATTATGCACACATTGGTGGACACCGAATGGGGAAGGTAGGGAAGTGGATTTTGACGGGGAAGTTAAACTAAAGGAAGTTGGGTCATAAATATGAGAGACCAATGAGCATGCATCCTTTTGAAACTTTGAAAGAAAAACTCATGACAATAAACAAACCTAAACTAAACTGATTTTGAACTGGGTTGCCAATGTTCAATTCAGTTAGTGCAATATCCGAATGTTGCCACAATTTGTCCAAGACCATACTACCCCTCATGGTTGCTCATTACGATACTTATCAACAAGATCAAACTTTTTGATAAAGTCCCAAAATGGTTTCACATACCGGTTGTTAGTACCCAAATTAAACTCTTTATGATTTATGTAGGCGTCAAGGACAGAATTCAAATCACCCACTAAAATTACCGAAATTAACAGGATTGGGCCCATGATTTGCAGACAACTGTCAATCTGAAATTGGTGTGTTACTAGAAGTGACTGACCAAACCACTGACTTCGAAAACATTGCTACTGTTATGTATTATTGAAATACCAACCAACTGGTTGTGCATCACCAGCTTTGACTTGCTTATAATTGTGTATATAATCAATATACAGTGGAACCTCGACTTACAAAATTAATTCGTTCTGGAAGTTGAGAATGACTGACTAGGCAGAAGATTATCCCGCAGTAGGTTGCCATTGCTTTCTGCGGTAGATTGGTTGCCGACCAAGGCTATAGAACCCAATCTATCCTGTAATTACCCACATAGCTCGAGGCAAAAGTGATGTACTATATTATTACATAGTAATTAGTGGGGGATCAGTTTATTACTTCATAACAATAGAAAACTGATCCCCCACTTTATGACCGATAGCAGCCTAAATCATGATTCCAACTATTATATTCAGTCAGTTAAGTGCTATACATGATACATGGTTGGGCGATCATGTCTCGAAAGAGACATGACTGACTGTGCAGAAGATTATCCTGCAGTAGGTTGCCATTGCTTTCTGTGGTAGAATGGTTGCCAGCAAAGGCTATAGAACCCAATCTGTCCTGTTATTTAACCCAAAACTGGAAGGAAGAGACGGATTAATACCTTTCCCAAGGGTATTTGCGCGTAAGTGAATGCAATGAATTCAACTGGAATTTGAACTCGGCTCCTCGATTTCTCGTTCCAAGCCAATATCCACTGTACCACAACTCACATCCTTTTACCCTATAAATGCCCTAATCATTTCGAAGCCTCCACCTCGAACCTCTCAAAATCTCAGGAGGCAACAGCATCGAGCCACAGCTTTCTCAAAGCCGCATTAAGGGTACGTCTAGTCACCTCCTGCCAAGCCATGTCGATTATCTTGAGGCAAACAACCATATCGAAGTGCTGCTTCCAAAACTCACGAAGGGTAAGCTAGGTGTTTTCAGTGATGTTGAAATACCTCTTGAACAGGTGTTTCGTGTAGAGTTTCTTGAAATTCGAAATGACTTGTTGGTCAATAGGCTGGAGGTAGAGGTGGTGTTAGGTGGGAGGTAGAACTCTTCCAAGATATCATCTTCGAGGCCTTGTTATCGAGAATGAGGAGGCACTTGAGAAGGCAATGAGGTTGACTCTTGGAGCTGCGAGTAGCAGCGCCTATTTTGAAATTTTTGCCTTCTGTATCCTGAAATTTTTTCGTAACAACAGGCAATATTTTTCCAAAGAGGCGTTTTGTAACCTGAAAATTTCATATGTATAGCCTTTCATAAGTAGAGGTTCCACTGTATAAATATATATAAAACTACACCTGCGGTGTTGCAGTCTTGTACTGATTATATTCCATTTATCAGCTAGCAGCTACCACTGATTGTGTTAAATCTGGTCTTAAATATATACCGATCTTTCACGTTTATGGACTAACCTAGCCAGGTGATAACAGGCAATCTTACTTTAGAGAATGTTGCTCACCACTGGTTGCCAGACTTGTGGCCATCATCCTCACCAGACTGCAACCCACTTGACTATCTCGTCTAGGGTGTGGCCGTGGCCAAGACCAACAAGCACACCCACAACATGGTCGACTCTTTGAAAGCTGCCATCATGGAGACGTTCACTGCTATGGACTGTGACATGGTTGCCAAAGCATGTGACCCATTTCGCGCCCGCCTTGAGATAGTCATCACCGTCGCCAGCAGTTACATTGAAAAAGATTGTAGTATGTAACTCTATTTCTAAATAAACTGTTGAGTCTCTGCATATACAACTTTTGTTCTTATTGTCTATTTCATTTTCTTTTTGTCAAGTGTCGGATTTTGCTGGAACACTCTGTACATGATTGATGGGGATAGGCTGTGTGTCATATAAAACTCCTGCATACCATTCTAAATCCAACAGAATCACAGAGTGGATGATACAAATAGTTAAAATAACACTGAAGCCATTCAGCCAATTGCAGAAAACATTGAGGTGTTTCTAGGAAAAATATCCCTCAGTTAAAGATCAATCCCACACGTAGAGAGGAAGTTGAGGCCATCGACCTTTATGGGTAGATTAGGGCCCTTATTACTGTGTCTTCTGTCCCAAGGGAGAGAGTATGGTACAAGAAAGACAAAAGTGCAAATCCCGAAGATGCCAACTTCCTTTTGCAGATAGGCAATAATACTGCTTTGATCAAGAAGGGGCAGTATGTTTTGGTTCATGTGGATCAATTTAGGAAAAAAGGATTGTGTTGGATGATGTGAAGATGGAAGACCAAAGGTGGAAGGAGGAAGGTAACTTACAATGAGGAGGCAGAGCAGAGAACAGAAACGCAGAAGCAAGAAGAGAGATAAAATTACAGTGATGAGGATGAACAAGAAATGGATATAAGTGGAGAAAAAAATGCTGACGTAGAAGACGAAGAAAGAGCAAGTTCACCAATAAAATGTAGAAGAGAGGAGAAAAAGTAAGAAAGATATAAATGAAGAGTAATTAGACAGAATGAAAGAAAAAACAAGGGTATACGACCACTCCAGTTCAGAGAGGGTGTGGTATCCTATGCAAATGAGCCGAGATGTATTTAAGTGCTAAGCCACTAACTGTTGGTACTCCATTACGTCGGCTTACGGCCAATCATGTTGAATATACCAGTTCTCACTCAATCACCGAAGTTAAGCAACATTGAGCCTGGTCAGTACTTAGATGAGTGACCACTTGGGAATACCAGGCTGTAAGCGTATAATGACGTATGTGCGGGCTTACGGCCATATCACGTTGAATACACTGGTTCCCGCTCGATCACCGAAGTTAAGCAATGTTGAGCCTGGTCATTACTTAGATGGGTGACCACTTGGGAGTACCAGGTGCTGTAAGAGTATAGTGACGGATGTGCGTTGTGGTGCAGTGGATATCGGCTCGGAAAGAGAAATCGGTGAGCTGAGTTCGAATTCCAGTTGAATACCCTGTATTCACGTAAGCACTGATACCCTTGGGAAATGTATTAATCCGTCCCTTCCTTCCAGTCATGGGTTAAATAACAAGGGTAGGACTTGGGGACCCTGCTCTTAAAAAAAAATCCCAATGAATCTTGATACTCGAAAAGAAAAATGTTGTAAAAATAAAATAACCTTACCCAAAATCATTGGTTATGACCTTAAATGATCCTGTAAGGATTGAGAGGTCGCTAAACCTTGAAACAAACAAACAAACAAATAAAATCAATTACGTCACACATAATGGTGTATCATGTATTGAGTATTGAAATTGCGAGATATACCACACATAACAGTTTCTAACTAAATATTCCTGGTTTTTCATACATTGCTTAGCTTTAGGAAGGCATCTTTCAATCTCATGATGCACCTTCAGATTTCAGTTTTGCACTTTCCATCCTCTCTTAAAACACATCCCAGATATTCTTAGAAGGTTGGTTCTCTGTGTAGGGCCAGGAAGTTTTACTGCACATATATAAATCTACTATCTGCCCTTTCATTGAATACTGCTTCCATATTTGGTCGGGTGCCCCTGCTATCACCTAAGGTCCTTGACAAAATTCAACAGAGAATCTGTATTGTGATCAACCCCAACCTAGCAGCTCAGATACAGTCACTTTCTCACTGGCACAATGTGGCTTCCTTGTGTCTCTTCTACAAATACTTTCACGGCTTCTGCTCTGATGAACTTAACTCACTGGTTCCTCCTATGCATGAATTTACTTGAGCCACAAGATTAGCTACTAGGTCCCACCCTTTTACTGTGAAACCAATAAATTGTAAATGCAAATTCTACTCCAGCAGCTTCTTTTCTCGCACTTCTCGCCTGTGGAATTCCCTTCCATTTACTTGCTTCCCTGACAGCTACAATCTCGAGAAAAATGTAAAATCAATAGTCATCTCCTATCTTGCTAACTTGCATCCTCTCTCTCTCATGCTCCTTTCTCTGTCTATTCCACTCTCAGTATTTTAATTCTTTTCCTACCCACCTCCTAGAAAGTAATGGCAATCTAGTGTGGAATAATCTTCTGCCCGGTTCTGCATATATATGTTTTTAGTATTTGCTATGTCACTATATATGTAATCATTAGAGGGAATGAAAGTTTGGATGGATTTGTTTAATAAATCCTATCAGTGATAAGACAGCTTACATAAATGGCTAGTAAATAATTTGCAATGCATTCCTATAGTAAAATCATTTCCAATGAATTTCTAGATATGCTTTTAGTATTTGCTATGTCACTATATATGTAATCATTAGAGGGAATGAAAGTTTGGATGGATTTGTTTAATAAATCCTATCAGTGATAAGACAGCTTACATAAATGGCTAGTAAATAGTTTGCAATGCATTCCAATAGTAAAATAATTTCCAATGAATTTTTATATATGCTTTTAGTATTTGATATGTCACTATATATGTAATCATTAGAGGGAATGAAAGTTTGGATGGATTTGTTTAATAAATCCTATCAGTGATAAGACAGCTTACATAAATGGCTAGTAAATAATTTGCAATGCATTCCTATAGTAAAATCATTTCCAATGAATTTCTAGATATGCTTTTAGTATTTGCTATGTCACTATATATGTAATCATTAGAGGGAATGAAAGTTTGGATGGATTTGTTTAATAAATCCTATCAGTGATAAGACATCTTACATAAATGGCTAGTAAATAGTTTGCAATGCATTCCTATAGTAAAATCATTTCCAATGAATTTCTAGATATGCTTTTAGTATTTGCTATGTCACTATATATGTAATCATTAGAGGGAATGAAAGTTTGGATGGATTTGTTTAATAAATCCTATCAGTGATAAGACAGCTTACATAAATGGCTAGTAAATAATTTGCAATGCATTCCTATAGTAAAATCATTTCCAATGAATTTCTAGATATGCTTTTAGTATTTGCTATGTCACTATATATGTAATCAGTAGAGAGAATGAAAGTTTGGATGGATTTGTTTAATAAATCCTATCAGTGATAAGACAGCTTACATAAATGGCTAGTAAATAATTTGCAATGCATTCCTATAGTAAAATCATTTCCAATGAATTTCTAGATATGCTTTTAGTATTTGCTATGTCACTATATATGTAATCATTAGAGGGAATGAAAGTTTGGATGGATTTGTTTAATAAACTCTACCTGTGATAAGACAGATTTTTTAAACACCTATTTATTAATATGATAAGAAGGAATAAACTAATTTTTTTTTTTTTTGGAATGCAACATTTCATTTTCTTGTGTGGGTTGAACATCACTGACTATTCCTAATTGGATAAATCAGCTTGAGGGTTCTACTTCACTAATTCTCATTGTTGAATTCTATCTGCAATATTTGCAGAAACAAAAAAGAATTAGAAATTAAAGAAAAAAAATATATGTTGGGGGTGGTTGTAGAATTGTTAGAAATGAAAACAAACTGATTAAAATAAAGCGATTACACCTGAATAGAATCTTCCTTCAGGAGATTGTGGAGGGTGGGGCAGATGTTTCAAAAGAGAAAGGAAAGAACAAAAGAAAAGACATCAGTTAAGTCTCTTCGAAAATAATGAATGTAGAATCGTAAGACAATGTCGACTAAACGGGGAAAAAGAAGCAGAATTATAAATAAAATGGAAAGAAAGAATAAAGAATGGAGAGAAAATAGAAAGGAAAGAAATAAAGTTGCTACAGATATAAGACCTTATGCTAGACTAAGTTAAGCAAAATAAATATGAGAAAATGGAGGTATACCTTTGGTCTCGCATTCAACTGCACCTAACACCTAATAATCAAGGAAGTTACAGTCCAGGGATTTAAACGACTAGATGTAATGGGTGATGTGGTTGCAGAAATTGACTGACTATCATGACTGGGTTCTTCTGATTGTATGGCATGGTGCAGAGTCCTGTTGCTGCTGGGTACTTTTAGCAGCCACCCTCTTGACTATTACAGCACTACCTTCTCATGCCAAACATACTTTAGACCATCTCAAACAAAGTTGAATCATGCCTTATAAATGCAAACATTCCCCAGATTTTTTAAATGTTCCTCTCTACTCAGTTTTATATCCTGTTATGTTGTGTTACCAGCTCAAGGCAAGTGGTAACACCTTGACTATTTATTGGCTAATAGCTGTAGCTATTTATACTCTTAACGATTTCCGATGTAAATGATTCACCTTGTCTCCCTGTAACCGAAAACGTTTTATACCCTTATTTTCCCTGGTATTTCTGGGAGCTTTTGTCTCCCCACTATCTTCTTCCCTCTCTATAAGAGATTGTCTTGATGTTAAAGATTGTAATAGTTTTCTTTTTTTCATAGCAGTGTTCCTCCAACAATTGTTCATTTTCAGAGTCTATGCTGTTCTCAATTTCACTCTCGTATTTGTCTTGCCTTGACATGAAACTTTCACTTTCACACGGTATATTTCTTTATTGCTATCATGTTGCAATCTGATGTAATGAATATGTATACACCTTGGTTCCCCCTCCCTCAGCCATAAATACAGACGAAGACAAGGATGTCCGAGTGAGTGAGAGAGATCTAGAGATCTACCACCAGAGGTCTATTGGTCTACCGCCATTGGATTATGATTATTGATTATGCCTATGTCTCAGGACACTGCATACGACGATTATGTCTATGTACTAGATTGACCTACCCGGTTACATTGCATTCACTTACACACAAATACCCTTGGGAAATGTATTAATCCGTCACTTTAGTCCAATTATAGGTTAAATAATAAGACAGATTGGGTTTTATAGCCTTGGCTGGCAACCAGTCTACTGCAGAAAGCAATGGCTACCTACTGCGGGATAATCTTCTGCCCAGTCAGTCATGTCTCTTTCGAGATATGATCGCCCAAGCGTGTATCACATATGGCACAACTGACTGACAGAATATAATAGATGGAATCATGATTAAGGCTTCTACTGATCATAAAGTGGAGGATTGGTTTTCTATTGTTATGAAGTAATGAACTGATCCCCCACTAATTACTACATAATAATATAATACATCTCTCTTTCTTCTAGTATGAGTCAAATAACAGAACAGATTGGGTTCTACAGCCTTGGCTGGCAACCAGTCTACCACAAAAAGCAATGGCAACCTACTGTGGGATAATCTTCTGCCCAGTCAGTTATGTCTCTTTCAAGTCACGATCACCCAAAGTGTGCATCATGTATGGCACTTAACTGACTGACTGACCTCAGATTGATATATATCCCTTTCCAGGACATATCAGAATCTGACTTGGTCTGCATGTGCCAAAATCCCATTTTAATTTTCTTTATTTTCATAGTGTTCTGTCGACTTTGCATTATAAATCTTGCCTTTTGTCGATTAGTTATTTGCTAGTGGCATGAAACATGGTCAATGGGGGGGTGTTAATTTATTTAAATTTTCTTCGTTCTTTCATTGATAAAACTGCAATATAGGTAATTATTAAATATTTATAAATTCATCTGATGCACGCAGGTTATTGTGAAGCAGTAAAAAAAGAACCATTCTATTTTCATTTACAATTATTCACTTGGCAATAAATACTAAAAAATATTATGAAATACATCATTTTTTTAAAACACTGGGGTGGCCTAATAATTATGGCTGGTAGTGTATTTTTGTCTCTAACTGTGTTGTGCCTTTAAGATAATAATAATTGCCTGATATTATTTATCTAAAAAGAGTCAGTCAGTCAGTTAAGTGCCATACGTGATACACGCTTGGGCAATCATGTCTCGAAAGAGACATGACTGACTGGGCAGAAGATTATCCCGCAGTAGATTGCCATTGCTTTCTGCGGTAGACTGATTGTCGACCAAGGCTACAGAACTCAATCTGTCCTGCTATTTAACCCATGACTGGAAGGAAGAGACAGATTAATACCTTTCCCAAGGGTATTTGCGCATAAGTGAATGCAATGAATTCGGCTAGAATTCGAACTCGGCTCCCTGGTTTCTTGTTCCGAGCCGATATTCACTGTACCACAACACATCCTAAAAAGAGTACATAATAAAAATATATTAGAAGACAGAGCTCTTGAAAGACATATCCTTAAAAATTGATATACCCAATATGCTGTTCCAAGACACAGTGTACAGATACTATACTGATCCTCTAACAATTGTCCATTTTCAGAGTTTATTTTACTGTCTTGCATTGACATGACACAGTTTTGCTTTCATTATTTTTAGGCTCACTTTACATTTCTTCATAACCATCATGTTTCAATATAACTTGGTCTTCATATGCAAATATCCCATTTCCATTTTAACTTTATTATCATATCATGTTCTGTCCACTTTGCAATATGATTGGTTGGCTGATTGTTTTGTTTTATGGCATATCAACCTCGGTGGGTCATTTATTGCCAACTAAATTTTATTTATTTATTGCTGGTAATACCTTTTTTCTTTCAACAATTTATTGTTGTTTTTATATAAGTTTTGTGTCTAGTCATACTTTTTTCTTTTAAAGTACCAAGATTCATTGGGATTTGTTTTTAAGGGCAGGGTCCCCAAGTCCTACCCTGTTATTTAACCTATAACTGGAGAGAAGGGATGAATTAATACCTTTCCCAAGGGTACCAGTGCTTAAGTGAATGCTGGGTATTCAACTGGAATTTGAACTCGGCTCACCAACATCTCTTTCCAAACCGATATCCACTTCACCACAATGCACATCCATCACTAAATGCTTACAGCACCTGGTATTCCCAAGCGGTCACCCATCTAAGTACTGACCAGGCTCAATGTTGCAATATGAATCTTGCCTCTTGTAATTTAGATTCACTTTTCTTTGTATACCACAGCTTTTTTGTTAGTGACATAAGACATGGGGCTCAATGGGGCTCTAATTTGTCTCCCCACGACAACAAAATACATGGGGTGTCACAGAAAGGATAAGAGAAAGATGGGAATCAAGGAGATAAAAGATCAGAATTAACATTGCACTTGAAGATTTTAGCTATCAGTATATGGAAGCAAGTATATGGAAGAGAGTTCCACAGGTGGGAATTGAAAGAAAAGAAACTAAACAATAGAAGTGGCAGTTACATTAGACTGTTTGACTGTAAAAAGGTGGGACCTAATTGCAAATCTAGTAGCTTGAGCAAATTTGTGTAGATGGCGCATCAGAGTGAAATAAACTTGTCAGAGCAGAAGCCATGAAAATATCTGTAGAAAAGATAGAGGAAAGCCACATCATGTCAGTGAGAAAGAGACTGGTTGAGCTGCCAAATTGCAGATCCTCCTTTGAATTTTGTCAAGAACCATAAGATGACTAGCAGGAGCACCTGACCAGATATGGTAACAGTATTCAATGCACAAACGGATGGTAGATTTGCATCAGTGCAAAATAGATTCTGACAAGAAAAACTTCCTGATTCAACACAATGACCCAACCTTCTTAGCAGTAGATGTAGCTATTGATTTAATGTATTTGTTCCATTTGAGATTGGTTGAAAGAGTAGGACCCAAGAAAGCACAGTGTTATAATATTATTAATATTATTATTATTATAATATTATTAATATTATTATTATTATTATAATATTATAAATGTTTTGATCTTCTAGCATGTGGTATCGTCCTACAGCTAAGCAACAATGTAAGGAGAAATATTTCTATTTTCTCTTTCCATTGTAGACATATTTTCAGTCCGTTTATGACAATTTCTACCACCCTTTCTGCTAATGAATTTGATTTCAGATTGTACAGTGGGTTTTTATATGGTTTGTGTCCAATTTTTGTTCAACCATTGGCATTGTTCCTTGTTATTTTATTAGACAATATCTAGGGTTCTCCTTTGAATTTACATATATAATTAAAATGATTCATTTTGAAATATTTTTCAGTCTATTTTTTTATATGCTGGACATTTTGCTTTTCTCTTTGATGTTTATCCAAACACCATGTGCAAATTATTCTTTTCTTTTTTTTTCTCTTTTGTGTGTGTATCCATTTCCTCTCACAGATTTGCTACTTTTGCCGAATTAAATTTTTTAATCGATTCTTGTTGATGAACAAATTCAAAACACTGTTCTAATTATTCTTTTCTATTTTTCTCTTTTGTGTATGTTTCTAGCTGATAAGAAATTAATTAAAATCAACCTTCTTCTTCTCTTTAACAAAAATTCAAGTCATTGGTGCCTCCTCAACAGTTGTTTACTCATGCAAACAGAATGGCAACTGGGTCCCACCCATTCACAGTCAGGTTAGCCAAATGCAGATGACAATTCTACTCCTGCAGCTTCTTCTCTCGCACTTCCCGCCTGTGGAACTCGCTCCTATATTCTTGCTTTCCTGACGGCTACAACCTCCAGAAATTTAAATGCAATGTCAATACTCATCTACTAACCACTTGACTCTAGCCCTTCCCCCACCCCTTATATTCTTCCCTTTCTCTCCACCTATGTAACTGTCATCACACCTGCATTTTCATCTTTCTATTGTTTCTTCCTAATTGGTTTGTAATCCTCTTCTCCCTCCTCTAATTAATTTTCTTTCAGTTACGTACTCCCCCCCCCGCACATCAGTGGCATTTACGCCTTGCCTGGGGTGAAATGATTAAAAAAAAAATTCACAATGACGTGTGAAATCCTGGTTTTCCCAAATAGAAAAAGGATTGACCATGTGCTTAACAAAAAAGTCTAACTCAGATTTTGCAAGTAGGTGCTAAAATGATTTTTGACCAATGGGAGCAACTTGTAAGATTTGGAAGGACTTGGCGATCCAGTGTGAAATTCAAAATGACTATATAAATGACCTGGCATCAGTCAAGACAGATGGAAGCCTAGAGACTAAAGAGTTAAAATATAAATAATTTCAAATCATCCCAGAGATAAGGTCAGGTTGCACCTTGTTCTCTTTCTCCTTATCTCTTTCACCAATTACTACTACATACATTTTCTATGAACTCTACTCATAACTTCTTAATAAGGTTTCTAATTGAACATTAGTTTCTAAGAAGTTATGTTTTTCCTTGTTTTAATAAATTACTATTTTAACATTCAAAATGTATATTTTATTATTCCACTCTTCTACACTAATCCACACATTCCAACCGACAACCACCTTCTGATGAAAACCTTCTGATGGTAATTCAGCATAAAACTTGTAAACAGTAGGGAGTTCATTTAAGTCTGACACAAGGCCGAATCAAAGAAACATTAACCAGCTCCCCTACTCTACATGTTCTTATCTTCTGTTTTGATGAACTTAGCTCCCTGGTGGCCCCCTATATATGAATTTCCTCGAACCACAAAATTAGCAACTAGGTCCCACCCTTTTACTGAGAAACCAATAAATTTTAAATGCAAATTTTACTCCAGCAGCCTCTTATCTTGCAATTTTCACCTGTGGTATTCCCTTCCATTTACTTGTTTCCCCGACTGCTACAATCTCCAAGAATTTAAATGTAAGGTCAATAGAGATCCCCTACATTCCCTTCTATATACTTGCTTTCCCGACAGCTACAATCTTCAAGAATTTAAATGTAAAATCAATAGTCATCTCCTAAATTCCCTTCTATATACTTGCTTTCCCGACAGCTACAATCTCCAAGAATTTAAATGTAAAGTCAATAGTCATCTCCTAAATTCCCTTCTATATACTTGCTTTCCCGACAGCTACAATCTCCAAGAATTTAAATGTAAGATCAATAGTCATCTCCTAAATTCCCTTCTATATACTTGCTTTCCCAACAGCTACAATCTCCAAGAATTTAAATGTAAGGTCAATAGTCGTCTCCTAAATTCCCTTCTATATACTTGCTTTCCCGACAGCTACAATCTCCAAAAATTTAAATGTAAGATCAATAGTCATCTCCTAAATTCCCTTCTATATACTTGCTTTCCCGACAGCTAGTCTCCAAGAATTTAAATGTAAGGTCAATAGTCATCTCCTAAATTCCCTTCTATATACTTGCTTTCCCGACAGCTACAATCTCCAAAAATTTAAATGTAAGATCAATAGTCATCTCCTAAATTCCCTTCTATATACTTGCTTTCCCAACAGCTACAATCTCCAAGAATTTAAATGTAAGGTCAATAGTCGTCTCCTAAATTCCCTTCTATATACTTGCTTTCCCGACAGCTACAATCTCCAAAAATTTAAATGTAAGATCAATAGTCATCTCCTAAATTCCCTTCTATATACTTGCTTTCCCAACAGCTACAATCTCCAAGAATTTAAATGTAAGGTCAATAGTCGTCTCCTAAATTCCCTTCTATATACTTGCTTTCCCGACAGCTACAATCTCCAAAAATTTAAATGTAAGATCAATAGTCATCTCCTAAATTCCCTTCTATATACTTGCTTTCCCAACAGCTACAATCTCCAAGAATTTAAATGTAAGGTCAATAGTCGTCTCCTAAATTCCCTTCTATATACTTGCTTTCCCGACAGCTACAATCTCCAAGAATTTAAATGTAAGATCAATAGTCATCTCCTAAATTCCCTTCTATATACTTGCTTTCCCGACAGCTAGTCTCCAAGAATTTAAATGTAAGGTCAATAGTCATCTCCTAAATTCCCTTCTATATACTTGCTTTCCCGACAGCTACGATCTCCAAGAATTTAAATGTAAGATCAATAGTCATCTCCTAAATTCCCTTCTATATACTTGCTTTCCCGACAGCTACAATCTCCAAGAATTTAAATGTAAGATCAATAGTCATCTCCTAAATTCCCTTCTATATACTTGCTTTCCCGACAGCTACAATCTCCAAGAATTTAAATGTAAGATCAATAGTCATCTCCTAAATTCCCTTCTATATACTTGCTTTCCCGACAGCTACAATCTCCAAGAATTTAAATGTAAGATCAATAGTCATCTCCTAAATTCCCTTCTATATACTTGCTTTCCCGACAGCTACAATCTCCAAGAATTTAAATGTAAGATCAATAGTCATCTCCTAAATTCCCTTCTATATACTTGCTTTCCCGACAGCTACAATCTCCAAGAATTTAAATGTAAGATCAATAGTCATCTCCTAAATTCCCTTCTATATACTTGCTTTCCCGACAGCTACAATCTCCAAGAATTTAAATGTAAGATCAATAGTCATCTCCTAAATTCCCTTCTATATACTTGCTTTCCCGACAGCTACAATCTCCAAGAATTTAAATGTAAGATCAATAGTCATCTCCTAAATTCCCTTCTATATACTTGCTTTCCCGACAGCTACAATCTCCAAGAATTTAAATGTAAGATCAATAGTCATCTCCTAAATTCCCTTCTATATACTTGCTTTCCCGACAGCTACAATCTCCAAGAATTTAAATGTAAGATCAATAGTCATCTCCTAAATTCCCTTCTATATACTTGCTTTCCCGACAGCTACAATCTCCAAGAATTTAAATGTAAAGTCAATAGTTTTCTCCTATCTCACTAACCTACATCCTCTCTCTCTCATGCTCATTTCTCCATCAACTTCACTCTCATCAGCATTCTCATTCCTTCTCTTACCCACTTCCTGACACCCCCTATAATCTGTCACTCTTTCTCATAACTTTCCTCCTATGTACACCTCAGCAAAACAGTGGCAGTAAAAAGCCTTGCTTGGGGTGATATGATTATAAAAAAAGTATATATCCATTTTGTCTACTAGATTTGTAACTTTTTTTGAATTAAATTTTTTAATCAATTCTTGTTGCTGAACAAATTCGATACACTGTTCTTATGACAACTTTCCCAATTGTAACTGCATTAGATTCATTTGTTAATACTCTTCATTTTGAAGACTATTTACTAATTTCATTTGAATTAAATCTTTTGTTGACTGGTTTTCTGATCCCAGTTTCACAAACTCACAATATTTGGCAACCTGTTTCAAACGAATAACATATTCAATAATTGGCTCATTCACTTTTTAAAAAATGTTTATGAACTTTGCTCTCTTTGCATTCACTAGCTTTTTCTTAAATGCTATGTTTTTTACTATTAGCAGACATATTGTTGAATATCCTTTCCTCTGTCTTGTTTGTGCAATTGCTGATACTTTTATAACAGCCCAATGACCCACAGTTGCCAAAAACCGGATCATTTATCTGGTTTTCTCCTCCAACTGATTTCAAGCCCTTCAGCTTTTTTGTTCTAACTTTAGCTGCTAGACTCCTAAGCTATACTCATGTGTACTCATATTTATCAGATGATAATTGTTCATTCGATTCTTTAGATATTGACATCATTCTTGTTACTAACTCATAGGAAGTGGTAAGCAGTTAACTGTCTTATGGGTAATAGCTGTAGCTATTTAAACTCTTGGTGTAATGAATCACTTCATATTTTAACATGAAGCAATTTCTAAAGAAGTAATACATTTTTTCTTCATTAATCTGAAAGATTTTATCACTTTCTTTTTAATGGATACCCTTATTCGAGAAGACCATCCATTTATTTATTAAATAGTATATTTATTTATTTTTGTCTACCAGCCTAAATATTTGAGAAATCAAATTGAACAAAAATAGGCATTATTCAACCTTGCCTGTTTGGGGAGGCATTTTTTGGTTGAGTTGGTCTTGAAGACAAATGGAACTAATGATGGTTTCTTCTGCAAAGTGGGATATAGCTTTCTTTTATAAAATTTTTTGAATATTCATTTTTTATCATTTCGCCCCAAGCAAGATGATAATGCCACTAAGATACCAGGAGTTACTGAAAATTAAAGACTTAATAAGGAGAAAGGAAAATTAAAAAGCTAATTTGGTGAACTTGTCTGACCGGCATTCCCCTGTAATTTTTTTGCTTTTCATTTTTTTTTTTTTTGCTTTTTTCAGTGCATTCTTATCGGTTAGACTATAATCTTTGAGGTTAACAAAAAAAAGTTGGAAAAAATTCAATATTTAAAGATTTTTAGAGGGTGCTCAGTTTCTCAAACTGAGCATCCATTAAAAATCTTTTTGCTGAGGTGTACATAGGAGGAAAGTTATGAGAAAGAGTGACAGATTATAGGGGGTGTCAGGAAGTGGGTAAGAGAAGGAATGAGAATGCTGATGAGAGTGAAGTTGATGGAGAAATGAGCATGAGAGAGAGAGGATGTAGGTTAGTGAGATAGGAGAAAACTATTGACTTTACATTTAAATTCTTGGAGATTGTAGCAGTTGGGCTATCTATCTATCTATCTATCTATCTATCTATCTATCTATCTATCTTCTTTTTTTATCATCATATCCCCCCAAGCAAGGCATTTTATTGCCACTGTTTTGCAGGGGATTAAATAATAGGAATGTTATGAATCGTACTACTGGGATCACATAGCCATAAATATTTTGGTCCTGGGTATGACATTAAACTGCATCTGGCAGCAAGGCCACTGGTTGGAAGGTTATGAGGAGCATGGAACTATCTCTTAATTGCTGTTGTTCCCAGCTCCACCCTGACTCGGGGTGGCAGCACCTGTTAGGGTTCCAGCTATTGACAAATAGTTAACCCCCAAACTGGAGTCAATACACTATGAAAGTATGAAAATAGACTTTGATAGAAAAATATATATATTTGAAAGAAAAATATTACCAACAATACAGTTTTGAAGGAAAAAATTATTGCCATAATACATTTTTGCAGGAAGAAAAATATATTACTAGCAATACATTTTTTGAATGCAAAACTAAAAGACATTCTTCAGTTTCTAAAATAAAAATAAAAATGATTTCATCAAAATCTGATTAAATCAATCTTCTCATTATAACTGAACATTAAAACAAATACCTTAAGACACTACCTTTTTGACATTAAATAACCCACAGAGGTTGATATGCCATTAAACAAAACTCAAACTCAAATTCATAAATATTTAGTACTAGCAGTATAGCCCGGCATTGCTCAAGTGTAATGAAAGCTTTAAAACTAATCCATGGTCCTGGAGCTCAGACTTTTTGGACGTTGGCATGAAAGACTAAAAAGCAATAGTTGTTTCCAGTTAAAGCAAAACCGTAGACTGAAAGAAAAATGAATGGATGTAAGTCAAATTTTGATTTACTGGTATTGACATCAAATAGATTTTTTTTTCATCGTAAACTGAAATTTGAAGGCTAAATAAGTCCTTTGAGTAAATGGTATCATGGCTGAGACTAAGAACTACAATTATACCTACTTAGAGCCAAACCTGAAGCAAAAACTAAAATAAAAGGGCTGAAAAATAGATACACACGTAGATAAACTGACACACACACAAACATCTTGCCTTTTATATATATATATATATATTATTGATTTTCTGCACTATTGTAAGAACTGCAACCTTGAAACTTCTGAATATCGTTTCTTATGTCTTTGTCTATGAGCAAATCAAATTTGATTAAAATCGGACCATTCCTTCTATAACCCGATTTTTTCGATTATCGATTTTCAATATTTATTGGGGGTACCTCAACACAAGACCTAGCTAAGAACACTCGCAGACGCTTATAGTACAACTGTGTAAATTTTCAAGAAAATAGGTTCAGCCGTTTCGGAGTCTATAGGTAACGGATACACACACACACAGACACACGCACACAGAAAAGTTCCATTTATTAATAAATTTAGATATAAAGCACTCAGACAGAATTTTGAGTGTGTTCTGTGTTGTGCCTCATTCTGGTGTTGTGCGTTTTTAAAGAGATTGTTTCTGGGTGAATTACTCAAGAGCATTATTGTGTATTATTCGAAGGATTCAATTAGAATGTTGACTCTACATTAAGGTACAAAAATATTATAACTTGCTAATTGTGAGTTACCAAAATTTTCCTTCAGAATAATGTTACGAAAAACTAACATTATAAAAATGCAGACATTCATACAGTTGAGGTAACACAGAGGAGAGCTTATTATTGCCATGAAAATATTTATAGAAAAGACAGAGGGAAGTCACATCATGTTAGTGGGACGGTGACTGAAGTTGAGATGCCAGATCAGGACTGATAACATAACAGACCCTACTTTATATTTTGTCAATAATCTCGACAGATATAGCTAGAGTAGTAGACCAGATACAACAGCAGTAATGGTAGTATGGCAAATGGTACATTTATAAATGTGCAAAACGGATTCTGACAAGAAAAACTGTCTGGTACAACACAATGAACCAAGCTTTGCTACTAACAGATCTAGCAGTGGTATAAAAAGATAATAATAAAATATATAAAGCATAAAAATACTAAATACTATATAATAAATAAAATACTAAATACTATAAAAAGTTAATAAAATACTAAATACTATAAAAAGTTAATAAAATACTAAACACTATAAAAATGAATAAAATACTAAATACTATAAAAATAAATAGAATACTTAATATTATGAAAAAAATAAATAAAATAATAAATACTATAAAAATAAATAAAACAATAAATATTATGAAATAAATAAAATACTAAATATTATAAAAAGTAAATAAATACTAAACACTATAAAATGAATAAAATACTAAATACTATAAAAATAAATAAAATATTAAATACTATAAAAGTAAATAAATATCAATAATAAAAAAGAAATAAAATATTAAATATTATAAAAATAAATAAAAAATTAATAATATAGAAAGTAAATAAAATACTAAACATTATAAAAGTAATAAAATACTCAATATTATAAAAATAAAAAATAAATACTATAAAAATAAATAAAACAATAAATATTATAAAATAAATAAAATACTAAATACTATAAAAATAAATAAAATATTAAATACTATAAAAGAAAAGAAAATATTAATAATATAAAAATAAATTAAATAATAAATACTATAAAAATGAATAAAATACTAGATATAATAAAAAGTAAATAAAATATTAAATACTATGAAAATAAATAAAAAATTAATAATATAGAAAGTAAATAAAATACATAATACTATAAAAATAAATAGAATATTAAATACTATAAAAGTAAATAAAATGCTAAATACTTTAAAAATAATTAAAATACTAAATCCTACAAAAAGTAAATAAATTACTAAATACCATAAAAATAAATAAAATACTAAATACTATAAAAATTAAATAACATACTAAATAATATAAAATAAATAAGATACTAATTCTATAAAAATTGAAGGAAATATTCAAAGGCAAAAAAAAGAATGTCAAATTAAATATGAAAATGAAAAAATGATTCATTTTTTCAAAAAGTTATAGTTCATTCTCATATTTAAATCATATAAATTCATATAATTATCCACATAATTCATATCAATATAGATATTCATATATAAATTTATATAATTATTCATATAATTCATATATAATTCATTCCCATATTTAATTAATTTCTAAATGTTGAGGATCACCCCTTTTTACACATAAGAATGGACTCGCCTGACGTGTACATATAATTCTGCCTATACAGAGAACGGCAGTGATTGTCAGATTTGTAAAGAGTTGAGTTGAGTTGAGTTGAGTTGAGTTGAGTAGTTGTACTGCTGCTAGTTGGTCAGTAAGGATATAGACTCATGACCTGGACATACTTCTTCAATACAAGATTCTATATATTGATTTCTACCAACAGTATTCCTAGTATTCCTGAATTGACTAACCTGTGTTCCAGTTTGTATATTTTTGTTCAATATAACTTGCGTTTTTTTTATCTCCATATCTGCTTTTGTTATTTATTATTTTGTGTGAATCCACAACACTAAATAAAATAACAGGACTCAAGATATCTCTCAGAATGAAAAATTAATTTATATTATAATAAGAGGGGTGTCTGCCCATCTTTTCCCCCATATATCACAATTTCATATCTTATTTCATCTGAAGGCAAAATGTTATATATCGCCGTACGACGACAAAACAACAAACACGCATATATAAAAATATAAGGTTATATTTTTATTAATGACGACGAACCGTGTGGAATAGAGAACGGAAAGGGTGAGAGCGCACATAGAATGGGCTGACGGGAGTGTATTCTTGCCTGTGGTGTTTCTCTGCTTCCACTGGCCGTTCTCTGCTGGCGAATCCGTGTGTCGAGGTCTTTATATAGTCTTCTAGAACCGGGACTTTCCTTCCGGTTTTGCCTCGCCCACGCAACGCCCACGTAATTCCCAGAGACACCTGTTCTGTTTGCCTCCGTAGTCATTTCCGCCGCTGTCGGAAATAAGGTCAAACGACATCTGCTCCGGCCTCGACAGGATGTATTTCACAAACACCTGCCCTGTCGTTTCGCCGACCCCTTCACCGACGGGAAACACCATCGCTTGCATCACATCCTCGGGTGGGGCCAGATTGTTATATTACAAAAACACTGTGCCTCCTAGGCCTAAATCAATCAGCCAACCTCAAGTGGAACAACTACATTGAATTCATAGCTAAATCTGCTGCTCAGAAGGTTGGTTCTCTTTCTCATTTAAATCCATCTTACATATATATAAATCAAACATCCACCTGCTGTCAAATCTGGTCAGGTGCCCTTGCTATTCAACTAAGGATTCTTGACAAAATCCAACGAAGAATCTGTAATGTAACTGATCCTGACCTGGAAGCTCAACCTCAGACACATTCCCACCAATATAATGTGGTTTCCCTCTGTTTCTTCTACAAATACTTTCACGGTTTATGCTCCCTAGTGCACCCTTTCTGCATGAATTTAGTCAAGCTACTAGACTTTTACGGTGAAACCAATGAAATGTAATTGCAACTTCTACTCTAAGAGCTTCTTTTTCTTGCACTGTGGAATTCCCTTCTGTATACTTGCTTCCTTGAAAGCTACAATCTCCAAGAATTTAAATGCAAAGTCAATTGCCATCTCTAATTTTTTTGACTCACATCCTTTCCCTGACAAAACTTGTATCATGTTCTCCTTCCTTTCCACTACTCTCAGACAGCTCTCTTCACACCTGTATTCTCATCCTTTTCTTACTCATTCTCCGACTCCCCTGTAACTTCTTCTTCCTTTCCATTACTCTCATGCAGCTCTCTTCACACCTGTATTCTCATCCTGTTCTTACTCATTCTCTGACTCCCCTGTAACTTCTTCTTCCTTTCCACTACTCTCAGGCAGCCCTCTTCACACCTGTATTCTCATCCTTTTCTTACTCATTCTCCGACTCCCCTGTAACTTCTTCTTCCTTTCCACTGCACTCATGCAGCCCTCTTCACACCTGTATTCTCATCCTTTTCTTACTCATTCTCCGACTCCCCTGTAACTTCTTCTTCCTTTCCACTACTCTCATGCAGCTTTCTTCACACCTGTATTCTCATCCTTTTCTTACTCATTCTCCGACTCCCCTGTAACTTCTTCTTCCTTTCCACTAATCTCATGCAGCTCTCTTCACACCTGTATTCTCATCCTTTTCTTACTCATTCTCCGACTTCCCTGTAACTTCTTCTTCCTTTCCACTATTCTCATGCAGCTCTCTTCACACCTGTATTCTCACCCTTTTCTTACTCATTCTCCGACTCCCCAGTAACTTCTTCTTCCTTTCCACTACTCTCATGCAGCCCTCTTCACACCTGTATTCTCATCCTTTTCTTACTCATTCTCTGACTCCCCTGTAACTTCTTCTTCCTTTCCACTACTCTCATGCAGCTCTCTTCACACCTGTATTCTCATCCTTTTCTTACTCATTCTCCGACTCCCCAGTAACTTCTTCTTCCTTTCCACTACTCTCATGCAGCCCTCTTCACACCTGTATTCTCATCCTTTTCTTACTCATTCTCTGACTCCCCTGTAACTTCTTCTTCCTTTCCACTACTCTCATGCAGCCCTCTTCACACCTGTATTCTCATCCTTTTCTTACTCATTCTCCGACTCCCCAGTAACTTCTTCTTCCTTTCCACTACTCTCATGCAGCCCTCTTCACACCTGTATTCTCATCCTTTTCTTACTCATTCTCCGACTCCCCTGTAACTTCTTCTTCCTTTCCATTACTCTCATGCAGCTCTCTTCACACCTGTATTCTCATCCTGTTCTTACTCATTCTCTGACTCCCCTGTAACTTCTTCTTCCTTTCCTTTCCTACTCTCATGCAGCTCTCTTCACACCTGTATTCTCATCCTTTTCTTACTCATTCTCCGACTCCCCTGTAACTTCTTCTTCCTTTCCACTACTCTCATGCAGCCCTCTTCACACCTGTATTCTCATCCTTTTCTTACTCATTCTCCGACTCCCCTGTAACTTCTTCTTTCTTTCCACTACTCTCATGCAGCTCTCTTCACACCTGTATTCTCATCCTTTTCTTACTCATTCTCCGACTCCCCTGTAACTTCTTCTTCCTTTCCACTATTCTCATGCAGCTCTCTTCACACCTGTATTCTCATCCTTTTCTTACTCATTCTCCGACTCCCCAGTAACTTCTTCTTCCTTTCCACTACTCTCATGCAGCTCTCTCCACACCTGTATTCTCACCCTTTTCTTACTCATTCTCCGACTCTGTTACTTCTTCTTCCTTTCCTCTACTCTCATGCAGCTCTCTTCACACCTGCATTCTCACCCTTTTCTTACTCATTCTCCGACTCCCCTGTAACTTCTTCTTCCTTTCCACTATTCTCATGCAGCTCTCTTCACACCTGTATTCTCATCCTTTTCATCTTCTCCTCCGACTCTGTAACTTCTTCTTCCTTTCCACTACTCTCATGCAGCTCTACACCTGTATTCTCATCCTTTTCTTACCGCTCCTCCGACTTCTGTAACTTCTTCTTCCTTTCCACTATTCTCATGCAGTTTCTTTCACACCTGTATTCTCATCCTTTTCTTCTTTACTCATTCTCCGACTCTGTAACTTCTTCTTCCTTTCCACTACTCATGCAGCCTTCTTCACACCTGCATTCTCACCTCTTCTTACTCATTCTCCGACTCCCCTGCACCTCTTCTTCTTCCTCACCAGCTCTCATGCAGCCTTCACACCTGTATTCTCATCCTTTCTTTACTCATTCTCCGACTCTGTAACTTCTTCTTCCTTTCCACTACTCTCATGCAGCTCTCTCCACACCTGTATTCATCCTTTCTTTACTCATTCTCCCGACTCCCCTGTAACTTCTTCTTCCTTTCCTTCTACTCTCATGCAGCTCTCTCACACCTGCATTCACCCTTCTTACTCATTCTCCGACTCTGTAACTTCTTCTTCCTTTCCACTACTCTCATGCAGCTCTCTCCACACCTGTATTCTCATCCTTTTCTTACTCATTCTCCTACTCCCCTGTAACTTCTTCTTCCTTTCCACTATTCTCATGCAGCTCTCTTCACACCTGTATTCTCATCCTTTCTTACTCATTCTCCGACTCCCCTGTAGTCTCTCTTTCTCCTTTCCATCTACTTCCTCATGCAGCTCTCTCCACACCTGTATTCTCATCCTTTCTTGACCATTCTACCCCTTGTGCACTTCTTCTTCCTTTCCACTATTCTCATGCAGCCTCCCTTCACACCTGTATTCTCATCCTTTTCTTACCATTCCTCCCACTCCCCTGTAACTTCTTCTTCCTTTCCACTACTCTCATGCAGCTCTCTCCACACCTGTATTCTCATCCTTTTCTTACTCATTCTCCGACTCCCCTGTAACTTCTTCTTCCTTTCCACGTCTCTCATGCAGCTCTCTCCACACCTGCATTCATCCTTTTCTTCTTACTCATTCTCCGACTCCCGCAACTTCTTCTTCCTTCCACTACTCTCATGCTTCTCCACACCTGTATTCATCCTTTCTTACTCATTCGACTCCCAGAATCCTCTCTTCTTCCTTTCCACTATTCTCATGCAGCTCTTCCTCACACCTGTATTCTCATCCTTTTCTTTATTCATTCTCCCACTCTGTAACTTTCTTTCTTTCTCTCTCTCTCTTTCTTCCTTTCCACTATTCTCATGCAGCTCTCTTCACACCTGTATCTTCATCCTTTCTTACTCATTCTCCGACTCCCCTGTAACTTCTTCTTCCTTTCCACTATTCTCATGCAGCCTTCGCTGTTCCTGTATTCTCATCCTTTTCTTACTCATTTCGACTCTGTAACTTCTTCTTCCTTTCCACTACTCTCATGCAGCTCTCTCCACACCTGTATTCTCATCCTTTTCACTATTCCTCCGACTCTGTAACTTCTTCTTCCTTTCCACTATTCTCTTCATGCAGCTCTCTCCACACCTGTATTCTCATCCTTTTCTTACTCATTCTCCGACTCTGTAACTTCTTCTTCCTTTCCACTATTCTCATGCAGCTCTTCTTCAATTCGTATTCTCATCCTTTTCTTACTCATTCTCCGACTCCCCAGTAACTTCTTCTTCCTTTCCACTACTCTATGCTGCAGCCCTCTGACATCTGTATTCTCATCCTTTTCTTACTCATTCTCCGACTCTGTAACTTCTTCTTCTTTCCACTCCCATCTCATGCAGCTCTCTTCACACCTGTATTCTCATCCTTTTCTTACTCATTCCTCCCACTCCCTGTAACTTCTTCCTTTCCACTACTCTCATGCAGCCCTCTCACCTGTATTCTCATCCTTTTCTTACTCATTCTCCGACTCCCCTGTAACTTCTTCTTTCTTTTCCACTACTCTATGCAGCTCTCTTCACACCTGTATCCCCATCCTTTTCTTACTCATTCCTCCGACTCTGCAACTTCTTCTTCCTTTCTCCACTACTCTCATGCAGCTCTCTTCACACCTGTATTCTCATCCTTTTCTTACTCATTCTCCGACTCCCCCTGTAACTTCTTCTTCCTTTCCACTATTCTCATGCAGCTCTCTCTTCACACCTGTATTCTCATCCTTTTCTTACTCATTCTACGACTCCCCAGTAACTTCTTCTTCCTTTCCAATTACTCTCATGCAGCCCTCTTCACACCTGTATTCTCATCCTTTTCTTAATCATTCTCCGACTCCCCTGTAACTTCTTCTTTCTTTCCACTCCCATCTCATGCAGCTCTCTTCACACCTGTATTCTCATCCTTTTCTTACTCATTCTCCGACTCCCCTGTAACTTCTTCTTCCTGTCCACTACTCTCATGCAGCCCTCTTCACACCTGTATTCTCATCCTTTTCTTACTCATTCTCCGACTCCCCTGTAACTTCTTCTTCCTTTCCACTACTCTCATGCAGCCCTCTTCACACCTGTATTCTCATCCTTTTCTTACTCATTCTCCGACTCCCCTGTAACTTCTTCTTTCTTTCCACTACTCTCATGCAGCTCTCTTCACACCTGTATTCTCATCCTTTTCTTACTCATTCTCCGACTCCCCTGTAACTTCTTCTTCCTTTCCACTACTCTCATGCAGCCCTCTTCACACCTGTATTCTCATCCTTTTCTTACTCATTCTCCGACTCCCCTGTAACTTCTTCTTTCTTTCCACTACTCTCATGCAGCTCTCTTCACACCTGTATTCTCATCCTTTTCTTACTCATTCTCCGACTCCCCTGTAACTTCTTCTTTCTTTCCACTACTCTCATGCAGCTCTCTTCACACCTGTATTCTCATCCTTTTCTTGCTCATTCTCCGACTTTCCTGTAACTTCTTCTTCCTTTCCATTCCACTCACATGCAGCTCTCTCCACACCTGTATTCTCATCCTTTTCTTACTCATTCTCCGACTCCCCTGTAACTTCTTCTTCCTTTCCATTCCACTCACATGCAGCTCTCTCCACACCTGTATTCTCATCCTTTTCTTACTCATTCTCCGACACCCCTGTAACTTCTTCTTCCTTTCCACTACTCTCATGCAGCTCTCTTCACACCTGTATTCTCATTTTTTTCTTACTCATTCTCCGACTCCCCTGTAACTTCTTCTTCCTTTCCACTATTCTCATGCAGCTCTCTTCACACCTGTATTCTCATCCTTTTCTTACTCATTCTCCGACTCCCCAGTAACTTCTTCTTCCTTTCCACTACTCTCATGCAGCCCTCTTCACACCTGTATTCTCATCCTTTTCTTACTCATTCTCCGACTCCCCTGTAACTTCTTCTTCCTTTCCACTACTCTCATGCAGCCCTCTTCACACCTGTATTCTCATCCTTTTCTTACTCATTCTCCGACTCCCCTGTAACTTCTTCTTCCTTTCCACTACTCTCATGCAGCCCTCTACACACCTGTATTCTCATCCTTTTCTTACTCATTCTCCGACTCCCCTGTAACTTCTTCTTCCTTTCCACTACTCTCATGCAGCCCTCTTCACACCTGTATTCTCATCCTTTTCTTACTCATTCTCCGACTCCCCTGTAACTTCTTCTTCCTTTCCACTACTCTCATGCAGCTCTCTTCACACCCGTATACTCATCCTTTTCTTACTCATTCTCCGACTCCGCTGAAACTTCTTCTTCCTTTCCACTACTCTCATGCAGCTCTCTTCACACCCGTATTCTCATCCTTTTCTTACTCATTCTCCGACTCCCCTGTAACTTCTTCTTCCTTTCCACTACTCTCATGCAGCCCTCTTCACACCTGTATTCTCATCCTTTTCTTACTCATTCTCCGACTCCCCTGTAACTTCTTCTTTCTTTCCACTACTCTCATGCAGCTCTCTTCACACCCGTATTCTCATCCTTTTCTTACTCATTCTCCGACTCCCCTGTAACTTCTTCTTCCTTTCCACTACTCTCATGCAGCTCTCTTCACACCCGTATTCTCATCCTTTTCTTACTCATTCTCCGACTCCCCTGTAACTTCTTCTTCCTTTCCACTACTCTCATGCAGCCCTCTTCACACCTGTATTCTCATCCTTTTCTTACTCATTCTCCGACTCCCCTGTAACTTCTTCTTGCTGTCCACTACTCTCATGCAGCCCTCTTCACACCTGTATTCTCATCCTTTTCTTACTCATTCTCCGACTCCCCTGTAACTTCTTCTTCCTTTCCACTACTCTCATGCAGCCCTCTTCACACCTGTATTCTCATCCTTTTCTTACTCATTCTCCGACTCCCCTGTAACTTCTTCTTTCTTTCCACTACTCTCATGCAGCTCTCTTCACACCCGTATTCTCATCCTTTTCTTACTCATTCTCCGAATCCCCTGTAACTTCTTCTTCCTTTCCACTACTCTCATGCAGCTCTCTTCACACCCGTATTCTCATCCTTTTCTTACTCATTCTCCGACTCCCCTGTAACTTCTTCTTCCTTTCCACTACTCTCATGCAGCTCTCTTCACACCCGTATTCTCATCCTTTTCTTACTCATTCTCCGACTCCCCTGTAACTTCTTCTTCCTTTCCACTACTCTCATGCAGCTCTCTTCACACCCGTATTCTCATCCTTTTCTTACTCATTCTCCGACTCCCCTGTAACTTCTTCTTCCTTTCCACTACTCTCATGCAGCTCTCTTCACACCCGTATTCTCATCCTTTTCTTACTCATTCTCCGACTCCCCTGTAACTTCTTCTTGCTGTCCACTACTCTCATGCAGCCCTCTTCACACCTGTATTCTCATCCTTTTCTTACTCATTCTCCGACTCCCCTGTAACTTCTTCTTCCTTTCCACTACTCTCATGCAGCCCTCTTCACACCTGTATTCTCATCCTTTTCTTACTCATTCTCCGACTCCCCTGTAACTTCTTCTTTCTTTCCACTACTCTCATGCAGCTCTCTTCACACCCGTATTCTCATCCTTTTCTTACTCATTCTCCGACTCCCCTGTAACTTCTTCTTCCTTTCCATTCCACTCTCATGCAGCTCTCTCGACACCTGTATTCTCATCCTTTTCTTACTCATTCTCCGACTCCCCTGTAACTTCTTCTTTCTTTCCACTACTCTCATGCAGCTCTCTTCACCCGTATTCTCATCCTTTTCTTACTCATTCTCCGACTCCCCTGTAACTTCTTCTTCCTTTCCACTACTCTCATGCAGCTCTCTTCACACCCGTATTCTCATCCTTTTCTTACTCATTCTCCGACTCCCCTGTAACTTCTTCTTCCTTTCCACTACTCTCATGCAGCCCTCTTCACACCTGTATTCTCATCCTTTTCTTACTCATTCTCCGACTCCCCTGTAACTTCTTCTTGCTGTCCACTACTCTCATGCAGCCCTCTTCACACCCGTATTCTCATCCTTTTCTTACTCATTCTCCGACTCCCCTGTAACTTCTTCTTTCTTTCCACTACTCTCATGCAGCCCCCTTCACACCTGTATACTCATCCTTTTCTTACTCATTCTCCGACTCCCCTGTAACTTCTTCTTTCTTTCCACTACTCTCATGCAGCCCTCTTCACACCTGTATTGTCATCCATTTCTTACTCATTCTCCGACTCCCCTGTAACTTCTTCTTTCTTTCCACTACTCTCATGCAGCTCTCTTCACACCTGTATTCTCATCCTTTTCTTACTCATTCTCCGACTCCCCTGTAACTTCTTCTTTCTTTCCACTACTCTCATGCAGCTCTCTTCAGACCTGTATTGTCATCCTTTTCTTACTCATTCTCCGACTCCCCTGTAACTTCTTCTTTCTTTCCACTACTCTCATGCAGCTCTCTTCACACCCGTATTCTCATCCTTTTCTTACTCATTCTCCGACTCCCCTGTAACTTCTTCTTTCTTTCCACTACTCTCATGCAGCCCCCTTCACACCTGTATACTCATCCTTTTCTTACTCATTCTCCGACTCCCCTGTAACTTCTTCTTTCTTTCCACTACTCTCATGCAGCCCTCTTCACACCTGTATTGTCATCCATTTCTTACTCATTCTCCGACTCCCCTGTAAATTCTTCTTTCTTTCCACTACTCTCATGCAGCTCTCTTCAGACCTGTATTCTCATCCTTTTCTTACTCATTCTCCGACTCCCCTGTAACTTCTTCTTTCTTTCCACTACTCTCATGCAGCCCCCTTCACACCTGTATACTCATCCTTTTCTTACTCATTCTCCGACTCCCCTGTAACTTCTTCTTTCTTTCCACTACTCTCATGCAGCCCTCTTCACACCTGTATTGTCATCCATTTCTTACTCATTCTCCGACTCCCCTGTAACTTCTTCTTTCTTTCCACTACTCTCATGCAGCTCTCTTCACACCTGTATTCTCATCCTTTTCTTACTCATTCTCCGACTCCCCTGTAACTTCTTCTTTCTTTCCACTACTCTCATGCAGCCCTCTTCACACCTGTATTCTCATCCTTTTCTTACTCATTCTCCGACTCCCCTGTAACTTCTTCTTTCTTTCCACTACTCTCATGCAGCCCTCTTCACACCTGTATTCTCATCCTTTTCTTACTCATTCTCCGACTCCCCTGTAACTTCTTCTTCCTTTCCACTACTCTCATGCAGCCCTCTTCACACCTGTATTCTCATCCTTTTCTTACTCATTCTCCGACTCCCCTGTAACTTCTTCTTCCTTTCCACTACTCTCATGCAGCCCTCTTCACAACTGTATTCTCATCCTTTTCTTACTCATTCTCCAACTCCCCTGTAACTTCTTCTTCCTTTCCACTACTCTCATGCAGCTCTCTTCACACCTGTATTCTAATCCTTTTCTTACTCATTCTCCGACTCCCCTGTAACTTCTTCTTCCTTTCCACTACTCTCATGCAGCCCTCTTCACACCCGTGTTCTCGTCCTTTTCTTACTCATTCTCCGACTCCCCTGTAACTTCTTCTTCCTGTCCACTACTCTCATGCAGCCCTCTTCACACCTGTATTCTCATCCTTTTCTTACTCATTCTCCAACTCCCCTGTAACTTCTTCTTCCTTTCCACTACTCTCATGCAGCTCTCTTCACACCTGTATTCTCATCCTTTTCTTACTCATTCTCCGACTCCCCTGTAACTTCTTCTTCCTTTCCACTACTCTCATGCAGCTCTCTTCACACCTGTATTCTCATCCTTTTCTTACTCATTCTCCGACTCCCCTGTAACTTCTTCTTCCTTTCCACTATTCTCATGCAGCTCTCTTCACACCTGTATTCTCATCCTTTTCTTACTCATTCTCCGACTCCCCTGTAACTTCTTCTTCCTTTCCACTACTCTCATGCAGCCCTCTTCACACCTGTATTCTCATTCTTTTCTTACTCATTCTCCGACTCCCCTGTAACTTCTTCTTCCTTTCCACTACTCTCATACAGCCCTCTTCACACCCGTATTCTCATCCTTTTCTTACTCATTCTCTGACTCCCCTGTAACTTCTTTCCTTTCCACTACTCTCATGCAGCTCTCTTCACACCTGTATTCTCATCCTTTTCTTACTCATTCTCCAACTCCCCCTGTAACTTCTTCTTCCTTTTCCACTACTCTCATGCAGCTCTCTTCACACCTGTATTCTCATCCTTTTCTTACTCATTCTCCGACTCCCCTGTAACTTCTTCTTCCTTTCCACTACTCTCCTTTAGCTCTCTTCACACCTGTATTCTCATCCTTTTCTTACTCATTCTCCGACTCCCCTCTGCTTCTTCTTCCTTTCCCTACTCTCATGCAGCTCTCTTCACACCTGTATTCTCATCCTTTTCTTACTCATTCTCCGACTCCCCTGTAACTTCTTCTTCCTTTCCACTACTCTCATGCAGCTCTCTTCACACCTGTATTCTCATCCTTTTCTTACTCATTCTCCGACTCCCCTGTAACTTCTTCTTCCTTTCCACTACTCTCATGCAGCTCTCTTCACACCTGTATTCTCATCCTTTTCTTACTCATTCTTCGACTCCCCTGTAACTTCTTCTTCCTTTCCACTACTCTCATGCAGCTCTCTTCACACCTGTATTCTCATCCTTTTCTTACTCATTCTCAAACTCCCCTGTAACTTCTTCTTCCTTTCCACTACTCTCATGCAGCCCTCTTCACACCTACATATTCTCATCCTTTTCTTACTCATTCTCCGACTCCCCTGTAACTTCTTCTTCCTTTCCACTACTCTCATGCAGCCTCTTCACACCTGTATTCTCATCCTTTTCTTACTCATTCTCAAACTCCCTGTAACTTCTTCTTTCTTTCCAATACTCTCATGCAGCCCTCTTCACCTGTATTCTCATCCCTTTTCTTACTCATTCTCTGACTCCCTGCTAACTTCTTCTTCCTTTCCACTACTCTCATGCAGCTCTCTCTTCACACCTGTATTCTCATCCTTTTCTTACTCATTCTCCACAGGCTCCCCTGTAACTTCTTCTTCCTTTTTCCACTACTCTCATGCAGCTCTCTTCACACCTGTATTCATCCTTTTCTTACTCATTCCTCGACTCCCCTGTAACTTCTTCTTCCTTTCCACTACTCTCATGCAGCCCTCTTCACACTGTATTCTCATCCTTTTCTTACTCATTCTCCGACTCCCCTGTAACTTCTTCTTCCTTTCCACTACTCTCATGCAGCTCTCTTCACACCTGTATTCTCATCCTTTTCTTACTCATTCTCCGACCTCCCTGTAACTTCTTCTTCCTTTCCACTACTCTCATGCAGCTCTCTTCACACCTGTATTCTCATCCTTTTCTTACTGTTCTCCGACTCCCCTGTAACTTCTTCTTCCTTTCCACTACTCTCATGCAACACTCTTCACACCTGTGTATTCTCATCATTTTCTTACTCATTCTCGACTCCCCTGTAACTTCTTCTTCCTTTCCACTACTCTCTTGCAGCTCTCTTCACACCTGTATTCTCATCCTTTTCTTACTCATTCTCCGAATCCCCTGTAACTTCTTCTTCCTTTCCACTACTCTCATGCAGCTCTCTTCACACCTGTATTCTCATCCATTTCTTACTCATTCTCAAACTCCTGCTTAACTTCTTCTTCCTTTCCACTACTCTCTTCACAGCCCTCTTCACACCTGTATTATCATCCTTTTCTTACTCATTCTCCGACTCCCCCTGTAACTTCTTCTTCCTTTCCACTACTCTCATGCAGCTCTCTCTTCACACCTGTATTCTCATCCTTTTCTTACTCATTCTCAAACTTCCTGTAACTTCTTCTTCCCTTTCCACTACTCTCATGCAGCTCTCTTCACACCTGTATTCTCATCCTTTTCTTACTCATTCTCCGACTCCTGCTTAACTTCTTCTTCCTTTCCCTCCTCTCTGTCTGCAGCCCTCTTCACACCTGTATTCTCATCCTTTTCTTACTCATTCTCCGACTCCCCTGTAACTTCTTCTTCCTTTCCACTACTCTCATACCGCCCTCTTCCCACCTGTATTCTCATCCTTTTCTTACTCATTCTCCGACTCCTGTTTAACTTCTTCTTCCTTTCCACTACTCTCATGCAGCTCTCTTCACAACTGTATTCTCATCCTTTTCTTAATCATTCTCCGACTCCCCTGTAACTTCTTCTTCCTTTCCCTCCTCTCATGCAGCTCTCTTCACACCTGTATTCTCATCCTTTTCTTACTCATTCTCAAACTCCCCTGCTTAACTTCTTTCTTTCCACTACTCTCATGCAGCTCTCTTCACACCTGTATTCTCATCTTTTCTTACTCATTCTCCGCTCCCTGTAACTTCTTCCTTTCCTACTCTCATGCAGCTCTCTTCACACCTGTATTCTCATCCTTTCTTGCTGTTCTCCGACTCCCCTGTAACTTCTTCTTCCTTTCACTACTCTCATGCAGCTCTCTTCACACCTGTATTCTCATCCTTTTCTTACTCATTCTCCGACTCCCCTGTAACTTCTTCTTCTTCCTACTCTCATGCAGCCCTCTTCACACCTGTATTCTCATCCTTTTCTTCCTCCATTCTCGACTCCCCTGTAACTTCTTCTTCCTTTCCTACTCTCATGCAGCTCTCTTCACACCTGTATTCTCATCCTTTTCTTACTCATTCTCCAACTTCCCTGTAACTTCTTCTTCCTTTCCACTACTCTCATGCAGCTCTCTTCACACCTGTATTCTCATCCTTTTCTTACTCATTCTCCGACTCCCCTGCCTTCCTTCTTCCTTTCCACTACTCTCATGCAGCCCTCTTCCTGTGGCCTTCTCATCATTTTCTTACTCATTCTCCGACTCCTGTAACTTCTTCTTCCTTTCCACTACTCTCATGCAGCTCTCTTCACACTGTATTCTCATCCTTTTCTTACTCATTCTCCGAATCCCTGTAACTTCTTCTTCCTTTCCACTACTCTCATGCAGCTCTCTTCACACCTGTATTCTCATCCCTTTCTTACTCATTCTCCGACTCCCTGTAACTTCTTCTTCCTTTCCACTACTCTCATGCCTTCCTCTTCACACCTGTATTCTCATCCTTTTCTTACTCATTCTCAAACTCCCTGTAACTTCTTCTTCCTTTCCACTACTCTCATGCAGCTCTCTTCACACCTGTATTCTCATCCTTTTCTTACTCATTCTCTGACTTCCCTGTAACTTCTTCTTCCTTTCCACTACTCTCATGCAGCTCTCTTCACACCTGTATTCTCATCCTTTTCTTACTCATTCTCCTGACTCCCCTGTAACTTCTTCTTCCTTTCCACTACTCTCAGCAAGCCCTCTTCACACCTGTATTCTCATCCTTTTCTTACTCATTCTCCGACTCCCCTGTAACTTCTTCTTCCTTTCCACTACTCTCTCCTTGCAGCCCTCTTCACACCTGTATTCTCCTGTCTTTTCTTACTCATTCTCCGACTCCCTGTAACTTCTTCTTCTTTCCACTATCTCATGCAGCTCTCTTCACACCTGTATTCTCATCCTTTTCTTAATCATTCTCTGACTCCCCTGTAACTTCTTCCTTCCTTTCACTCCTCTCATGCACGTCTCTTCACACCTGTATTCTCATCCTTTCTTCCTCATTCTCCGACTCCTATAACTTCTTTCTTTCCACTACTCTCATGCAGCTCTCTTCACACCTGTATTCTCATCCTTTTCTTACTCATTCTCCGACTCCCCTGTAACTTCTTCTTCCTTTCCACTACTCTCATGCAGCTCTCTTCACACCTGTATTCTGTCCTTTTCTTACTCATTCTCAAGCTCCCCTGTAACTTCTTCTTCCTTTCCACTACTCTCTTGGCTCTCTTCAGACACATATATTCTCATCCTTTTCTTACTCATTCTCCGACTCCCCTGTAACTTCTTCTTCCTTTCCACTACTCTCATGCAGCCCTCTTCACACCTGTATTCTCATCACTTTTCTTACTCATTCTCAGGCTCCTGTAACTTCTTCTTCCTTTCCACTACTCTCATGCAGCTCTCTTCACACCCTGTATTCTCATCCTTTTCTTACTCATTCTCCAAACTTCCCTGTAACTTCCTTTCCACTACTCTGTTGACTCTCTTCACCTGTATTCTCATCCTTTTCTTACTCATTCTCAAACTCCCCTGTAACTTCTTCTTCCTTTCCACTACTCTCATGCAGCCCTCTTCACACCTGTATTCTCATCATTTTCTTACTCATTCCTCAAACTCCCCTGTAACTTCTTCTTTCTTTCTCCTCTCATGCAGCTCTCTTCACACCTGTGTCCCTCATCCTTTCTTACTCATTCCCCGAATCCCCTGTAACTTCTTCTTCCTTTCCACTACTCTCATGCAGCTCTCTTCACACCTGTATTCTCATCCCTTTCTTCTCATTCTCCGACTCCCCTGTAACTTCTTCTTCCTTTCCACTACTCTCATGCAGCTGCTTCCTCTTCACCTGTATTCTCATCCTTTTCTTGCCTCATTCTCCGACTCCCCTGTAACTTCTTCTTCCTTTCCACTACTCTCATGCAGCTCTCTTCACACCTGTATTCTCATCCTTTTCTTACTCATTCTCCGACTTCCCTGTAACTTCTTCTTCCTTTCTACTACTCTCATGCAGCTCTCTTCACACCTGTATTCTCATCCTTTTCTTACTCATTCTCCGACTCCTGTAACTTCTTCTTCCTCCCTGCTCTCCTTCCAGCCCTCTTCACACCTGTATTCTCATCCTTTTCTTACTCATTCTCCGACTCCCCTGTAACTTCTTCTTCCTTTCCACTACTCTCATGCAGCCCTCTTCACACCTGTATTCTCTCGCTTTTCTTACTCATTCTCCGACTCCTACTTAACTTCTTCTTCCTTTCCACACTACTCTCCTTAGCTCTTCACACCTGTATTCTCATCCTTTTCTTAATCATTCTCTGACTCCCCTGTAACTTCTTCTTCCTTTCCACTCCTCTCATGCAGCTCTCTTCACACCTGTATTCTCATCCTTTTCTTACTCATTCTCCGACTCTGTAACTTCTTCTTTCTTTCCACTACTCTCATGCAGCTCTCTACCTGTATTCTCATCCTTTTCTTACTCATTCTCAAACTCCCCTGCCAACTTCTTCTTCCTTTCCACTACTCTCATGCAACCCTCTTCACACCTGTATTCTCATCCTTTTCTTACTCATTCTCCGACTCCCCTGTAACTTCTTCTTCCTTTCCACTACTCTCATGCAGCCCTCTTCACTACCTGTATTCTCATCCTTTTCTTACTCATTCTCAAGCTCCCCTGTAACTTTCTTCTTTCTTTCCACTACTCTCATGCAGCTTTCTTCACACCTGTATTCTCATCCTTTTCTTACTCATTCTCCGACTCCCCTGTAACTTCTTCTTCCTTTCCACTACTCTCATGCAGCTCTCTTCACACCTGTATTCTCATCCTTTTCTTACTCATTCTCCAAACTCCCCTGTAACTTCTTCTTCCTTTCCACTACTCTCCTGCTGACTCTCTTCACACCTGTATTCTCATCCTTTTCTTACTCATTCTCCGAATCCCCTGTAACTTCTTCTTCCTTTCCACTACTCTCATGCAGCCCTCTTCACACCTGTATTCTCATCCTTTTCTTACTCATTCTCCGACTCCCCTGTAACTTCTTCTTCCTTTCCACTACTCTCATGCAGCTCTCTTCACACCTGTATTCTCATCCTTTTCTTACTCATTCTCCGACTCCCCTGTAACTTCTTCTTCCTTTCCTACTCTCATGCAGCTCTCTCCACACCTGTGCCTCTCATCCTTTTCTTACTCATTCTCCGACTTCCCTGTAACTTCTTCTTCCTTTCCTACTCTCATGCAGCTCTCTTCACACCTGTATTCTCATCCTTTCTTACTCATTCTCCGACTTCCCTGTTGTGTACCCTTTCCACTACTCT
Source organism: Ascarosepion bandense (assembly GCA_037127315.1). Taxonomy (NCBI): domain Eukaryota; kingdom Metazoa; phylum Mollusca; class Cephalopoda; order Sepiida; family Sepiidae; genus Ascarosepion; species Ascarosepion bandense. Next base: position 1,873,937 of record JBBBDQ010001422.1, read on the forward strand.
CATGCAGCCCTCTTCACACCTGTATTCTCATCCTTTTCTTACTCATTCTCCGACTCTCTCCTTCTTCTTCCTTTCCACTACTCTCATGCAGCTCCCTTCACACCTGTATTCTCATCCTTTTTCTTACTCATTCTCCGACTTCCCTGTAACTTCTTCTTCCTTTCCACTACTCTCATGCAGCTCTCTTCACACCTGTTCTCATCCTTTCTTACTCATTCTCAAACTCTTTATAACTTCTTCTTCCTTTCCACTACTCTCATGCAGCTCTCTTCAGACCTGTATTCTCATCCTTTTCTTACTCATTCTCAAACTTCTGTAACTGCTTCTTCCTTTCCTACTCTCATGCAGCTCTCTTCACACCTGTATTCTCATCAACACTTACTCATTCTCAAAGCTCTGCCTTCTTCTTCGTTTCCACTACTCTCATGCAGCTCGCTTCACCTGTATTCTCATCCTTTTCTTACTCATTCTCCGACTCCCCTGTAACTTCTTCTTTCTTTCCTACTCTCATGCAGCTCTCTTCCTGCCTGTGTATTCTCATCCTTTTCTTACTCATTCTTTCAACTTCCCTGTAACTTCTTCTTCCTTTCCACTACTCTCATGCAGTTCTCTTCACACCCTGTATTCTCATCCTTTTCTTCTCATTCTCCGACTTCCCTGTAACTAACCTTGCTTTCCCTACTCTCATGCAGTTCTCTTCACACCTGTATTCTCATCCTTTTCTTACTCATTCTCCGACTTCCCTGTAACTTCTTCTTCCTTTCCACTACTCTCATGCAGCTCTCTTCACACCTGTATTCTCATCCTGTTCTTACTCATTCTCTGACTCCCCTGTAACTTCTTCTTCCTTTCCACTACTCTCATGCAGCCCTCTTCACACCTGTATTCTCATCCTTTTCTTACTCATTCTCCGACTCCCCTGTAACTTCTTCTTCATTTCCACTACTCTCATGCAGCTCTCTTCACACCTGTATTCTCATCCTTTTCTTACTCATTCTCCGACTCCCCTGTAACTTCTTCTTCCTTTCCACTACTCTCATGCAGCTCTCTTCACACCTGTATTCTCATCCTTTTCTTACTCATTCTCCGACTCCCCTGTAACTTCTTCTTCCTTTCCACTACTCTCATGCAGCTCTCTTCACACCTGTATTCTCATCCTGTTCTAACTCATTCTCAGACACCCGTGTAATTTCTTCTTTCTTTCCACTCCCCTCTCATGCAGTTCTCTTCACACCTGTATTCTCATCCTGTTCTTACTCATTCTCAGACACCCCTGTAATTTCTTCTTCCTTTCCATTCCACTCTCATGCAGCTCTCTTCACACCTGTATTCTCATCTTTTCCTTACTCATTCTCCGACTCCCCTGTAACTTCTTCTTTCTGTCCACTCCACGCTCATGCAGCTCTCTTCACACCTGTATTCTCATCCTGTTCTAACTCATTCTCAGACACCCGTGTAATTTCTTCTTTCTTTCCACTCCCCTCTCATGCAGTTCTCTTCACACCTGTATTCTCATCCTGTTCTTACTCATTCTCCGACTCCCCTGTAACTTCTTCTTCCTTTCCACTACTCTCATGCAGCTCTTTTCACACCTGTATTCTCATCCTCTTCTTACTCATTCTCCGACTCCCCTGTAACTTCTTCTTTTCTACTACTCTCATGCAGCTCTCTTCACACCTGTATTCTCATCCTTTTCTTACTCATTCTCCGACTCCCCTGTAACTTCTTCTTCCTTTCCACTCCACGCTCATGCAGCTCTTTTCACACCGGTATTCTCATCCTCTTCTTACTCATTCTCCGACTCCCCTGTAACTTCTTCTTTTCTACTACTCTCATGCAGCTCTCTTCACACCTGTATTCTCATCCTTTTCTTACTCATTCTCCGACTCCCCTGTAACTTCTTCTACCTTTCCACTCCACTCTCATGCAGCTCTCTTCACACCTGTATTCTAATCCTTTTCTTACTCATTTTCAGACTCCCCTGTAACTTCTTCTTCCTTTCCACTCCACGCTCATGCAGCTCTCTTCACACCTATATTCTCATCCTCTTCTTACTCATTCTCCGACTCCCCTGAAACTTCTTCTTTTTCACTACACTCATGCAGCTCGCTTCACACCTGTATTCTCATCCTTTTCTTACTCATTCTCCGACTCCCCTGTAACTTCTTCTTTCTTTCCACTACTCTCATGCAGCTATCTTCACACCTGTATTCTCATCCTTTTCTTACTCATTCTCCGACTTCCCTGTAACTTCTTCTTCCTTTCCACTACTCTCATGCAGTTCTCTTCACACCTGTATTCTCATCCTTTTCTTACTCATTCTCCGACTTCCCTGTAACTTCTTCTTCCTTTCCACTACTCTCATGCAGTTCTCTTCACACCTGTATTCTCATCCTTTTCTTACTCATTCTCCGACTTCCCTGTAACTTCTTCTTCCTTTCCACTACTCTCATGCAGCTCTCTTCACACCTGTATTCTCATCCTGTTCTTACTCATTCTCCGACTCCCCTGTAACTTCTTCTTCCTTTCCACTACTCTCATGCAGCTCTCTTCACATCTGTATTCTCATCCTTTTCTTACTCATTCTCCGACTCCCCTGTAACTTCTTCTTCCTTTCCACTACTCTCATGCAGCTCTCTTCACACCTGTATTCTCATCCTTTTCTTACTCATTCTCCGACTCCCCTGTAACTTCTTCTTCCTTTCCACTACTCTCATGCAGCTCTCTTCACACCTGTATTCTCATCCTTTTCTTACACATTCTCCGACTCCCCTGTAACTTCTTCTTCATTTCCACTACTCTCATGCAGCCCTCTTCACACCTGTATTCTCATCCTTTTCTTACTCATTCTCCGACTCCCCTGTAACTTCTTCTTTCTTTCCACTACTCTCATGCAGCTATCTTCACACCTGTATTCTCATCCTTTTCTTACTCATTCTCCGACTTCCCTGTAACTTCTTCTTCCTTTCCACTACTCTCATGCAGTTCTCTTCACACCTGTATTCTCATCCTTTTCTTACTCATTCTCCGACTTCCCTGTAACTTCTTCTTCCTTTCCACTACTCTCATGCAGTTCTCTTCACACCTGTATTCTCATCCTTTTCTTACTCATTCTCCGACTTCCCTGTAACTTCTTCTTCCTTTCCACTACTCTCATGCAGCTCTCTTCACACCTGTATTCTCATCCTGTTCTTACTCATTCTCCGACTCCCCTGTAACTTCTTCTTCCTTTCCACTACTCTCATGCAGCTCTCTTCACATCTGTATTCTCATCCTTTTCTTACTCATTCTCCGACTCCCCTGTAACTTCTTCTTCCTTTCCACTACTCTCATGCAGCTCTCTTCACACCTGTATTCTCATCCTTTTCTTACTCATTCTCCGACTCCCCTGTAACTTCTTCTTCATTTCCACTACTCTCATGCAGCTCTCTTCACACCTGTATTCTCATCCTTTTCTTACTCATTCTCCGACTCCCCTGTAACTTCTTCTTCCTTTCCACTACTCTCATGCAGCTCTCTTCACACCTGTATTCTCATCCTTTTCTTACTCATTCTCCGACTCCCCTGTAACTTCTTCTTCCTTTCCACTACTCTCATGCAGCTCTCTTCACACCTGTATTCTCATCCTTTTCTTACTCATTCTCCGACTCCCCTGTAACTTCTTCTTCCTTTCCACTACTCTCATGCAGCTCTCTTCACACCTGTATTCTCATCCTTTTCTTACTCATTCTCCGACTCCCCTGTAACTTCTTCCTTTCCACTACTCTCATGCAGCCCTCTTCACACCTGTATTCTCATCCTTTTCTTACTCATTCTCCGACTCCCCTGTAACTTCTTCTTTCTGTCCACTCCACGCTCATGCAGCTCTCTTCACACCTGTATTCTCATCCTGTTCTAACTCATTCTCAGACACCCGTGTAATTTCTTCTTTCTTTCCACTCCCCTCTCATGCAGTTCTCTTCACACCTGTATTCTCATCCTGTTCTTACTCATTCTCAGACACCCCTGTAATTTCTTCTTCCTTTCCATTCCACTCTCATGCAGCTCTCTTCACACCTGTATTCTCATCTTTTCCTTACTCATTCTCCGACTCCCCTGTAACTTCTTCTTTCTGTCCACTCCACACTCATGCAGCTCTCTTGACACCTGTATTCTCATCCTGTTCTAACTCATTCTCAGACACCCGTGTAATTTCTTCTTTCTTTCCACTCCCCTCTCATGCAGTTCTCTTCACACCTGTATTCTCATCCTGTTCTTACTCATTCTCCGACTCCCCTGTAACTTCTTCTTCCTTTCCACTACTCTCATGCAGCTCTTTTCACACCTGTATTCTCATCCTCTTCTTACTCATTCTCCGACTCCCCTGTAACTTCTTCTTTTCTACTACTCTCATGCAGCTCTCTTCACACCTGTATTCTCATCCTTTTCTTACTCATTCTCCGACTCCCCTGTAACTTCTTCTTCCTTTCCACTCCACGCTCATGCAGCTCCTTTCACACCTGTATTCTCATCCTCTTCTTACTCATTCTCCGACTCCCCTGTAACTTCTTCTTTTCTACTACTCTCATGCAGCTCTCTTCACACCTGTATTCTCATCCTTTTCTTACTCATTCTCCGACTCCCCTGTAACTTCTTCTTCCTTTCCACTCCACTCTCATGCAGCTCTCTTCACACCTGTATTCTAATCCTTTTCTTACTCATTTTCAGACTCCCCTGTAACTTCTTCTTCCTTTCCACTCCACGCTCATGCAGCTCTCTTCACACCTATATTCTCATCCTCTTCTTACTCATTCTCCGACTCCCCTGAAACTTCTTCTTTTTCACTACACTCATGCAGCTCGCTTCACACCTGTATTCTCATCCTTTTCTTACTCATTCTCCGACTCCCCTTTAACTTCTTCTTCATTTCCACTACTCTCATGCAGCCCTCTTCACACCTGTATTCTCATCCTTTTCTTACTCATTCTCCGACTCCCCTGTAACTTCTTCTTTCTTTCCACTACTCTCATGCAGCTCTCTTCACACCTGTATTCTCATCCTTTTCTTACTCATTCTCCGACTTCCCTGTAACTTCTTCCTTCCTTTCCACTACTCTCATGCAGCTCTCTTCACACCTGTATTCTCATCCTTTTCTTACACATTCTCCGACTCCCCTGTAACTTCTTCTTCATTTCCACTACTCTCATGCAGCCCTCTTCACACCTGTATTCTCATCCTTTTCTTACTCATTCTCCGACTCCCCTGTAACTTCTTCTTTCTTTCCACTACTCTCATGCAGCTATCTTCACACCTGTATTCTCATCCTTTTCTTACTCATTCTCCGACTTCCCTGTAACTTCTTCTTCCTTTCCACTACTCTCATGCAGTTCTCTTCACACCTGTATTCTCATCCTTTTCTTACTCATTCTCCGACTTCCCTGTAACTTCTTCTTCCTTTCCACTACTCTCATGCAGTTCTCTTCACACCTGTATTCTCATCCTTTTCTTACTCATTCTCCGACTTCCCTGTAACTTCTTCTTCCTTTCCACTCCTCTCATGCAGCTCTCTTCACACCTGTATTCTCATCCTGTTCTTACTCATTCTCCGACTCCCCTGTAACTTCTTCTTCCTTTCCACTACTCTCATGCAGCTCTCTTCACATCTGTATTCTCATCCTTTTCTTACTCATTCTCCGACTCCCCTGTAACTTCTTCTTCCTTTCCACTACTCTCATGCAGCTCTCTTCACACCTGTATTCTCATCCTTTTCTTACTCATTCTCCGACTCCCCTGTAACTTCTTCTTCATTTCCACTACTCTCATGCAGCTCTCTTCACACCTGTATTCTCATCCTTTTCTTACTCATTCTCCGACTCCCCTGTAACTTCTTCTTCCTTTCCACTACTCTCATGCAGCTCTCTTCACACCTGTATTCTCATCCTTTTCTTACTCATTCTCCGACTCCCCTGTAACTTCTTCTTCCTTTCCACTACTCTCATGCAGCTCTCTTCACACCTGTATTCTCATCCTTTTCTTACTCATTCTCCGACTCCCCTGTAACTTCTTCTTCCTTTCCCCTACTCTCATGCAGCTCTCTTCACACCTGTATTCTCATCCTTTTCTTACTCATTCTCCGACTCCCCTGTAACTTCTTCTTCCTTTCCACTACTCTCATGCAGCCCTCTTCACACCTGTATTCTCATCCTTTTCTTACTCATTCTCCGACTCCCCTGTAACTTCTTCTTTCTGTCCACTCCACGCTCATGCAGCTCTCTTCACACCTGTATTCTCATCCTGTTCTAACTCATTCTCAGACACCCGTGTAATTTCTTCTTTCTTTCCACTCCCCTCTCATGCAGTTCTCTTCACACCTGTATTCTCATCCTGTTCTTACTCATTCTCAGACACCCCTGTAATTTCTTCTTCCTTTCCATTCCACTCTCATGCAGCTCTCTTCACACCTGTATTCTCATCTTTTCCTTACTCATTCTCCGACTCCCCTGTAACTTCTTCTTTCTGTCCACTCCACGCTCATGCAGCTCTCTTCACACCTGTATTCTCATCCTGTTCTAACTCATTCTCAGACACCCGTGTAATTTCTTCTTTCTTTCCACTCCCCTCTCATGCAGTTCTCTTCACACCTATATTCTCATCCTGTTCTTACTCATTCTCCGACTCCCCTGTAACTTCTTCTTCCTTTCCACTCCACGCTCATGCAGCTCTTTTCACACCTGTATTCTCATCCTCTTCTTACTCATTCTCCGACTCCCCTGTAACTTCTTCTTTTCTACTACTCTCATGCAGCTCTCTTCACACCTGTATTCTCATCCTTTTCTTACTCATTCTCCGACTCCCCTGTAACTTCTTCTTCCTTTCCACTCCACGCTCATGCAGCTCTTTTCACACCTGTATTCTCATCCTCTTCTTACTCATTCTCCGACTCCCCTGTAACTTCTTCTTTTCTACTACTCTCATGCAGCTCTCTTCACACCTGTATTCTCATCCTTTTCTTACTCATTCTCTGACTCCCCTGTAACTTCTTCTTCCTTTCCATTCCACTCTCATGCAGCTCGCTTCACACCTGTATTTTCATCCTTTTCTTACTCATTCTCCGCCCCCGTAACTTCTTCTTCCTTTCCACTCCACTCTCATGCAGCCTTCACACCTATATTCTCATCCTTCTTACTCATTCTCCGACTCCTGAAACTTTCACTACACTCATGCAGCTCGCTTCACACCTGTATCTTCATCCTTTCTTACTCATTCTCCGACTCACCTGTAACTTCTTTCTCTTTTTCCACTACTCTCATGCAGCTCTTCACACCTGCATTCTCATCCTTTTCTACTCATCTCACTTCCTGTAACTTCTTCTTCCTCTCCACTACTCTCATGCAGCTCTCTTCACAACTGTATTCTCATCCTTTTCTTACTCATTCTCCGACCCCTGTAACTTCTTCTTCATTTCACTACTCTCATGCAGCCCTCTTCACACCTGTATTCTCATCCTTTTCTTACTCATTCTCCGACTTCTGTAACTTCTTCTTCTTTCCACTACTCTCATGCAGCCTTCATAACCTGTACTTCCTCATCCTTTTCTTTACCATTTTCCACTCCCCTGTAACTTCTTCTTCATTTCCACTACTCTCATGCAGCTCTCTTCACACCTGTATTCTCATCCTTTTCTTACTCATTCTTCCCACTGTAACTTCTTCTTCATTTCCACTACTCTCATGCAGCTCTCTTCACACCTGTATTCTCATATCCTTTTCTTACTCATTCTCCGACTCCCCTGTAACTTCTTCTTCCTTTTCCACTACTCTCATAGCTCTCTTCACACCTGCATTCTCATCCCTTTCTTACTCATTCTCCGACTCTGTATCTTCTTCTTCCTTTCCATCATTCTCATGCAGCTCTTCTCACACCTGCATTCTCATCCTTTCTTTACCTGCCCGACTCCCCTGTAACTTCTTCTTCTCCTTTCCACTACTCTCATGCAGCTCTTCACACCTGTATTCTCATCCTTTTCTTACTCATTCTCCGACTCCCCTGTAACTTCTTCTTCCTTTCCAGTACTACTCTCATGCAGCCCTCTTCACACCTGTATTCTCATCCTTTTCTTACTCATTCTTCCGACTCCTGTAACTTCTCTTTCTGTCCACTCCACGCTCATGCAGCTCTTCACACCTGTATTCTCATCCTGTTCTAACTCATTCTCAGACACCGTGTACTCTCTTTCTTTCCACTCCCCCCTCATGCAGTTCTCTTCACACCTGTATTCTCATCCTGTTCTTACTATTCTCAGACACCCCTGTAATTTCTTCTTCCTTTCCATTCCACTCTCATGCAGCTTTCCACAGACTCGTATTCTCACCTTCCTTCTTTACCATTCTCCGACTCCCCTGTAACTTCTTCTCTTTCTGTCCACCACGCTCATGCAGCTCTCTTCACACCTGTATTCTCATCCTGTTCTACAACTCATTCTCAGACACCCGTGCAATTTCTTCTTTCTTTCCACTCCCCTCTCATGCAGTTCTCTTCACACCTGTATTCTCATCCTGTTCTTACTCATTCTCCGACTCCCCTGTAACTTCTTCTTCCTTTCCACTCCACGCTCATGCAGCTCTTTTCACACCTGTATTCTCATCCTCTTCTTACTCATTCTCCGACTCCCCTGTAACTTCTTCTTTTCTACTACTCTCATGCAGCTCTCTTCACACCTGTATTCTCATCCTTTTCTTACTCATTCTCCGACTCCCCTGTAACTTCTTCTTCCTTTCCACTCCACGCTCATGCAGCTCTTTTCACACCTGTATTCTCATCCTCTTCTTACTCATTCTCCGACTCCCCTGTAACTTCTTCTTTTCTACTACTCTCATGCAGCTCTCTTCACACCTGTATTCTCATCCTTTTCTTACTCATTCTCCGACTCCCCTGTAACTTCTTCTTCCTTTCCACTCCACTCTCATGCAGCTCTCTTCACACCTATATTCTCATCCTCTTCTTACTCATTCTCCGACTCCCCTGAAACTTCTTCTTTTTCACTACACTCATGCAGCTCGCTTCACACCTGTATTCTCATCCTTTTCTTACTCATTCTCCGACTCCCCTGTAACTTCTTCTTCATTTCCACTACTCTCATGCAGCCCTCTTCACACCTGTATTCTCATCCTTTTCTTACTCATTCTCCGACTCCCCTGTAACTTCTTCTTTCTTTCCACTACTCTCATGCAGCTCTCTTCACACCTGTATTCTCATCCTTTTCTTACTCATTCTCCGACTTCCCTGTAACTTCTTCTTCCTTTCCACTACTCTCATGCAGCTCTCTTCACACCTGTATTCTCATCCTTTTCTTACTCATTCTCCGACTCCCCTGTAACTTCTTCTTCATTTCCACTACTCTCATGCAGCCCTCTTCACACCTGTATTCTGATCCTTTTCTTACTCATTCTCCGACTTCCCTGTAACTTCTTCTTCCTTTCCACTACTCTCATGCAGTTCTCTTCACACCTGTATTCTCATCCTTTTCTTACTCATTCTCCGACTTCCCTGTAACTTCTTCTTCCTTTCCACTACTCTCATGCAGTTCTCTTCACACCTGTATTCTCATCCTTTTCTTACTCATTCTCCGACTTCCCTGTAACTTCTTCTTCCTTTCCTACTCTCATGCAGCTCTCTTCACACCTGTATTCTCATCCTGTTCTTACTCATTCTCCGACTCCCCTGTAACTTCTTCTTCCTTTCCACTACTCTCATGCAGCCCTCTTCACACCTGTATTCTCATCCTTTTCTTACTCATTCTCCGACTCCCCTGTAACTTCTTCTTCATTTCCACTACTCTCATGCAGCTCTCTTCACACCTGTATTCTCATCCTTTTCTTACTCATTCTCCGACTCCCCTGTAACTTCTTCTTCCTTTCCACTACTCTCATGCAGCTCTCTTCACACCTGTATTCTCATCCTTTTCTTACTCATTCTCCGACTCCCCTGTAACTTCTTCTTCCTTTCCACTACTCTCATGCAGCTCTCTTCACACCTGTATTCTCATCCTTTTCTTACTCATTCTCCGACTCCCCTGTAACTTCTTCTTCCTTTCCACTACTCTCATGCAGCCCTCTTCACACCTGTATTCTCATCCTTTTCTTACTCATTCTCCGACTCCCCTGTAACTTCTTCTTCCTTTCCACTACTCTCATGCAGCTCTCTTCAGACCTGTATTCTCATCCTTTTCTTACTCATTCTCCAACTCCCCTGTAACTTCTTCTTCCTTTCCACTACTCTCATGCAGCTCTCTTCACACCTGTATTCTCATCCTTTTCTTACTCATTCTCCGACTCCCCTGTAACTTCTTCTTCCTTTCCACTACTCTCATGCAGCCCTCTTCACACCTGTATTCTCATCCTTTTCTTACTCATTCTCCGACTCCCCTGTAACTTCTTCTTTCTGTCCACTCCACGCTCATGCAGCTCTCTTCACACCTGTATTCTCATCCTGTTCTAACTCATTCTCAGACACCCGTGTAATTTCTTCTTTCTTTCCACTCCCCTCTCATGCAGTTCTCTTCACACCTGTATTCTCATCCTGTTCTTACTCATTCTCAGACACCCCTGTAATTTCTTCTTTCTTTCCACTCTACTCTCATGCAGCCCTCTTCACACCTGTATTCTCATCCTGTTCTTACTCATTCTCCGACTCCCCTGTAACTTCTTCTTCCTTTCCACTCCACGCTCATGCAGCTCTTTTCACACCTGTATTCTCATCCTCTTCTTACTCATTCTCCGACTCCCCTGTAACTTCTTCTTTTCTACTACTCTCATGCAGCTCTCTTCACACCTGTATTCTCATCCTTTTCTTACTCATTCTCCGACTCCCCTGTAACTTCTTCTTCCTTTCCACTCCATTCTCATGCAGCTCTCTTCACACCTGTATTCTAATCCTTTTCTTACTCATTTTCAGACTCCTCTGTAACTTCTTCTTCCTTTCCATTCCACTCTCATGCAGCTCTCTTCACACCTGTATTCTCATCCTTTTCTTACTCATTTTCCGACTCCCCTGTAACTTCTTCTTCCTTTTCACTCCACTTTCATGCAGCTCTCTTCAAACCTGTATTCTCATCCTTTTCTTACTCATTCTCTGACTCCCCTCTTTCTTCCTTTCCACTCCACGCTCATGCAGCTCTCTTCACACCTGTGTTCTCATCCTATTCTTACTCATTCCCCGACTCCCCTGTAACTTCTTCTTTCTGTCCACTCCACTCCCATGCAGCTCTCTTCACACCTATATTCTCATCCTGTTCTTACTCATTCTCTGACTCCTCTGTAACTTCTTCCTTCCAACTACTCTCATGCAGCTCTCTTCACACCTGTATTCTCATCCTTTTCTTACTCATTCTCCGACTCCCCTGTAACTTCTTCTTTCTTTCCACTACTCTCATGCAGCTCTCTTCACACCTGTATTCTCATCCTTTTCTTACTCATTCTCCGACTCCCCTGTAACTTCTTCTTTCTTTCCACTCCCATCTCATGCAGCTCTCTTCACACCTGTATTCTCATCCTTTTCTTACTCATTCTCCGACTCCCCTGTAACTTCTTCTTCCTTTCCACTACTCTCATGCAGCTCTCTTCACACCTGTATTCTCATCCTTTTCTTATTCATTCTCCGACTCCCCAGTAACTTCTTCTTCCTTTCCACTACTCTCATGCAGCTCTCTTCACACCTGTATTCTCATCCTTTTCTTACTCATTCTCTGACTTCCCTGTAACTTATTCCTCTTTCTCATCACTCACCCTCTTTAATAAGAGTTACATCTGTCTGTCTGTCCATCCCTTCCTCCATCTTTCCATCCATATATATGTCTATCACAATTTCACGTCTTAACCGATGGTATAATAAAGGCTGAATTTGTTTCTCCTTCTGTCCATCCACCGCAATTTCATATCTTCATCTATATCAGTATTTCTTAACCATTTTTGTCACTCCCATATGTTGATATATAATTCTTACGTAAAAAGTGAACTTTGTTTAAAGTGATGCTTAAAACACCAATACTTTGATTTTAGCTTTTATTTTAAACTTAAAATTTAAAATTTGTTTAAGGTTCAAACTACCTTAGAGCCTTAAGGTGGTTCAAACTACCTTAAAGCTTTAAGGTGGTTCAAACTACCTTGAATCCTTAAGGTGGTTCAAACTACCTTGAAGCCTTAAGGTGGTTCAAACTACCTTGAAGCCTTAAGGTGGTTCCAACTACCTTGATGCCTTAAGGTGGTTCAAACTACCTTGAAGCCTTAAGGTGGTTCAAACTATCTTGAAGCCTTAAGGTGGCTTAAACAAACTTTAAAACAGCATAACATCCATGAAAAACCAAAAATAAATAAAAGACCATTGAAATTCTGAGCAAGAAATTACCAAAACATAAGATTGGGTCACTATGTCGATCCAGGATGTTTTTTCCACCTGAATCCATCCTGCATATATACAAGTCAACCATCTGTCCGTGCATGGAGTACTGCTGCCATTTATGGTCAGGTGCCCCTGCCGTTGTCCTCAGTGTTCTTGACAAGCTCCAAAGGAGAGTCTGTAATGTGATAGGTACTGATCTGGCGACTCGACTGCAGCCACTTTCCCATCGTCGAAATGTGGCCTTCCTCTGTCTCTTCTATAAATACTTTCATGGCTTCTGCTCGGATGAGCTTAAGTCACTGATGCCTCCTCAACAGGTGTTTACCCGTGCAACCAGACTGGCAACTGGGTCCCACCCATTCACAGTCAGGTTAGCCAAATGCTGCCGACAATTCTACTCCTGCAGCTTCCTCTCTCGCACTTCCCGCCTGTGGAACTCACTCCTGTATTCTTGCTTTCCTGATGGCTACAACCTCCAGAAATTTAAATGCAAAGTTAATACTCATCTACTAACCACTGGCCTCTAGCTCTCTCCCCTCCCCTGTATAACCTTCCCTTTCTCTCCACCTATGTATCTGTCATCGCACCTGCTTTCTCAGCTTTCTATTGTTCCTTTCTATCTAGCTTGTACTCCTCACTCTTTTCTAATTAATCTTGTTACATTTATGTAACCCCCTGCACATCAGTGGCATTTCCGCCTTGCTCGGGGTGAAATGATTAAAAAAAATATATATATATATTAGCGATTTTCTTATATTATTTTTATGTTTATATGAAATAATCAAATAAAGTTTCAAGGCATGTGATAGAGAACTGAAATATTTAAATTTATAAACAAAAACTAATTTCAAAGGAAGCTTTTTTCTTTAATACTTTGATCAGTACTTTTAATTTAAGTTGTACGTTGTACAGTAAAGTAAAGATATCAAATGCAAAATATCATTCATTTTATTTCATTTATTTAGTATTTTTTTAATGCCATGAACACAAAATATACAAAGGATTTGGAAACTTTGCAAAATGAAGTTCTAAGATTATTTTAAAATGGAAGTTATTCACCAGGTGGCAGTGCAATCGATGGTAATTTAAAAATTCTAAGACAAATGATGAATGAAATATTTGTAACATTGCCAAATTTTTATTTATTAGAATGTTAGGGCTAATAGATCGCAAGAACAAAAACTTTTATTATCAAAACATCTAACAACCAAATTGCCCCCTAAAAATCAAATTGTCTCCCTGTGGGGCATATGCCCCATGTTGGGAATCACCGCCCTATACGATATAAAGAGCCATGTTCATCCGTCTATCACACGATTCAACCAGTAATAAAACATGTAGCATTTTCTTTTACTAATAAGATATACAGTATTTATTTCAGTAATAAATTTAATTTAAAGTAAAACTTAAATATGAAATTGAAAAGTAAAATCTTAGAAATTGAATTAATAGATAGAATATTTTTAGAGCAGAGGGTAGACCTTTTGTGCCTATGGGTCAAGTAGGGGTTACTTGTATCTTTTTAAAATATTTTGAAAATGCAGTTTATTCAATGTTCATTATTGGGAAAAGGGTATAATTTTTTATACATCAAGAACAATTTTTTTTTTAAATCTATAAGAAAATGGGAAAGTTTTCTTTTTTGTGTGATGTGTTTCATCCTTTAGGACTTCATCAGGCTAAAGTGATGTTGACATCAGTGAAATTACACATGCATATAAAAAGGAGATGGGGACAGTGAAATTTTCACCATTTTTCTCAATATTTTTCTGCATGCAATCTATAAGAGCTGCATCCGCAAGTCCATCACAATTTTATTTTTTTAATATGCTATAATAAGAGCCATGACCGTCCGTCTGTCCGTCACATGATTCAACCAGTAATAAAACGAATTAAATTATTTAATTTACTCTCTGAGTCTTTTGCTTGATTGTCTGTTTTTACACTTTACTGAGACACAGGAATTCATTTCAGATTTGTCTCTTGATCTCTGATTGGTCCCCTTTTGCTTTACCTACATTTAGGAATGATGACCTTTTGGCCTCTTATATTTAGTTTTTTTTCTCTCTCTCTCTCCCTCTCTTTATGGTAAACCAAAAATGTTTTGCAAACTTTCTCTCTTTTTCTTAAAATAGTGGGCATTTTATTTGCAAGATCAAATTGATTAATGAGAGAAACAACTAATTACAAATCTATAATATAATAAGATCCTCATCCTTCTGTTCATCACAATTTTATATCTTAATCTATTCTATAAGAAGAGCTGTGTCTGTCCGTCCATCACATGATTCAACCAATAACAAAATATGCAGCATTTTCTTTTACTAATAAGATATACCATATTTATTTCAGTAATAATTTAATTTAATTTAAAGTAAAACTTAAACATGAAATTGAAAAGTAAAATCTTAGAATTTGAATTAATAGGTAGAATATTTTTAGGACAGAGGGTAGACCTTTTTAGAACAGAGGGTCAAGGGGGAATTACTTGTCACTATTAATATAAACAATTGTTTCTCTGGTATTTAAACAAACAAAAAATAATTTAAAAACAAGAACATTTAAACAAAAAAAAAGCAGAGAATACAAAACAGTAAAAAAAAAAATGTAAAAATATTCAGACACAAATGAAGAAAAAAAGTATATTATTTAGTTAGCAAATGTCTGCATGTTTGGACATTTTGTTTTTCTTCATTATTTCCCATGATGCATTGCTTGTGTTGCATAATGGAAAATTGGCAAGATTAAAAAAATCATACACTTCACTGCTTCTTTATTGTTATTCAAGAAAGTGTTTTCTCTTTTGTCGATATTATTGTTATACTAGGATTTGGTATTTTTTTATAATCATTTCACCCCAAGCAAGGCAATATATAAGAGGAGAGCAAAAAGAAAAACAACAAAATACAGGGGGTGTCGTAGAAAGGATGAGAGAAAGATGAGAATCAAGGTGATAACACAGTTTTGCTTTCATTATTTTCAGGCTCACTTTACATTTCTTCATAACCATCATGTTTCAATCTAACTTGGTCTTCATATGCAAATATCCCATTTCCATTTTTTTTTTTCTCAATTGGAGTAGATAGACTAAACTATCGCCCGGTTCACCCTCATCTTTTGAACAGGTGAAGAGGCTCATTCCTTGTTCCCTGTTTAGGATGTGGTTTCCGGCTTTCTCTTTTCCAATCTTCTTATTCTTTTTTTTTTTTTCAATTGGAGTAGATAGACTAAACTATTGCCCGGTTCACACTCCACCCTCATCTTTTGAACAGGTGAAGAGGCTCATCCCTTGTTCCCTGTTTAGGATGTGGTTTCCGGCTTTCTTTTTCCAATCATCTTACTCTTTTTTATTTTTTCAATTGGAGTAGATAGACTAAACTATCGCCCGGTTCACACTCCACCCTCATCTTTTGAACAGGTGAAGAGGCTCATCCCTTGTTCCCTGTTTAGGATGTGGTTTCCGGCTTTCTCTTTTCCAATTTTTTTACTACTTAAGTAGCCCCATGCACATCAGTGGCATTACTGCCTTGCTTGGGGTGATATGATTAAAAAGAAAAAAAAAGCTTTATTATCATATCATGTTCTGTCCACTTTGCAATATGATTGGTTGGTTGGTTGTTTTGTTTCACGGCATATCAACCTCGGAGGGTCATTTATGGCCAACTAAATTTTATTTATTTATTGCTGGTAATACCTTTTTTCTTTCAACAATTTATTGTTGTTTTTATTTAAGTTTTGTGTCTAGTCATACTTTTTTCTTTTCAAGTATCAAGATTCATTGGGATTTGTTTTTAAGGACAGGGTCCCCAAGTCCTACCTTTGTTATTTGACACATAACTGGAGAGAAGGGATGAATTAATACCTTTCCCAAGGGTACCAGTGCTTAAGTGAATGCAGGGTATTCAACTGGAATTTGAACTCGGCTCACCAACGTCTCTTTCCAAACTGATATCCACTTCACCACAACGCACATCCGTCACTAAATGCTTACAGCACCTGGTATTCCCAAGCGGTCACCCATCTAAGTACTGACCAGGCTCAATGTTGCAATATGAATCTTGCCTCTTGTAATTTAGATTCACTTTTCTTTGTATACCACAGCTTTTTTGTTAGTGACATGGGGCTCTAATTTGTCTACCCACGACAACAAAATACAAGGGGTGTCACAGAAAGGATAAGAGAAAGATGGGAATCAAGGAGATAAAAAATCAGAATTAACGTTGCACTTGAAGATTTTAGCTATCAGTATATGAAAGCAAGTATATGGAAGAGAGTTCCACAGGTGGGAATTACAAGAAAAAAACTAAACAATAGAAGTGGCAGGTACATTAGACTATTTTAACTGTAAAATGGTGGGACCTAATTGCAAATCTAGTAACTTGAGCAAATTTGTGTAGATGGCACATTAGAGTGAAATAAACTTGTCAGAGCAGAAGCCATGAAAATATCTGTAGAAAAGACAGAGGAAAGCCACATCATGTCAGTGAGAAAGTGACTGGTTGAGCTGCCAAATTGCAGATCCTCCTTTGAATTTTGTCAAGAACCATGAGATGACTAGCAGGAGCACCTGACCAGATATGGCAACAGTATTCAATGCACAAACAAATGGTAGATTTGTATCAGTGCAAAATAGTTTCTGACAAGAAAAACTTCCTGATTCAACACAATGACCCAACCTTCTTAGCAGTAGATGTAGCTATTGATTTAATGTATTTGTTCCATTTGAGATTGGTTGAAAAAGTAGGACCCAAAAAAGCACAGTGTTATAATCATATTAATATTGTTTAATTAACATATCACTCAACAAGTCCCAAGCCTGTCATATAGATGGCACCACTAATAAAAAAATCCATATAATTTTTATGAATTACTAACTTTCAAATGGCATGTGACAAAATTTAGGCCCAATCAGATTATTAGTTTACAAATTACTGTTATTTAAGCGAAGCTACTGTTGCAAATTTTCAAAACAATTAAAAAATCTGTATTTTGTATCTTGATAAAGCATTGCTTTCTGATGAGAAAAGAAACTGTTCAAGCAAAGCAATGGCTTGATAAGTGTTATTCAGACTCTGCTCTGTTGGAAAAAACTGTTAAGAGATGGTATGCTGACTTTAAATGCAGTCGTACAGACACAAATGATGCTGAACACTCGGGTCACCCAAAATTGGCAGTATTTCTGGAAAACACCAAAAAAATAAACAAACTCCTTTTGTTCGATCATAAATTGAAGTTGCATGAGATAGCAGAGGAGTTAAACATATCAGAAAGCAGTGTATTCACCATTTTGCATGGACACTTGTTATTCAGAAAGCTGTGTTCAAAGTGGGTTCACATTTGCTCACAATCAATCAAAAACAACAACACATTAACAATTCAAAGCATTGTTTTCAACTGCTTTAAGACAACAAAAAAGAAGTTTTTGCATAAATATGTGACAGTGGATAAAACATGGATCCACCATTTCACTTTAGTGTCAAATTGGCAGTCAGCTGAGTGAACAGCAGCAGGTGAAATCCATCTGCAGCAACCAAGGACGCCAACATCAGTAGGCAACTTTTTGGCCCACATATTTTGGGATGTGCAAGGAATTTTGTTCATCGATTACCTTGAGAAAGGAAGAGCCATGAATAGTGAATATTATGTAGCATTATTTTTTACATTTAAAGGAAAAAATCACAAAAAAATGGCCACAATTGAAGAAGAAAAATGTGATCTTTTACTAAAACAATGTACTGTCACAAGTCAATTGCAATGACGGCAAAACTACATAAATTGCACTTTGAATTGCTTCCACATCCACTTTATTCTCCAGATCTGTTTGCAGACCTCAATACTCCAGGGAAAGAGATTTGGCTCCAATGAAGAAGTGATATCGGAAATTGAGGCGTATTTTGAGGCCAAAAACAAATTATTCTATAAAAAAGGCATTGAATTATTGGAGAAGTGGTGAAATAAGTGTATCACTCTGGAGGGAGACTATATTGATGAATAAAGTCAAATTTTGCCTAAAAGTTGTTTTATTAGGTAGGCCTGGGATTTACTGAGTGATGTGTTATCATATATATGGGACTTAACCCTCTAGGGCCATTCGTATCATATTTGATACAGTATTTCCCTATAAGGAAACATTTGGTATTTCCCTATAAGGAAACATTTGGTATTCATTGACTGAGCAGTCAGTACTGCTTTCATGTGAAATTTATAAAATATTTCTCTTAAAAAATTTTTCAGGAAAATATTTCTTTCAAGGCTTGTTTTCATACTGTATCAAATATGATACGAATGGCCCTAGAGGGTTAATCTCAGTCTGTTTATCTATCTATCTATCTATTAACCCTCTAGGGCCATTCCTATCATATTTGATACAGTATTTCCCTATAAGGAAACATTTGGTATTTCCCTATAAGGAAACATTTGGTATTTCCCTATAAGGAAACATTTGGTATTCATTGACTGAGCAGTCAGTACTGCTTTCATTTGAAATTTATAAAATATTTCTCTTAAAAAATTTTTCAGGAAAATATTTCTTTCAAGGCTTGTTTTCATACTGTATCAAATATGATACGAATGGCCCTAGAGGGTTAATCTCAGTCTGTTTATCTATCTATCTATCTATCTATTAACCCTCTAGGGCCATTCCTATCATATTTGATACAGTATTTCCCTATAAGGAAACATTTGGTATTTCCCTATAAGGAAACATTTGGTATTCATTGACTGAGCAGTCAGTACTGCTTTCATTTGAAATTTATAAAATATTTCTCTTAAAAAATTTTTCAGGAATATATTTCTTTCAAGGCTTGTTTTCATACTGTATCAAATATGATACGAATGGCCCTAGAGGGTTAATAATATAATACGATTAAGGCTTCTACTTGTCATAAAGTGGGGGATCAGTTCTATATTGTTATGAAGTAATAAACAGATCCCCCACTAATATGATACGAATGGCCCTAGAGGGTTAAGAATAATGTCAGAGTGTAAGTTGGTGATTTGAATGGTAGGTTAGCACATATTTCAATGATAGGTTAGCACGCATTGATGTGAGAAAATGTTAGTTAATAAAAAGAGTGGTTAATCTTAAGAAATTTATAGAAGTCTGGATAGGCGAATGATAAAAAGACTGAATTAACCAAAAGAGACAGACAGAGGAAGAAATAGATGACTTCGTACGAGGACCAACGTTTATTCTTGGTAGAGAATTACTGAATGAGGTGTGTGATATGAATGTAAAAGATGTCGGTAGGACGCAAAAATCAAAAAGATATGGCAGATAGATGGCCCTTTTAATTTTAGGCCACATCCGTTTCGTTCAACATTTTTCTTTCCCTACAATTTCTCACGTTTTCTATATTCTGAAACTGTCTTGTTTTAATTCATGTCTTTATGAGCCTCTTGTTCTTTCTTTTGAATCAATTTCTCCTTATTTTGTACATTATTAAACTTTTTTTTCTTATTTTGCATTAATGGTCTTTTTGTTCACATTTTATTTCCTTTTTTTATCCTTTTTTGTCAGTTTTAAAGTTTTCATTCTGAATTCATTGTCTTTAATCATATCACCCCAAGCAAGGCAGTAACGCCACTGATGCGCAGGGGGCTACTTAAGAGTAGAATGATTGGAAAAGAGAAAGCCGGGAACCACATCCTAAACAAGAAACAAGGGATGAGCCTCTTCACCTGTTCAAAAGACTTGGGTGGAGTGTGAACTGGGCGATAGTTAAGTCTATCTACTCTAATTGAGAACAAAAAAAAAAGAGAAAAGAAAAAAGTGAAAGAAGATTGGAAAAAAAAAAAAAGAAGAAAGCCGGGAACCACATCCTAAACAGGAAACAAGGGATGAGCCTCTTCACCTGTTCAAAAGACATGGGTGGAGTGTGAACTGGGCAATAGTTAAGTCTTTTCATTAATCATTTTCCTTTTCTTTCTTTCTTTCTTTCTTTCTTTCTTTCTTTTCCATATCCTCTTTGTTATCTGTCTTTATTTCTGAGAGGAGATATTATAATTATATTTTTTAATAATTTCCCTCCAAGCAAGACAAGATTGTCACTAGTGCATGGGGGGGGTTACAGTAAAAGAAAATATTGGGTATAGGGGATATTGAACAAAAGATAAAATATGAATGGGATTCAAGACGATAGAAGATTACAATTGATGTTGTATTTAAATTTTTGGAGATTGTAGTTATCAGAGAAGTAAATAAACGAAAGGGAGTTCTACAGGCAGGAAATGTGAGAAAAGAAACTGTTTGAGTGGCAGTTACATAGAATTATTTCAGCTAACTATTTACCCTATGCAAGAAAACCAAATGCATGGTCATCAGCAAAAAGAGCAGCCCAAAGTGCCAAATACAGGTGAGGGATGTTAAATTCAAGCAGGTACGAAAATTTAATTATCTGGGAAGTTTTCTAACTGAAGACGGAAAGTGCGACACAGAGATCCAAATGCAAACTGGCATGGTGAAAGACGCGTTCCAGAAGCTGAATAAAGTATTAAGACAGAGGAAACTTTCACTAGAAACAAAGAAGAGAGTATTGGATTGCTATGTGATGTCAGTTCTTCAATATGGCAGTGAATGTTGGACAATATCAACAAAGGTGAAGGGAAGCAGCTGAAATGTGGTTCTACAGAAGGATACTGCGGATATCATGGACCGAGCATATTAGTAATGACGTGGTGTTGGAAAGAATGGAAACAAAAAGGAAATTAATATTGAGCATCAGGAAGAGACAACTGAAATTTCTGGGATATGCAATGAGGAAAGAGGGCTTGGAGAACCTGATACTAACAGGCCAGATAGAGGAAAAAAGAGACAGAGGAAAGCAGTGGATAACATATTTGAAGGGACTGAGCGGGTGGATGACAGAACAGGGGCTGAGAGATGTTACGGGAGAAAGCATGCTAAGAACCACCAGGGATAGGGAGACGTGGAAGGCCATGATCGCCTACATCCTGATAGGACAAGGTACATAGAAGAAGAATTTACCCTATTCTATTGTCATATTCACAATTTTTTTGGCTGTTGTACACTCAATCCTTTTTCACATAGGTTGTTCTAGTTCCACATGAAACACCTTTTCTGTATATATCAATTTCCGTTATCTTCTTAGAAACTTAACCCTGAGTTTTTGTTCACCTCTACTGTGGACAGGTATTGAACTCACAACTCTTAGGTCAAGTCACTGGATTACTTTCACCAATGCTTATATCCACTGGGCCATGTGTCCGAACAATGGAAATAGTGTATATATCTTCTTTGTCTTTCATTTTTCAAACATTATTTTTGTCTTTCTCATCCATCTATTTTCTTTCTCTCTTATGAAATCATTTTCATTTTTGATTTGTTGTTGTTTTCTACAATCTTTCTTTCATCCAATTCTTCTGTCTTTCCTTCTTCCTGAAGAACTCTTTTTTTTATTCATCCTTTATTCTTAAAATGACCCCCACCCTCACCTCAGCTGACACTGAATTGAAATCCAATATAATACTATTAAAATACACTGCAGGTTTCCCAGGCACACCTTTTCCGTCTTTGATGCATTTTACAATATACATGTGAATATCTTCTGGAGTGAATATTTCTCAATGATCTCACTGTAACATTGTGTACCCAAGTTGAAATAACTTCATTATCAAGAGTCCCTATCTTGCTATTCAAACACATCCATAATATAATCAAGTAACAATGTTTCCAGGCACTCCTAAGTTTGGTATGCCAACATTATTTGTTGATGTTCAAACAGTTTACACCATCTTGAACATTTTCAGCCTTTTTGCTTTCAATATATTCTGATGTGCCAATCAGTTTTTTTTTCTTTGCTATTTATGCAATCACAAAGTCCTTGCCTCCAGGATGTGGAGAGTTCTAGTAAACTCAATTGCTGCTGCTCCTTTTCCTCCTACTACTACCACTTCTTCAAACTCTAAAAACTGTTGAATTCAAAAGTAAATATAGTGAGTCATAAGTAATTTCCATTTTAGGGAAATAGTTTTAATTTTTTAAACATTTTATTTGGGTTGACTGTTTTTTTCACCTAAATTTTTTGCTTTCTCTCTCCTGAAATCGTTTCTCTTTGTTCATTTGCTATTGTTTTCTTCAGTCATTCTTACACCTGTTTCTTCAATTCTTCCTTCTTTCTGAAGAAGTGTTTCATTTTATTCATCCTTTCATTCATGAAATAACCCCTACCCTTACCCCAGCTGACATTGAACTAAAATCCAATATAATTAATGACAAATTTATCATCCTCACTGCTGATCATATATGGCAGTTAAGAACAAAAATGGAGAAAATAATATGCCTTTATTTTTATTGCACAAATATGGCAGCTTCTTCTTCTTTTTCTTCTTCTTCTTCTTCTATGTGCCATTAAGTAGTCAGACATGGCCCTCCACATCTTCCTATCCTTTGTAGCTCTTAACGCCCTTTCTCTTGTTACTCCTCCCAAACCCTGCTCTGCCACCCATTTGCTCAAGCACATAAATCTAGAATATAAATTCAGTGAAACTAACATGGCTACAAAGTGAGGGATCATTTTATATATTGATTATAATAGAGAATTAATCACCCATTTTATATCCATATTTTAATTTCTTGTTTATCAAATTCTGATTAGGTATGAATCCTTTTTTCCCAATACTGATTAGCTAAGCCGGCATGTCTTTTAGATTTATTTCTTCTTCTATGTGCCATGTCCCTTCAGGACGTAGGCGATCATGGCCCTCCACATTTCCTTATCCCTTGTAGTTCTTAGTACCCTTTCTCTTGTTATGTCTACCAAACCCCACTTTGCTATCCATTTGCTCAAACCCATAAATCTAGAATACAAAATGTATAGAAACTAGCATGACTACAAAGTGAGGGATCAGTCAATTTACTGATTATAATAGAGAATTGATCCCCCACTTTATATCCACATCATAATTTCTTATTTGTTTATCAGATTCTGATTAGGTATGAATCCACCTCTTCTCAATACTGATTAGCTACGCAGGCATGTCTTTTAGATTTATTTCTTTTATGTGACGTATCCCTTCAGGACGTAAGTGATTATGGCCTTCCACATTTCCTTATCCCTTGTAGTTCTTAAAACCCTTTCTCTTGTTACACCTCCCAAACTCTGCTCTGCCATCCACTTGCTCAAACCAATAAATTTAGAATATAAATAAAGAAAAACTAGCCTGGCCACAAAGTCAGGGACCAGTTTATATATTATTATAAAAGAGAATTGATCACCCACTTTTTATACACATATCTTATTTGTTTATCAAATTCTGATTGGGTATGAATCCACCTCTTCTCAATACTGATTAGCTACACAGGCATGTCTTTTAGATTTATTTCTTCTTTTATGTGTCATGTCCCTTCAGGACGTAGGTGATCATGGCCCTCCACATTTCCTTATCCCTTGTTTTATTGTTGTTAACATTTTGGTCTCTCATGTTGTGTGACATCATAGAACCACATTACCTGTATCTGCTATTTGGCATCTGTTATTGCCGTATAGCAATGTTTTATGTCAATACAAAATAATATCATCTTCGATGGTGGATGTCTTTATGTTAACGTCCCTACAACCACTTTAAAAATTGCACATGCACAGTACTGTGCAAAAGTATTAGGACAAGAACTATTTTATCTTTTATGAGGCATATTGACAGAAAGTAAACAATTTAATTAAAGTAATTTTATATGATTTACTCAACAAATGCTTTAACAAGAAAAAAATACTTGTTACAAAATAAATTTAATATTTAGTATAATAGCCTTTTGCTTTGAAATAATAAAATAATTACGACAATTTACCAATCGCACCTCGTATGTATATACATATATATATATATATATATATATATATATATATATATATATACAGTACTGTGCAAAAGTATTTGAACAAGAACTATTTTATCTTTTATGAGGCATAATGACAGAAAATAAACAATTTAATTAAAGTAATTTTATTTGATTTACTCAACAAATGCTTTAACAAGAAAAAATACTTGTTACAAAATAAATTTAATATTTAGTATAATAGCCTTTTGCTTTGATTCCAGCCTTCATTCTGTCAGGCATTGACATCACAAGCTTCTTCAATGTATTTAATGGTATCTCCTGCCAAGCAGCTTGTATTTGTTCCCAAAGTGTGTCTTGCAAAGTAACATTAGATTTATCAATTCGAGAGGGAAAAAAGAAAAAGTCAGTCATATCCAAGGATAATAGAATAATGAGTAGTTTCAAAATAACTTGTTTAATAGAAAATAGGAAAAATTAACTAAAACTTTTTTTAAATACATTTCTTTTACACCTAGTTTTAAATAATCAATATTTATTAGCAATTTACTTGGCTTTTCACCGTGTATTTGAATTTCAGTGAGGTTTTTAGGAAAATCACCCCTGTCTTAATACTTTTGCATACTACTGATTGTGTGCAAAAGTGTTAGGACAGGGGTGATTTTAAACTTTATTTGGATGCCTCATAAAAGGTAAAATAGTTCTTGTCTTAATACTTTTGCACAGTACTGTATATTGTGTAGATCTTTGTCTATTCCATCATTGAGGTCTTTGGGGATCGGTTGCATTCATTTGGGTTCTTCCTCCCTGACCTTACCACTATCAGTGTACCTTGGGATCACTGGGACATGCAAGCCCTCTACCATGACAAGGAATAACTGTATATATTTTCAATTTGATGTTGGAATGAACAGTTCATTATCAAATGTATCATTTTGACCTATTATAATTTTTAATGACACTAATATTGAAGGTGAAGGAAAAACTTCAGGCATGGCAAAGGACACATTCCAGAAGCTGAGTAAAGTATTACGAGACTGGAAAATGTTGCTACAAAGAAAAAAGTACTGGATTGCTATGTGATGTCAGTTCTTCAATATGGCAGTGAATACTGGACAATATAAAAAAAAGATGATGGGAAAACTTGAAGCAGCTGAAATGTGGTTCTACAGAAGCATACTGGATATAAAATGGGGGATCAGTTCCATATTACAATCAATATATACACTGACCCCTCATTTTGTGGTCACAGCAGTTTCTATACATTTATATTCCTGAGATCCAAAAGCACAAGGATGCATTCCAGGAGCTGAGAAGAGTATTAAGAAACAGGATAATTTCACTAGAAACAAAAAAGAGAGTACTGGATTGCTATGTGATGTCAGTTCTTCAATATGGCAGTGAATACTGGACAATATCATCAAAGATGAAGGAAAAACTTGAAGCAACTGAAATGTGGTTCTCCAAAAGGATGCTGCGAATATCATGGCTCAAGCATGTGAGCAATGATGAGGTTTTGGAAAAGATGGAAACGAAAAGGAAATTAATACTGAGCATAAGGAAGAGGCAGCTAAAGTTCCTTGTACATGGAATGAGAAAAGAGGGCTTGGAGAACCTGATACTAACAGGCTAGATAGAAGGAAAAAGAGACAGGGGAAAGCAGCGGATAACATATTTGAAGGACCTGATCAGGTGGATGATGGAACGAGGGTTGCTTGGTATAACAGGAGAAAGCGTACTAAGAGCCACCAGGGATAGGGAGATGTAGAAAGCCATGATCGCCTACGTCCTTAAAGGACAGGGCACATGGAAGAAGAAGAAATGAATCAGAAAATAAAAAAAAGAGAAAATTTATTTATCTGTAAATTCAGATAAAACTTATTGGGAAATAGCCATTTTCAACACATCATTTTAAGGCATCCATTCTTCGCCCCCTTATGAACAGAGAATAAAGAAAAATTCTTAGCCCAGAGGTTAGCTTAGGTAAGGGAATGGGGTTGGGATGTATTGGTTTTTCTTTAGGTTGGGTTGGGGGAAGGAATTTAGTAGTAATTTCTCCTTGGTAGTGGGAGGTATGTGACCTAACCCTTGAGTTTGTAGTAGTAGGTGGTGGAGAACTAACTGATTGGCCAAATTTTAAAAAAAATTTTTTAAATTTTTATTGGACTAATTGGGGGAATAGAATAATTATTGTAATTTATACTTATTTCTATGGCAACACATACTTGTGATCTCCCTTCGTTTGTTTAGGAATATATTTTGGTCTTGAAAGTTTAAAATTTTAATTTTTTCTGTCAAACATAGATTACTCTTAAGCTATTAGAGGTCCTAGACTTGCCTATGAGTTCCCATTTTATCTAGGGATCTAAGTTACTTTCCTTTAATTCCCAGTATTTTCTAGAAAGGGCTGTTTGGTATCTTAAATTAGGGTTGGTAAAATAATGCCTGTGGTTATAAAGCTGTTGCTTCCAAATACTCGCCAAAATTCCAATATAAACATTACATCTTTCTGTTTTTTTTCCTTAGGGTAGATGGTGGCTTGATAGATCACATTCTTCATTCTAATGTCTTAAAATATCATGTTGAAAATGGCTATTTCCCATTAAGTTATATCTGAATTTACAGATAAATAAAGAAATATCTGCCCTGTAAATTGAACTGGTTTGCATTGAGCTCTCTATTGGATCAGTTTTAATATTTTAACAATATTACTAGGATCCTCCTGGATTATTGACCAAACTTATCCTGAATTTTACCAATTATTCCCAAAATTTTACCGTAACTATATATATATATATATATATATAATTCTGTGTATGTATATTTAAACAGATTATTTGTGGAACACAACTTGAGTATTGCTTTAAAAGATTTATTGTTTTTATGTTACAAGGCATAGTGAGAATAAAATAAAAAACACCCGATTTTGCTTGTCAATGTTTTTAATTGGGAGAATTGAATGTAAAATCTAAGATGTGTGAAAAATGAAATGGTCAGTGATGGAAAAGAGGGAATGAACTGCTAGAGACTAATCACAGCAAGGCCCAGCAAACACTCTTGCTGTTTACACAGTGAGGGCTGCTCGACCTGATATAAACAGTCTCTGGCACCTTTAAATGGGAAAGTAAATGGGAATTACCCAATACAGAAAACCAATTCACTTTAAACCCCATGGCACACTTTCTATATTTTATAAGATGTTCCCAAATTGAGAAGCAATATATATTCCAGATAAGTTAATTTTCTTGCCGGTATGGTTCCTGATATTCAGTAGAACATGCTCTTTGATTCTGCTGTCAGGTCGTTGAGTGGTTCTACCTCTGTAACTGGCTCTGCAGCCAAAATTATGTTTGTAAATTACAGAATTTATTTTATGAGGGGGCAGAACATCCTTACAACTTGAAGCTAATACAGTTCTAGTAACAAACGCAACACACATCTTGGTGGAAAAATAACATTTCTGCACATCAGAAGAAATTTGCTTCGTTAGGTTTTTACCCTTCTTTCCAGTCAATGAAAGTTTTACATACACTGGGAATTTAGCAATAACTACTGGCTTGATCTTTCTGAAGTCAGCAATCTTGTCAAGAATAACTGAACTGACAACAATATTTGGATACTCACTATCACACAAAATCCTTTTTATAAAATTAATTTCACTATCAAGGAGCTCTTCAGAAAACATCATCAATGCCCTATTTGTTAAAGTTTTTATGAGGTTCTTTTTTGTACTTTTTAGAGCAAAAATAGTTCCACTGCATGTATAAATCCAAAAAAGTAGACTTTCTATACACTGAGGTACAAAAAGATGTTGGTGTACAATGCACCCATACATCAAAGAAAGCAAGGCCTTGATCTAAATTTGGGTGTGGGCGACAAAGTTAACCTTGCAGCCGAGCTTGAAAAGAACCTCCAATCCGTAGTGGACTGGGGTAAGAAATGGCTTGTAAATTTTAATGCTTCTAAAACAAAGCTGCTATCAATTAACCATCATAGACAATCACACATACCTCCCATTAACATGGACCAGACTTGCCCAGAGAGTAAAACACTATGCCTCCTTGGTCTCACACTTTCAGTAGACCTCAAATGGAATGACTATATTGAATCCATTGCTAAATCTGCTGCTATGAAAGTCGGTTCTCTGTGCAGGGCCTGGAAGATTTTTCCGTCTGAATCTATCCTGCACATATATAAATCTACCATCTGCCCATGCATTGAATACTGCTGCCACATCTGGTCGGGTGCCCCTGCTATTCTCCTCGGGGTTCTTGACAAAATACAATGGAGAGTCTGTAATGTGATCGATACTGACATGGCAGACCAGCTGCAGTTTCTCTCTCACCGGCACTATGTGGCTTCCCTGTGCCTCTTCTATAAATACTTTCACGGCTTCTGCTTCAATGAACTTAGATCACTGGTGCCCCCTAGGTACGAATTTGCATGAGATATTAGATTAGCAACTAGATCCCACCCTTTTACAGTGAACCCGATAAAATGTAACCACAATTTCTACTCCAACAGTTTCTTTTCTCACACTTCCCGACTGTGGAATTCCCTTCCACATGATTGCTTCCCCCGATTGCTACAATCTCCAGGAGTTTAAATGTAAGGTCAATAGACACCTCCTCACAAACTAACTCGCATCCATTATTTCAAACACTCTTCCCATCTACCCAACCCTCAGCCTCGGTATCCTTACCCATCTATCACCCTCCTTCTGACATTTCCTATATCTAACCACTCTTTCTCTTTACCTTCCCCAATATAACTCCTTGCACTATCGTAGCAGTGTAATGCCTTGCTTGGGGTGAAATAATTAAAAAAAAAAAAAGTTTGGAATTAACCTCTTTCTTGGCAGTAAACCTCAAAGAAAGATGGAGATTATTAAGGGAAGAGAGAAATTGATCAGCCTCAGCTTCATCATTAAATAAGCAAAATGTATCATCAACATAACGATACAAAGAGGGACAAAATGGATCATAACATAATTTCTTCACATGAAACCCAACAAAAATTGTAGCCAATTTAGAACCCAAAGGAGAGCCCATAGCTACACCATGAATCTGACGATGTATCTGAACAAAAGGATAATTATAAAGTCAAGAATCAATCAGATCGAAACATAACTTCTTTTGAATAGACTTGATCCTTCAGACTGGAAGACAAATTTAATAAAACCACATAGACATGTTTTGCTTAACGCACACATGAGGCAAACACTTAATTTACATTAGAGACTGTTTAAAAAAAACAAACAAGAGGAGATAACAAAAACTAAGAGCAGATAACTCTTGTCAGATTGACAGTCATTCATAATTCAACAACATCATGTTGTCAAAACTAAATTCAACAGATGAAGTGGCAAACTTCATTAATTCCATGAAAATTACTCCAGGAACATCTGCAGGAGACAAAGAACTGCGATAAAGAAAATCACTGCAAATATTAATCGTTTCCGTGAGGAGAACACAAGTAAATAAGGAGCATGAACACATAGACTTGTCAGAAGAAGGACAACAACGGAAAATGAATCCGTTATGTTAAAAGAGCTATAGTGTTTCAAAACAGGTGTGGGTCAACCTGGGGACAGTGCAGAGGATTTAGAAAGAGTTTTTTTTTTTTTTTTATAAGCGTTTCACCCCGAGCAAGGCATGTCACTGCCACTACTGTGCAGGGGGCTACGTAGAGTGGAGAAAGGCTGGTTAAATATAGGAAATAACAGAGGGTGGGTGATAGGCGGGTGAGGATACCGAGAATGAGGGTTGGGTAGATGAGAGTGTTGTGAGAATAGTTGGGAGTTAGTGTGATAGGAGGTGTCTATTGACCCTACATTTAAACACCTGGAGATTGTAACTGTCGGGAAAGCAGACTTGTGGAAGGGAGTTCCACAGGCGGGAAGCGCGAGAAAAGAAGCGGTTGGAGTAGAATTTACGGTTACATCTTATTTGTTTAACTGTAAAAGGGTGGGACCTAGTTGCTAATCTAGTATCTCGTGTAAATTCGTGCTTGGGCGGCACCAGTGATCTAAGCTCATCGGAGCAGAAGCCATGAAAGTACTTGTAGAAGAGGCACAGGGAAGCTACATCACGCCGGTGTGAGAGCGGCTGCAGCCGGTCTGCCAAGTCAGTATCAACCACGTTACAGATCCTTCTTTGTATTTTGTCAAGAAGCCCAAGGAGAGCAGCAGGGGCACCCGACCAGATATGGCAGCAATATTCAATACACGGGCGGATGGTAGATTTGTATATGTGCAAAATAGTTTCAGGTGGGAAAAATTTCCGGGCCCTGCACAGAGAGCCGACTTTCATAGCAGCAGATTTGGCAATGGATTCAATATAGTCATTCCATTTGAGGTCCACCGAGAGTGTAAGGCCAAGGAGGCGTAGTATTTTACTCTCTGGGAGGCTAGCCTGTCCCATGCTAATGGGAGGTAGATGTGATTGTCTATGGTGGTTAGTTGATAACAGCTTTGTTTTGGAGGCATTGAAATTTACCAACCATTTCCTACCCCAGGTCACTACGGATTGGAGGTCCCTTTCCAGTGCGGCAGCGAGGTTCACTTTGTCATCCAGACCTGGTTTCTGATCGATGCGGGAGTAGATTGGAGTGTCGTCGGCATACATGCCAACTTGGGATCTAATGGTGTCGGGGAGATCATTAATGTAGATCAGAAATAGCGTGGGACCTAGGATAGAACCTTGAGGGACGCCCGCCCGTTCGTCTGGTAGTTTTGAGTTGGATGAGTCTAATGATGATTACAAAGGTATGGCAACTTAGAAAACTTGCTCTGATTGTTCTGATAAGAAAAGAACTCCCGAATTTGTTAGTGAGAAAACTCTGACTCAACATGGAGGCCTATATCAAATGCCTTCAGAAGTTATTGCCTCTCTGGGTCAAGAGGGTGGCTGCAAGAAGACCCTATGTATGGTAACATGACTCTGTACCATGTCACACAATCAGGAGAACCCAGTCATCACAATTTACATTTGGCCAAACTTGCAAGACACTAACACATTTGATTATTATATGTAAGGTGCAGTTAAACAAGAGACCAACAAAACCTTTGTAATATCAAAGATGAACTGAAAGCAAAGAATATGTCTGCATTCACTAACTTTATCAAGGAGACCATCCAAAAGAAATGCAGGAGGTTCGGAAATCATCTGATGGCTTTAGTTGAAGCCAATGGCAATTTTACTGAATAAATTTACTTAGATTGTGTGGCTTGGTGAGAGTAGTCATGGCTCTGGGAGGCACCTTCCTATGGGTAAAGGAACTTGGATGAGTTCTACCACGGAATTTGTGAACAAGCAGCACGTCATCGAGTTTAATTTGTTACCTTTTCATCACCGAGGCCCATGGTACAGTTGGTATGATGTTTGCTTTGTAACTTAACTGTTGGGTTTCAATTCCTGGTAGTGGATGCGCACTGCTGATGAGTCCCAAATATAGGACGAAACGGCCATCCAGTACTTTCTACATTCTGTTGAGGTCGAATAAAAACTTGATGAATTACTTAATTTTGGAAATATATTTGTTAAAATGAAATGTCAGTGTTATTTCCATTTTTGCATTTATATTTTTGCTGTATATATATATATATGTATATAAAGTACCTGCAAAAGCATCAATACAAGAACTATTTTATCTTTTATGAGGCATCAAGATAAACTTTAAAATATCCACTGTCCTAACACTTTTGCACACTACTGGTAGTGTGCAAAAGTATTAGGGAAGGAGTGATTTTCCTAAAAACTTCACTGAAATTCAAATACAGGGTGAAAAGTCAAACCTTTGTAAAAATTATTTAGCTAAAAAGGAAGAGGAAAGAAGGGTTCAGAATTTAAATTGGCTCCCACAAAGCCCTGATCTCAATCCTATTTAACATCTATGGGATATTTTGAATAAAAAAATTGATAAATCTAATGTTACTTCACAAGACATACCTTGGGAACAAATACAAGCTGCTTGGCAGGAGATACCATTACTTCCATTAAAGAAGCTTGTGATGTCAATGCATGACAGAATGAAGGCTGTGATCAAAGCAAAAGGCTATTATACTAAATATTAAATTTATTTTGTAACAAGTATTTTTTTCTTGTTAAAGCATTTGTTGAGTAAATCAAATAAAATTACATCAAATCAAAACAACCAACACTCAATAAAATCAACTTTAAAACAGGAAATAACATATTACATTGCATTTGACTACATGGTTTTGTTGTCATTTTGCGCTATCCCGCAGTGTGACATCATAAAACCACATCGCAAACTTAAGGACTGCGTTTATTATTTTTGGTAACTATTGCCGTTGCCAAGCGGAGTTTTATGTCAACACAGAATAAAATCGTCGGTGATGGTGGATTTTATAATATTTCAGTTTAAACAACCTCTCTGAAGATGGCTCATGTGAGCCGAAAGCTTAGAAGAAAACCAATAAATAATTATCCAAATGTTGGAAAATTTTTGTCTTTATTTTCAACTGAAATTAAAGCAAAAATACGACATTTAGAATGGCTCATGATTAAAAATAATAGACATTCATTGTCTCTTATATTTAACAGCATATATATATATTTATATATATAGGTAGTTAAAAATGTCCAGTCCATAAAGAGTGAGGATAATACAACAAGATCAACTTAATATAAAATATTGTTATATCTACATAGAGGGCTCAATGGATGTTATCCAGAGCAATATGATATTTATAAAGGAAAACTCAACACGTCATTTAAATTGGTTATAAATTATATAATTAATTTCAATGAGCTGAATTAGCTCATTTCATCAGACCACACAATATTCCTTCCATTATGTATATGTTTGGATGTGTGTGCATGTGTGTATATAGATATAAGTTAGTGTACATGGGTGGGTTAATTTGTGGGGTTACACATACATACTTATCCATGGAATTGGAAGTAGGCGATTAATGACTTAGTGGTCAACATCTTCGCAACTGGTCTGAATATGATTCCAATGCCTCTGTCCTGACTCTCTTTTCCTTTTTCTTTTTTCCTTTTTTTCTTTTTTTTCTTTTTTTATCTTTCTCTTCAGTTAAAGGAAATGCTTATTCCGGCAAATTTTTTTGTTCCAAATGGAAGGAATATTGTGTGGTCTGAGGAAATGAGCTAATTTAGCTCATTGAAATGATTTATAATTTATAACCAATTTAAATGACGTGTTGAGTTTTCCTTTATAAAAATTATATATATATATATATATATATATATATATACACTAAGCTCCCTAAATCTTTTTTCTTTTCTCTCTCCCTCTCTCTCTCTCTCTCTATATATATATATATAAGGACAGAGCCAGATTGAATATTGAATTTAAAACTGCATTGTGACTGTCAGTTTCTCGCCTCACAATCTTCTTGGTCATAAGGCTGAACTTAACCTAAGATATTATTTTCTATTTTTTCCTGGGAAAGTATGCCAGATTCCCTGCCTCCATTGATTTTCATCATCATGCACTTATCTTTTGGTTTTGTTCCTGATTTAATCCTGAAGAGTCAGGACTGATAATGGTGAATTATGGAGAGCAATATTTTTTCCTTATTCTTGCTCTCTCACTCCACTTTTAAAAATATTTTGTGTGAAATGTCCATTTCTAAAGTCATAATTAATTCACTAATTATTTAAATATGTAGTGGATAAGAAATTAATTAAAATCAACCTTCTTCTTCACTTTTACAAAAATTAAAAATGACGTGTGAAATTCTGTTTTTCCCAAATAGATAAAGGATTGACCATCTGCTTGATGAAAAAGTTGAAACCAGATTTTGCAAGTAGGTGTTAAAATTATTTTTGACCAATGGGATTGACTTGTAAGAGTTGGAAGGACTTAGTGATCCAGTGTGAAATTCAAAAGGACTATATAAATGACCTTAGCATCAGTCAAGAGAGAAATGGGAAACAACTAAAAATGTAACTTCCACTTCAAGCAAGCCAGACATTGTCCTCTTTCTCTTTCTCCTTATCTCTTTCAACAATTACTGCTACGAACATTTTATAGGAACTCTACTCTTAACTTCTTAATGTTTCTAATTACACATTAACTCCTACAACTTATGTTACTCTTTCCCGTTAATAAATTTCTATTCTAAAATGCAAAATGTATATTTTATTCTTCTTAAGCTATTCCACACAATTCCAGATATTCCTTCCTGCCGACAACTGACATTCTGATGATGAAAAACCTTCCGATAATAATTCTGATGATGATAATTCAGCATAAAACTTGTAAGCTGTCGGGAGTTTGGTTATGTCTGGTTGGTTGGTTGGTTGGTTAGTTGGTTGGTTGGTTGGTTGGTTGGTTAGTTGGTTGGGTAGTTGGTTGGTTGGTTGGTTGGTTGGTTGGGTGGTTGGTTGGTTGGTTGGTTGGTTGGGTGGTTGGTTGGTTGGTTGGTTGGTTGGTTGGTTGGTTAGTTGGTTGGTTGGGTGGTTGGTTGGTTGGTTGGTTGGTTGGGTGGTTGGTTGGTTGGTTAGTTGGTTGGTTGGGTGGTTGGTTGGTTGGTTGGTTGGTTGGTTGGTTGGTTGGTTAGTTGGTTGGTTGGGTGGTTGGTTGGTTGGTTGGTTGGTTGGTTGGTTGGTTGGTTGGATTATTTAACCTGCATATCAACCTTCATTTGGTCATTTAATACTGAAAATCATTTTTTAGTTTGTTTTTTATTTAGTTTATTTTTTTATTCTTTTTTTGTTTTGCAAGATTCACTGGGGTTTGTTTTTAAAGGAAGGGTCCCCAAGTCCTACCCTTGTTATTTAACCCATAACTGGAGGGAAGGAATGGATTGATACCTTTCCCAAGGGTATCAGTGCTTAAGTGAATGCAGGGTATTCAACTGGAATTCGAACTTGGCTCACCAGTTTCTCTTTCCGAGTCGATATCCACTGCACCACAACGTACATCTGTCCATAAACACTTACAGCACCTGGTATTCCCAAGTGGTCACCCATCTAAGTACTGGCTCAATGTTGCTTAACTTTGGTGATCGAGCGAGAACTGGTGGTTATTTCTGACAGAAGGACGAACAAAGAAACATCAACCTGCTCCCATACACTACAAATATATTTTGCCAATTTACAATATCTAGTAAATCTGTTTATTAATTAGTCATAATAAAAAACTGGTTCTCCACTTTTTGCCAAGCAGAATTTTATATTAAAACAAGTTTATCCATGTTGTCATGAATTATATTTTTTTTTTTTTTTTTTTTTTTTTTTTAATCATCTCACCCCAAGCAAGGCATTCCACTGCCACTATTGCGCATGGGGCTACATAGGGGAAGGTAAAGAGAAGGAGTGGATAGACATAGGGAATGTCAGGAGAAAGGTGATAGATGAGTAAGGATAGCGAGGATGAGTGTCGGGCAGATGGGAAGAGTGTTTGATAGAATGGGAGCAGGTTAGTGTGTTAGGAGGTGTCTATTGACCTTACATTTAAACTCCTGGAGATTGTAGCCATCGGGGAAGCAATCGTTTGGAAGAGAATTCCACAGTCGGGAAGTGCGAGGAAAGAAACTGTTGGAGTAGAAGTTACGGCTACATTTTATCGATTTCACTGTAAAAGGGTGTATATGGTTTTTAATGGTTTTTTTAATGGTTTAATGGTTTTTTAATGAATTTTTAAGATCCTTATTACTATTACATGTGAGTCTGTATGTTTTTAATAAATAATATGTAGTAACAAATGGGAGATCAGTTTATTGTTTGATAACATTATAAAAATGGTCCGCCATTTTATATCCATTAAATTCTTATATTAACACATGCAGTCAAAAATATTTAAATATATTTTTCCTATTATTAATATGAATTAATAAACAGTAATAGTAATTAGTTGATTACTCAGTAACAATAGAAAGCTACCCCACGCACTTTATACCAAGCAGACTCTTATATTGCAGAAGGTCGGAGGGCGGCACAATAGACTGAATGTAAAGAGTGTAAGTCATGATAACTCCTCATCCCAGAATTTCAGACACAAAGATCAAATTTTGTACAGGTCAAGTTTTATGTGAGAAATGAAGAAAAAAGATCCAATTTTGTCCGGATCAATTTTTACATGAGAAATGAATGAAATAAATGAAATTTTACATGGAAAAAAATTTAAATAAAAAAATGAACAAAACAGAAAAAAATTTACATGATGAATGAACATAAATCAAGTTTTGTACAGATCAACTTTTACTTGTGAAGTGAACAAAACAAATTATGTGTGGATCAATTTTTAGTTGAGAAAAGAAGATGACAGATCAAATGTTATCTGGATCAAATTCAGAAATGAACAAAAGAGATAAAATCTTATCTGGATCAACATTTCAAATTAGAAATGAACAAAGCAGAAGTAATTTTGTGTGGATCAACTTTTAGTTGAGAAATGATCAAAAGAGATTAAATTTTCTGCAGATCACCTTTCTGTGAGAAATGAACAAATCAGATCAAGTTTAGTCTGGATCAACTTTTCAAATTAGAAATGAACAAAATAGCAATAATTTTGTGTGGACCCACTTTTACACTAGAAATAAAAAAATGAATCAAATTTTGTCAGGATCAGCTTTTATGCAAGAAATGATAGAATTAGATCAAACTGCATATCTTCAGCTTAACTCTCACAACAGATCTCAAGTGGAATGACTATATAGAATCCATAGCTAAATCCGCTGCTAAGAAAGTCGGTTCTCTGTGTAGGGCCAGAAAGTTTATTTTCCGCCTGAAACCATCCTGCACATATATAAACCTACCATCCGCCCGTGCATTGAATACTGCTGCCATATCTGGCCGGGTACTCTTGTTATCCACCTAGGTGTCCTTGACAAAATCAAATGGAGAATCTGTAATGTGATCGAGCCCAACTTGGCAGCTCAGATACAGTCACTTTCTCACCGGTGCAATGTGGCTTTTTTTTGTCTCTTCTACAAATACTTTCACGGCTTCTGCTCCAATGAACTACACTGGTGCCTCCTATATATAAATTTACTCATTAGCATCTAGGTCCCACCCTTTTACTTTGAAACCAATAAATTGTAAACACAAATTCTACTCCAGCAGCTTCTTTTCTCACACTTCCCGCCTGTGGAATTCCTTTCCATTTACTTGCTTCCTCGACAGCTACAATCTCCAAGAATTTAAATGTAAAGTCAATAGTCATCGCCTATCTCACTAACCTTCATACTCTCTCTCATGTTTCTTTCTCTGTCCACTCCACTCTCATCAGTATTCTCATACTTCTCTTACCCACTTCCTGACATCCCCTATAACCTGTCACTCTTTCTCATAACTTTCCTCCTGTGTAACACCCTGCTCAACAGTGACAGTAAAATGCTTTGCTTGGGGCAATATGATTATAAAAAAAAGATAGATAGATAGATAGTCCAACAGCTATAACCTTCAAGAATTCAAATGTAAATTCAATAGTCATCTCCTATCTCCCTAACCTGCATCCTCTCTCTCATGCTCCTTTCTACGTCCATTCCATTTTCATTAGTATTCTCATCTTTCTCTTACCCACTTCCTGACACTCCCTTTAACCTGTCACTCTTTCTCATAACTTTCCTCCTATGTAACCCCCTGCAAAACAGTGGCAGTAAAATGCCTTGCTTGGGGAGATATGATTATAAAAAAAAGAATTCTATACTATTATAATGTGGATAAAAAGTGAGGGGGGGTCAATTCTACATTACAATCAATATATAAACTGATCTCTCACTTTATGGCCACATTTATCCTTTTGTTACCCACTTCCTGACACCCCCCCATAACCTGTCACTCTTTCTCTTAAATTTCCTCCTATGTAACCCCTTGCAAAACAGTAGCTTGGGGAGATATGATTATTTAAAAAAAAAATTTTATACTATTATAATGTGGATATAAAGTGGGGGATCAATTCTACATTACAAACAATATATAAACTGATCTCTCACTTTAAGGCCACATTCATCCTTCAGTTACCCACTTCCTGACACCCCCTATAACCTATCACTATTTCTCATAAATTTCCTCCTATACAAAACAGTGGTAGTAAAATGCCTTGCTTGGGAAGATATGATAATAAAAAAAAATCTATACTATTATAATGTGGGTATAAAGTGGGGGATCAATTCCGCATTAAAATCAATGTAAAAACTGATCCCTCACTTTATGGCCACACTCATCCTTCCCTTACCCACTTCCTGACGCCCCTATAACCTGTCACAATTTCTCATAACATTCCTCCTATGTAACCCTCTGCAATACAGTAGCAGTAAAATACCTTGCTTGGGAAGATATGATTATAAAAAAAAAATTCTATACTATTATAATGTGGATATAAAGTGGGGGATCAATTCCGCATTAAAATCAATGTAAAAACTGATCCCTCACTTTATGGCCACATTCATCCTTCCATTACCCACTTCCTGCCAACCCCTATAACCTGTCACATTTTCTCATAACATTCCTCCTATGTAACCCCCTGCAAAACAGTGGCAGTAAAATGCCTTGCTTGGGGAGATATGATTATTAAAAAAAAAAAAAAAAAAACTTTGCCTGAGATCAGATTTTACTTGCAGAACGACCAGAACTAATTTATATGGCTCAACTTTTACAGGTAAAATGATAAAACCAAGATTAGTTTTATATTTTATAGGATCAACTGTGAAATAAGAAATTAAAGTCTGAATAAATATCCACATGTGAAACATTAAGATATATAATAATAATGACTGTCAATGTAAGGTGGTCAGAGCAAATAAGGCATTTATAAAAATTATCTCGTCGTCTCTTAATCATTAAAGAAGTATTAGAAACACTCAAACAGTTTATTACCTGCAAATCAGTACATAGTGCAAACATGTGAGCGTGCTGGCAGAGAACCATTTGAAGAATCTTTTTCTTGCAAACTATTTTAACCTTGGCAATAACATGTAACCTTAGTAGCAATTCATATAAAAAAAAAAAAAGAAGCGATAGGTTAGGAACCCCCTCCAACTTCCCCTTCCAAACTTTCTGAACTTGATTGACATTTTGGTATCAATACCAGCAAGATGAAGGTGAGAGTCTTCATGAGAAAATTTCTTGTGCAATAATCAATATTTCATTTATAATTTATGTCATTTTTTTTTGTTTTGTTTTTTGACG
Source organism: Ascarosepion bandense (assembly GCA_037127315.1). Classification (NCBI taxonomy): domain Eukaryota; kingdom Metazoa; phylum Mollusca; class Cephalopoda; order Sepiida; family Sepiidae; genus Ascarosepion; species Ascarosepion bandense. The sequence continues at coordinate 1,913,234 of JBBBDQ010001422.1, forward strand.
ACTTATTTTTATTTTTTATTTTTAATTCTTCAGACCTATTGATTTTCTGCAAAACAACTGCTTTCATCTAATTTTTTTTTCTTTTTTTCTTTTACCTTTAACATCAGATCAAATTATATGGGTTACATTGAAGGTGCCTCCAGGAATTTCAAGAATAGATAAAGAACTTGCTTAACCTTTTGCATTGTCAGCCCTTCCAGAGCCACATGCAACAGTACAAGATCTCTTGTCCTGAGATTTAACAACTTCTCGGAAACAAGAAGAAAAGAAAAAGAAGGAAAAGAATGGATGTTTTTTTTGTTTTTAAATGCAGTCAATTAGCTTTGCTGTAGATTCATTGAGAGGATATAAACGAAGAACAAAAACATAGTAGCCAATGGTGATACAAGATGCAGTCTGTTTAAATAAATAAATCAATCTTATTACTTTGCTCTATATAGACATGAAGCAAGACATGCACTGTCAGACATATGTGTTTATCTATGAAGACACACAGAAAGATTGCAATATAATATGGATTTTTAAAAATAAAACATATTTAACAGAAAATTTAACGCATATTCTGAAACATATTTTTTACTGACAATATGTTGTTATCCTGTTTAAGGGATCACAAATAAAAACAGGAACACTGGATTAATGTAAACAATTGTATTAACAAAATAACAGGTAAAGGTACAATATGCTAGCTTGTTTGTCTAGCTAACAAGCAAGCGGTTTTGGATATCAAAGTCTCTGTTCGGTAAGTCACTCTAGGGGTCTCTGACTCATACCAGACTGGTGCTCTCCAGGGGTCTACTAGTCACATGGTATTTATGTAGGTTGAGTTAGTCCATTACTATGTCAATGGCTAGGTCCATCACAACACAATCAAAATTTAATTCAAATCAAAAGGTTCGTTTTCATTTTGTGAAGAGTCATTATTATTTCATTCATTACATTTTCCTGCCATCTTCAGATCTAAAAATCTATTATAGAAGAAAACTTCAGTAATTTTGAGAAGAGACGTCATCATTCCAAGAGTTGTTCAAACTGTTGGAATAACAATGACTCTTCTGTTGAACTCATTCTTTGTCTTGCTTTTAGTCTGACATTTCAGTCAATCCATTTTCCAATCATCTTCAGATGTACAACTGTATGGAAGACAACTTTTATAATTTGGAGAAGAGTCATTATCATTCTTAAAGTAGTTTAGATTTAGGAACTTTTTCTTTGTGTTGCTTTTGTTTGGCCCGTGATAATTCAGTCATTCAATTCGCCAACTGTCTTTAGCTGCATAACTGTAGACAAGAAACATTCAGTAATTTTGAGAAGAGCTCTTCAGACTACTGAATTCATATTTTGTTTTGGTTTTGTTCTGATACCTACATTCCAGTCAATCCATTCTCCAACCATCTTCAGGTGTAGAATTGTATGGTAAACATTTTCTATAATTTTGAAAAGAGTCATTATCATTTCAAGAGCTCTTCAGACTAGTGAATTCATATTTTGTTTTGGTTTTGTTCTGACACCTACATTTCAGTCAATTCATTCTCCAACCATCTTCAGGTGTAGAATTGTATGGTAAACATTTTCTATAATTTTGAAAAGAGTCATTATCATTTCAAGAGCTCTTCAGACTAGTGAATTCATATTTTGTTTTGATTTTGTTCTGACACCTACATTTCAGTCAATCCATTCTCCAACCATCTTCAGGTGTAGAACTGTGTAGAAGACAATTCCGATAACTTAGAGAAGTGCCATTCCCTTTTCAAGAGTTTTCACTTTGTTCTTTGCTGTTTATATTATCTGTAAATTTCCATTATATTTTGGGAATGATAATTTTTATTGATGCCTTCTCTCTGGTTTAGAATTCATTGTTTTCCTTCAGTTAGAATGGATAATATTCAAAGTTAAAAGCCCAATATACACTGTGTTATGAATAATCAAATAATCACAAGTGAGCTCCCCTGATTTTGTCACTCTCCTTTTCAAGGGAGCCATTTCTGTTTACTGAGACTATAAAAGGATACTATACATGAACCTTGTATTCTCAGTTGAATAAAGCTTTCTTAAACCCTACACCTGTGTATGTTTGTCATTACACATTGCTATTTAACCCATAGTTGCAGGAAAAATAGACAGCTTCATGCTATTTCACTGAATAAAGTTGGCTGGAATTTATACTTGGATCACTGATATCAGTTTCTGTGCTGATAATAGTATCCTTGCACATGCACACACACACACACACACACACACACACACACTTTAGAATATGAGCCCCAAATATATATAAACTAGCAGTATAGCCCGGTGTTGTTCAGGTGTAATGAAAGCTTTAAAACTCAGAGTCTTTGGACGTTGACACAAAAGACTAAAAAGCAGTAGTTGCTTCCAGTTAAAGCGAAACCGTAGACTGAAAGAAAAATAGATGGATGTAAGTCAATTTTTGACTTCCTGGTATCGATATCAAATGTTTTTTTCTTCGGAAACTGAATTTTGAAGGCTAAATAAGTCCTCTGAGTAAATGGTACCATGGCTGAGACTAAGAACTACAGTTATACCAACTTAGAGCCAAACCTGAAGTAAAAACTAAAAATAAAAGGGCTGAAAAAAATATAGACATACAGATAAAGACACACACACACAAACATCTTGCATTTTATATATATATATTTTCGATTTTCTGCACTATTGTAAGAACTGCAACCTTGAAACTTCTGAATATCGTTTCTTATGTCATTGTCTATGAGTGTATCAAATTTGATTAAAATCAGACCACTTCTTCTATAACCCAATTTTTTTGATTATGGATTTTCAATATTTATCAGGGGTACCTCGACACAAAACCAAGCTAAGAACACTCGCAGAGGCTTATAGTACAACTGTGTAAATTTTCAAGAAAATCAGTTCAGCCGTTTCAGAGTCTATAGGTAATGGACACACACACACACACACACACACACACACATATACACACATATACACACACATACACACATACACACACATATACACATACATATACATACACACATATACACACACAAACACACACACACACACACACACACACACATACACAGAGTTCCATTTATAAATAAGTTTAGATAATCCTGAAATCTTTCTGAGAGTATTTCATTCAAGTTTCAAACAAAAACAAATGTCTGAACAATTTTTTTAAAAAAGAAGAAAATAATATCACTAAATTTTTATATGGAGGTGGGGGTTATTTACAAATTATGCCTTTTCATATCCTGAGATAGCGTGATATTTGTCATCAATTGTTTAAAAAGTAATTATAAATCAGAACAAGTTAAAAAAAGATACAGTTATTAAAAGACTTGTCCTAAAATAAATGGTTTTCGTATAAGAATACATTAGAAATTATTTTCATATAAGAATGGTCTGAAAAAGATTTGGATATGAGAATGGATTGGAAATGATTTTGGTAAAGGAATGCATTGAAAATGATTTTAATATAATAATGCATTTGGAATAGTTTTAATATAAGAATGTATTGGAAATTATTTTAATAGAAGAATGTATTGGAAATTATTTTAGTATAGGAATGAATTGGGGATGATTTTAATATAAGAATGCATTGAAAATGATTTTAATAGAAGAATGTATTGGAAATTATTTTAGTATAGGAATGAATTGGGGATGATTTTAATATAAGAATGCATTGGAAATGATTTTAATAGAAGAATGTATTGGAAATTGTTTTAGTATAGGAATGAATTGGGGATGATTTTAATATAACAAGGCATTGAAAATGATTTTAATAGAAGAATGTATTGGAAATTATTTTAGTATAGGAATGAATTGGGGATGATTTTAATATAAGAATGCATTGGAAATGATTTTAATAGAAGAATGTATTGGAAATTATTTTAGTATAGGAATGAATTGGGGATGATTTTAATATAAGAATGCATTGAAAATGATTTTAATAGAAGAATGTATTGGAAATTATTTTAGTATAGGAATGAATTGGGGATGATTTTAATATAAGAATGCATTGGAAATGATTTTAATAGAAGAATGTATTGGAAATTGTTTTAGTATAGGAATGAATTGGGGATGATTTTAATATAACAAGGCATTGAAAATGATTTTAATAGAAGAATGTATTGGAAATTATTTTAGTATAGGAATGAATTGGGGATGATTTTAATATAAGAATGCATTGGAAATGATTTTAATAGAAGAATGTATTGGAAATTATTTTAGTATAGGAATGAATTGGGGATGATTTTAATATAAGAATGCATTGAAAATGATTTTAATAGAAGAATGTATTGGAAATTATTTTAGTATAGGAATGTATTGGGGATGATTTTAATATAAGAATGCATTGAAAATGATTTTAATAGAAGAATGTATTGGAAATTGTTTTAGTATAGGAATGAATTGGGGATGATTTTAATATAAGAATGCATTGAAAATGATTTTAATAGAAGAATGTATTGGAAATTATTTTAGTATAGGAATGAATTGGGGATGATTTTAATATAAGAATGCATTGGAAATGATTTTAATAGAAGAATGTATTGGAAATTATTTTAGTATAGGAATGAATTGGGGATGATTTTAATATAAGAATGCATTGAAAATGATTTTAATAGAAGAATGTATTGGAAATTATTTTAGTATAGGAATGAATTGGGGATGATTTTAATATAAGAATGCATTGAAAATGATTTTAATAGAAGAATGTATTGGAAATTGTTTTAGTATAGGAATGAATTGGGGATGATTTTAATATAAGAATGCATTGAAAATGATTTTAATAGAAGAATGTATTGGAAATTATTTTAGTATAGGAATGAATTGGGGATGATTTTAATATAAGAATGCATTGGAAATGATTTTAATAGAAGAATGTATTCGAAATTATTTTAGTATAGGAATGAATTGGGGATGATTTTAATATAAGAATGGATTGGAAATGATTTTAATAGAAGAATGTATTGGAAATTATTTTAGTATAGGAATGAATTGGGGATGATTTTAATATAAGAATGCATTGAAAATGATTTTAATAGAAGAATGTATTGGAAATTGTTTTAGTATAGGAATGAATTGGGGATGATTTTAATATAAGAATGCATTGGAAATGATTTTAATAGAAGAATGTATTGGAAATTGTTTTAGTATAGGAATGAATTGGGGATGATTTTAATATAAGAATGCATTGAAAATGATTTTAATAGAAGAATGTATTGGAAATTATTTTAGTATAGGAATGAATTGGGGATGATTTTAATATAAGAATGGATTGGAAATGATTTTAATAGAAGAATGTATTGGAAATTATTTTAGTATAGGAATGAATTGGGGATGATTTTAATATAAGAATGCATTGAAAATGATTTTAATAGAAGAATGTATTGGAAATTGTTTTAGTATAGGAATGAATTGGGGATGATTTTATATAAGAATGCATTGAAAATGATTTTAATAGAAGAATGTATTGGAAATTATTTTAGTATAGGAATGAATTGGGGATGATTTTAATATAAGAATGGATTGGAAATGATTTTAATAGAAGAATGTATTGGAAATTATTTTAGTATAGGAATGAATTGGGGATGATTTTAATATAAGAATGCATTGAAAATGATTTTAATAGAAGAATGTATTGGAAATTGTTTTAGTATAGGAATGAATTGGGGATGATTTTAATATAAGAATGAATTGGAAATGATTTTAATAGAAGAATGTATTGGAAATTGTTTTAGTATAGGAATGAATTGGGGATGATTTTAATATAAGAATACATTGGAAATGATTTTAATAGAAGAATGTATTGGAAATTGTTTTAGTATAGGAATGAATTGGGGATGATTTTAATATAAGAATGCATTGACAATGATTTTAATAGAAGAATGTATTGGAAATTATTTTAGTATAGGAATGAATTGGGGATGATTTTAATATAAGAATGCATTGGAAATGATTTTAATAGAAGAATGTATTGGAAATTGTTTTAGTATAGGAATGAATTGGGGATGATTTTAATATAAGAATGCATTGAAAATGATTTTAATAGAAGAATGTATTGGAAATTGTTTTAGTATAGGAATGAATTGGGGATGATTTTAATATAAGAATGGATTAGAAATGATTTTAATAGAAGAATGTATTGGAAATTGTTTTAGTATAGGAATGAATTGGGGATGATTTTAATATAAGAATACATTGGAAATGATTTTAATAGAAGAATGTATTGGAAATTGTTTTAGTATAGGAATGAATTGGGGATGATTTTAATATAAGAATGCATTGAAAATGATTTTAATAGAAGAATGTATTGGAAATTGTTTTAGTATAGGAATGAATTGGGGATGATTTTAATATAAGAATGGATTAGAAATGATTTTAATAGAAGAATGTATTGGAAATTGTTTTAGTATAGGAATGAATTGGGGATGATTTTAATATAAGAATGCATTGGAAATGATTTTAATAGAAGAATGTATTGGAAATTGTTTTAGTATAGGAATGAATTGGGGATGATTTTAATATAAGAATGGATTAGAAATGATTTTAATAGAAGAATGTATTGGAAATTGTTTTAGTATAGGAATGAATTGGGGATGATTTTAATATAAGAATGCATTGGAAATGATTTTAATAGAAGAATGTATTGGAAATTGTTTTAGTATAGGAATGAATTGGGGATGATTTTAATATAAGAATGGATTAGAAATGATTTTAATAGAAGAATGTATTGGAAATTGTTTTAGTATAGGAATGAATTGGGGATGATTTTAATATAAGAATGCATTGGAAATGATTTTAATAGAAGAATGTATAGGAAATTATTTTAGTATAGGAATGAATTGGGGATGATTTTAATATAAGAATGCATTGAAAATGATTTTAATAGAAGAATGTATTGGAAATTGTTTTAGTATAGGAATGAATTGGGGATGATTTTAATATAACAAGGCATTGAAAATGATTTTAATAGAAGAACGTATTGAAATTATTTTAGTATAGGAATGAATTGTGATGATTTTAATATAAGAATGCATTGGAAATGATTTTTAATAGAAGAATGTATTGGAAATTATTTTAGTATAGGAATGAATTAGATGATTTTAATATAAGAATGCATTGGAAATGATTTTAATAGAAGAATGTATTGGAAATTGTTTTAGTATAGGAATGAATTGGGATGATTTTAATATAATGGATTGGAAATGATTTTAATAGAAGAATGTATTGGAAATTATTTTAGTATAGGAATGAATTGGGGATGATTTTAATATAAGAATGCATTGAAAATGATTTTAATAGAAGAATGTATTGGAAATTGTTTTAGTATAGGAATGAATTGGATGATTTTAATATAAGAATGGATTGGAAATGATTTAATATAAGAACGGATTGAAATGATTTTAATAGAAGAAATGTATTGGAAATTATTTTAGTATAGGAATGAATTGGGGATGATTTTAATATAAGAATGCATTGAAAATGATTTAATATAAGAATGTATTGGAAATTATTTTAGTATAGAAACGAATTAAGATGATTTAATACAAGAATGGATTGGAAATGATTTTAATATAAGAATGGATTGGAAATGATTTTAATACAAGAAATGGATTTGGAAAATGATTTTAATAGAAGAAATGTATTGGAAATTATTTTTAGTATAGGAATGAATTGGGGATGATTTTAATATAAGAATGCATTGGAAATGATTTTAATAGAAGAATGTATTGGAAATTGTTTTAGTATAGGAATGAATTGGGGATGATTTAATATAAGAATGCATTGGAATGATTTTAATAGAAGAATGTATTGGAAAATTATTTAGTATAGGAATGAATTGGGATGATTTTAATATAAGAATGCATTGAAATGATTTTAATAGAAGAATGTATTGGAAATTGTTTTATATAGGAATGAATTGGGGATGATTTTAATATAAGAATGAATTGGAAATGATTTTAATAGAAGAATGTATTGGAAATTATTTTAGTATAGGAATGAATTGGGGATGATTTAATATAAGAATGCATTGGAAATGATTTAATAGAAGAATGTATTGGAATTGTTTTAGTATAGGAATGAATTGGGATGATTTTAATATAAGAATGTACTGAAAATGATTTTAATAGAAGAAACGTATTGGAAATTGTTTCAGTATAGGAATGAATGGGGATGATTTTAATATAAGAATGCATTGGAAATGATTTTAATAGAAGAATGTATTGGAAATTGTTTTAGTATAGGAATGAATTGGGGATGATTTAATATAAGAATGTGGATTAGAAATGATTTTAATAGAAGAACAAAGCTGGAAATTGTTTTAGTATGTGAATGAACTGGGATGATTTTGTCATAAGAATGCATTGGAAATGATTTTAATAGAAGAATGTATTGGAATTTATTTTAGTATAGGAATGAATTGGGATGATTTAATATAAGAATGCATTGAAAATGATTTTAATAGAAGAATGTATTGAAAATTGTTTTAGTATAGGAATGAATTGGGGATGATTTTAATATAAGAATGGATTGGAAATGATTTTTAATAGAAGAATGGATTGGAAATGATTTTAATAGAAGAATGTATTGGAAATTATTTTAGTATAGGAATGAATTGGGGATGGTTTAAAAAATGAAGAATGCATTGAAAATGATTTTAATAGAAGAATGTATTGGTAGTTTTAGTATAGGAATGAATTGGGGATGATTTACACAAGAATGGATTGAAATGATTTTAATATAAGAATGGATTGGAAATGATTTTAATAGAAGAATGGATTGGAAATGATTTTAATAGAAGAATGTATTGGAAATTATTTTAGTATAGGAATGAATTGGGGATGATTTTAATATAAGAATGCATTGGAAATGATTTTAATAGAAGAATGTATTGGAAATTATTTTAGTATAGGAATGAATTGGGGATGATTTTAATATAAGAATGCATTGGAAATGATTTTAATAGAAGAATGTATTGGAAATTATTTTAGTATAGGAATGAATTGGGGATGATTTTAATATAAGAATGCATTGAAAATGATTTTAATAGAAGAATGTATTGGAAATTGTTTTAGTATAGGAATGAATTGGGGATGATTTTAATATAAGAATGCATTGAAAATGATTTTAATAGAAGAACGTATTGGAAATTATTTTAGTATAGGAATGAATTAGGGGATGATTTAATATAAGAATGCATTGGAAATGATTTTAATGAAAGAATGTATTGGAAATTATTTTAGTATAGGAATGGGGATGATTTTAATATAAGAATGCATTGAAAATGATTTTAATAGAAGAATGTATTGGAAATTATTTTAGTATAGGAATGAATTGGGGATGATTTTAATATAAGAATGCATTGAAAATGATTTTAATAGAAGAATGTATTGAAGTATTTTAGTATAGGAATGAATTGGGGATGATTTTAATATAAGAATGCATTGAAAATGATTTTAATGAGGAGAATGTATTGGAAATTATTTTAGTATAGGAATGAATTGGGGATGATTTTAATATAAGAATGCATTGAAAATGATTTTAATAGAAGAATGTATTGGAAATTGTTTTAGTATAGGAATGAACTGGGGATGATTTTAATATAAGAATGCATTGAAAATGATTTTAATAGAAGAATGTATTGGAAATTATTTTAGTATAGGAATGAATTAGGATGATTTTAATATAAGAATGCATTGAAAATGATTTTAATAGAAGAATGTATTGAAATTGTTTTAGTATAGGAATGAATTGGGGATGATTTTAATATAAGAATGCATTGAAAATGATTTAATAGAAGAATGTGTGGAAATTATTTTAGTATAGGAATCTGAATTGGGGATGATTTTAATATAAGAATGCATTGAAAATGATTTTAATAGAAGAATGTATTGGAAATTGTTTTAGTATAGGAATGAATTGGGGATGATTTTAATATAGAATGCATTGAAAATGATTTTAAATAGAAGAATGTATTGGAAATTATTTTAGTATAGAATGAATTAGGGGATGATTTTAATATAAGAATGCATTGAAAATGATTTTAATAGAAGAATGTATTAGGTGTTTTAGTATAGGAATGAATTGGGGATGATTTTAATATAAGAATGCATTAGAAAATGATTTTAATAGAAGAATGTATTGGAAATTATTTTAGTATAGGAATGAATTGGGGATGATTTTAATATAAGAATGCATTGAAATGATTTTAATAGAAGAATGTATTGGGAAATTGTTTTAGTATAGGAATGAATTGGGGATGATTTTAATATAAGAATGCATTGAAATGATTTTAATAGAAGAATGTATTGGAAATTATTTTTAGTATAGGAATGAATTGGGATGATTTTAATATAGAATGCATTGGAAATGATTTTAATAGAAGAATGTATTGGAAATTATTTTAGTAGGAATGAATTGGGGATAGATTTTAATATAAGAATGCATTGGAAATGATTTTAATGAAGAATGTATTGGAAATTATTTTGGTAGAATGAATTAAGGGATGATTTTAATATAAGAATGCATTGGAAATGATTTTAATAGAATGTATTGGAGAGTATTTTTAGTATAGGAATGAATTGGGGATGATTTTAATATAAAGAATGCATTGAAAATGATTTTAATAGAAGAATGTATTGGAAATTATTTTAATATAGGAATAATTCGGGATGATTTTAATATAAGAATGCATTGGAAATGATTTTAATAGAAGAATGTATTGGAAATTATTTTAGTATAGGAATGAATTGAGATGATTTTAATATAGAATGCATTTGAAAATGGATTTTAATAGAAGAATGTATTGGAAATTATTTTTAGTATAGGAATGAATTGGGGATGATTTTAATATAAGAATGCATTGAAAATGATTTTAATAGAAGAATGTATTGGAAATTATTTTAGTATAGGAATGAATTAGGATGATTTTATATAAGAATGTATTGGAAATGATTTTAATGAAGAATACAGTAGGTATTTTTATTATAGGAATGAATTGGGGATGATTTTAATATAAGAATGCATTGGAAATGATTTTAATAGAAGAATGTATTTAAAATTATTTTAGTATAGGAATGAATTAGGATGATTTTAATATAAGAATGCATTGGAAATGATTTTAATAGAAGAATGTATTGGAAATTATTTTAGTATAGGAATGAATTGGGGATGATTTTAATATAGAATGCATTGAAATGATTTTAATAGAAAGATGTATTGGAAATTATTTTAGTATAGGAATGAATTGAGATGATTTAATATAAGAATGCATTGGAAATTATTTTAATAGAAGAATGTATTGGAAATTATTTTAGTATAGGAATGACATCTTGGGGATGATTTTAGCTTATAAGAATGCATTGAAAATGATTTTAATAGAAGAATGGCTGAAATTATTTTAGTATAGGAATGAATTGGGGATGATTTTAATATAAGAATGCATTGAAAATGATTTTAATAGAAGAATGTATTGGAAATTATTTTAGTATAGGAATGAATTGGGGATGATTTTAATATAAGAATGCATTGAAAATGATTTTAATAGAAGTTGAATGTATTGGAAATTATTTTAGTATAGGAATGAATTGGGGATGATTTTAATATAAGAATGCATTGGAAAATGATTTTAATAGAAGAATGTATTGGAAATTATTTTAGTATAGGAATGAATTGGGGATGATTTTAATATAAGAATGCATTGAAAATGATTTTAATAGAAGAATGTATTGGAAATTGTTTTAGTATAGGAATGAATTGGGGATGATTTTAATATAAGAATGCATTGGAAATGATTTTAATAGAAGAATGTATTGGAAATTATTTTAGTATAGGAATGAATTGGGGATGATTTTAATATAAGAATGCATTGGAAATGATTTTAATAGAAGAATGTATTGGAAATTATTTTAGTATAGGAATGAATTAGATGATTTTAATATAAGAATGCATTGGAAATGATTTTAATAGAAGAATGTATTGGAAATTATTTTAGTATAGGAATGAATTGGGGATGATTTAATATAAGAATAGCTGAAATGATTTTAATAGAAGAATGGCTGAAATTATTTTAGTATAGGAATGAATTGGGGATGATTTTAATATAAGAATGCATTGAAAATGATTTTAATAGAAGAATGTATTGGAAATTATTTAATATAGGAATGAATTCGGGATGATTTTAATATAAGAATGCATTGGAAATGATTTTAATAGAAGAATGTATTGGAAATTATTTCTTAGTATAGGAATGAATTTGGGATGATTTTAATATAAGAATGCATTGAAAATGATTTTAATAGAAGAATGTATTGGAAATTATTTTAGTATAGGAATGAATTGGGGATGATTTTAATATAAGAATGCATTGAAAATGATTTTAATAGAAGAATGTATTGGAAATTATTTTAGTATAGGAATGAATTGGGATGATTTTAATATAAGAATGTATTGGAAATGATTCTTTTTAATAGAAGAATGTATTGGAAATTATTTAGTAGGAATGAATTGGGGATGATTTTATTATAACGCATTGGAAATGATTTTAATAGAAGAATGTATTGGAAATTATTTTAGTATAGGAATGAATTAGGGATGATTTTAATATAAGAATGCATTGGAAATGATTTTAATAGAAGAATGTATTGGAAATTATTTTAGTATAGGAATGAATTGGGATGATTTTAATATAAGAATGCATTGGAAATGATTTTAATAGAAGAATGTATTGGAAATTATTTTAGTATAGGAATGAATTGGGGATGATTTTAATATAAGAATGCATTGGAAATTATTTTAATAGAAGAATGTATTGGAAATTATTTTAGTATAGGAATGAATTGGGGATGATTTTTAATATAAGAATGTAAAATGAAAAATGATTTTAATAGAAGAATGTATTGGAAATTATTTTAGTATAGAAAAACAATTTGGGATGATTTTAATATAAGAATGCATTGGAAATGATTTTAATAGAAGAATGTATTGGAAATTATTTTAGTATAGGAATGAATTGGGGATGATTTTTAATATAAGAAAATGCATTGAAAATGATTTTAATAGAAGAATGTATTGGAAATTATTTTAGTATAGGAATGAATTGTGATGATTTTAATATAAGAATGCATTGGAAATGATTTTAATAGAAGAATGTATTGGAAATTATTTTAGTATAGGAATGAATTGGGGATGATTTTAATATAAGAATGCATTGAAAATGATTTTAATAGAAGAATGTATTGGAAATTATTTTAGTATAGGAATGAATTGGGGATGATTTTAATATAAGAATGCATTGAAAATGATTTTAATAGAAGAATGTATTGGAAATTATTTTAGTATAGGAATGAATTGGGGATGATTTTAATATAAGAATGCATTGAAAATGATTTTAATGAAGAATGTATTGGAAATGACTTTAGTAAAAGAATGCATTGAAAATGATTTTATATAAGAATACATTGGAAATAATTTGAATATAGGAATGCATTGGAAATTATTTTAATGTAGGAATGGATTGGAAATGATTTTAAAAATACATGGGAAATAATTTTTGAATCAAAATGCATAGAAAACATTTTTATATGAGAATGCATGGGAAATGATTTTACTAGAAGAATGTATTAGAAATGATTTTATATTAAAATCCATAGGAAATGATTTTAATCTAAGAATGGACCAGAAATGATTTGAATATAATAATGAATTGAAAATGATTTTGGTAAAAGAAAGCATTGGAAATTATTTTAATATGAAAATGAACTGGAAATGATTTTAATCTAAGAATGGATTGGAAATGATTTGAATATGATAATGATTTGGAAATAATTTTGGTAAAAGAATGCATTGAAAATGATTTTATATAAGAATACACTGGAAATAATTTGAATATAAGAATGAATTGGAAATTATTTTAATGTAAGAATGAATTGGAAATTATTTTAATGTAAGAATGAATTGGAAATTGTTTTAATGTAGGGATGGATTGAAAATGATTTAATATAAGAATGTATTAGAAATGGTTTTAGTAAAATATTGGAAAATATATTAATATAAGAATTAATTAAAAATGATTTTATATAAGAATGCATTGGATATAATTTTAGTATAAAAATGCATAGGAAATAATTTATATATGAATGCATGGGAAATGATTTTAGTAGAAAAATGTATTAGAAATGATTTTATATAAAAATCCATAGGAAATGATTTTGATATAAGAATGGATTAGAAATGATTTTAATGTAGGAATGGATTGGAAATGATTTTACTATAAGATTGGATTGGAAAAGATTTGAATATAATAATGAATATAATTCTCTTCTATAAATACTTTCACGGCTTCTGCTCCGATGAACTTAGATCACTGGTGCCCTCTAAATACGAATTTGAACGAGATACTAGATTAGCAACTAGATCCCACCCTTTTACAGTGAAACCGATAAAATGCAGCCGTAACTTCTACTCCAACAGTTTCTTTCCTCGCACTTCCCGACTGTGGAATTCTCTTCCAAATGATTGCTTCCCCGACGGCTACAATCTCCAGGGGTTTAAATGTAAGGTCAATAGACACCTAACACACTAACCTGCTCCCATTCTATCAAACACTCTTCCCATCTGCCTAACCCTCATCCTCGCTATCCTTACTCATCTGTCACCTTGCTCCTGACATTCCCTATGTCTATCCACTCCTTCTCTTTACCTTTCCCTATGTAGCCCCATGCGCAATAGTGGCAGTGGAATGCCTTGCTTGGGGTGAGATGATTAAAAAAGAAAAAAAAATGTTTCCTTTTTACTGGAGATAAGGAATGTAAAAACATTCCATAATTATTGACTTTCCAAGCACTTTCAGCCACTTCACTAGCTATTCAGAGTGAAGCTACGTCATGTCAGTGAGAAAGAGAGTGAAGTCAAAATGCTAGTTCAGGATCGATTATTTTATAGGCCCTCTGAATTATATCAAGAATCACAAAATATATAGTGGGAGTGCCAGACCAGGTGTGGCAGCAGTATTCAATACACAAGGAATGGTAGATATATAAATATTTTAGGAAATTTTTTTGGTATGAAGCAGTGAACCATCTTTCCTAGCAGTAGATCTAGCAATTAGGCGATCATGGACTTCTGCTTGGCTCTGTCTCTTGTCATTCTCAATAATTTTCCTTTTAGTATCTCTCCCAAATCCTTCTCTGCAATCCATTTGCTCAAACCCATTAATCTAGAAGATAAAAGAACAGAAACTAGCATGGCCACAAAGTGAGGGATGAGTTTATATATTAATTATAATAGAGAATTGATCCCCCATTTTATATCCACATTATAATTTCTGATCTGTTTATCAAATTCTCATTAAGTATGAATTCACCTCTTCTCATTACTGATTAGCTGCACAGGAATGTTTTTAGTTTTATTTCTTCTTCTTCATGTGCTGTGTCTCTTCAGGACATAAGTGATCATGGACTTTCACTTGGCCCTGTTTTTTTGTCGCTCTTAATAGTTTTTCTCTTGGAATCTTTCCCAAACCCTGCTCTGCAATCCATTTGCTGAAGCCCATAAATCTAGAATAGAAATGGATAAAAACTAGCACGGTCACAAAGTGAGGGATCAGTTTATATATTGATTATAATAGAGAATTGATCCCCCACTTTATATCCACATTATAATTTCATATTTGTTTATCAATTCTGATAAGGTACAAATCGACCTCTTCTCATTACTGATTAGCTGTAAAGGAATGTTTTTAGTTTTATTTCTTATTTTAGTTTTATGTGCCATGTTCCTTCAGAACGTAGGCGACCATGGACTTCCACTTGGCTCTGTCTCTTGTCATTGTCGTCGTTCCAATTCATGTCAGTAGAAAACATGAGTCCAATAAGGCTCAAAGTATTTTTCTTATGGAGGCTAACATTGACCATGATGATGGAAGGCAAAAAGTTTCTCTTTGGTTAAATGAAAGCAGTTTTGTTCTGAAGTCGTTATAATTTACAAACCATTTCTTGCCCCAGCTAACCACTGATTGGAGGCTTTTCAAGATCTTTATTTTATCAAACCTGTTGGACTTGATGCTAAAACAGGAGTAAATAATTATCATCAGCATAAATACCTAGTTAAAAACTGATGAAATCAAGAATGTCATTGCTGAAGATATGAAACAATGTAGATCAAAGGATAGAGCCCCCTGGGCCCCCCACATTAATATGAAATGAATTAGAAGCATATCTATTCAGCATAACCTTTACACAATATTTTAGGAAGGTGTGGATTAAGCCAAATATTCATTCAATGACATTGTAGCTCTTGAGCTTGTGGTGTAGATTAGCATACCAAATCCTATTGCATGCCTTTGGGATAACTAAAGCTGCACTCTGAGGTTCATCATTTTTATCGATAGCCTGATAGACAAATTCAGTAAAAGACTTTAACACATTGGTAGTAGACCTGTTGAAATGAAAGCCATGTTGTTTATCTGAAAGGTCATGTGATATGAGATGCTTAACCGATTTGGTTGTGATTAGAGCTTATAGCACTTTGCCAAAATGTGGTAAAGGACTTGTGGTGAATACAGAATAAAAATGACTCTCTATTTTTCACTGTTTTCAAATTCGCAAGTCAGTGCAAAATTCGTTTTTGACCAATAGTGAAAGAGAATGACTCTGGGCAATGCAGTTTTTTACCAAAATCATTTCTAATACATTATTATATTGAAATCATTTCTTCATTTAAAATCCTTTTCCATACATTTTTATATAAAATCATTTTTAATACATTTTTATACTAAAATTATTTCTCATGCATTCTTATACAAAATCATTTCCAATGCATTCTTCTACTAAAATCATTTCCAACACATTTTTTTTTTTTTTTAATCATCTCACCCCAAGCAAGGCATTCCACTGCCACTATTGCGCATGGGGCTACATAGGGGAAGGTAAAGAGAAGGAGTGGTTAGACATAGGGAATGTCAGGAGGAAGGTGACAGATGAGTAAGGATAGCGAGGATGAGGGTTGGGCAGATGGGAAGAGTGTTTGATAGAATGGGAGCAGGTTAGTGTGTTAGGAGGTGTCTATTGACCTTACATTTAAACTCCTGGAGATTGTAGCCGTCGGGGAAGCAATCGTGTGGAAGAGAATTCCACAGTCGGGAAGTGCGAGGAAAGAAACTGTTGGAGTAGAAGTTACGGCTGCATTTTATCGGTTTCACTGTAAAAGGGTGGGATCTAGTTGCTAATCTAGTATCTCATTCAAATTCGTATTTAGGGGGCACCAGTGATTTAAGTTCATCGGAGCAGAAGCCGTGAAAGTATTTATAGAAGAGACACAGGGAAGCCACGTCATGCCGGTAGAAGAGAGACTGCAGGCGGTCTGCCAAGTCGGTATCTATCACATTACACACCCTCCTCTGAACCTTATCGAGAAGCCCGAGGAGAATAGCATGGGCACCCGACCAGATATGGCAGCAGTATTCAATGCACGGGCAGATGGTAGATTTATAAATGTGCAGGATAGATTTAGACGGAAAAAACTTCTGGGCCCTACACAGAGAACCGACTTTCATAGCAGCAGATTTAGCAATGGATTCGATATAGTCATTCCATTTGAGGTCTGCTGAAAGTGTGAGACCAAGGAGGCGTAGTGTTTTACTCACTGGGAGGCAAGCCTGGTCCATGCTAATAGGAGGAAGGTGAGATTGTCGATGATGGTTAATTGAGAGTAGCTTTATTTTAGAAGTATTAAAATTTACTAGCCATTTCTTACCCCAGTCCAATATGGATTGGAGGTCTTTTTCAATCTCGGCTGTGAGGTTAGCTTTGACGCCTTCACCAGAAACATGCAAGAACAATGGGAAAATTAAATCAAAAATTAATAAAATGTTTCTTGTTGGTTATTTTTAGGGGAACATATTTAAAAGTAGAATTGTTGCCCAAATATATATTAACACACACACACACACACACACACATGTTACATTTAGCTGAGTAAATTTTTTCATTAATTTTTTATTATTTTTTTTTCAACATCTGATTAAGTTGTTTTATGTCAGAATTAAAACTGATATTTGCCATGTAAATAGTGATAGACTAGGAAGGAGAGGTGTTGGTGGGTGTGAAATAAATTTTCACCCCAAAAGTCATATATCTTTTGGATATACAACGATTTTGGTTTTTGCATTCAAGTGATTCGGCTATCAGACCTAGCAAATATTTATTTATGATCCAAAATAACCAAGTGAATTAAAATATTAATATTGGTTCCTGTCCAAAATTTCTCAACTACACTGACATGTGGAAAGTTGTGCAATATATACTGCATAGGATGACCTCAAATCTCTCAAAGTGGTTGAAGGACCCCTTGAAAAGCCTTCAGTCTGTGGTTAACTGGGGCAAGAAATGGCTTGTAAATTATAATGACTCCAGAACAAAACTGCCATTTTTATTTTGCATTTATTTTTGGATTATTGTTCTCATTTTGTTGTTATTATCATAACGTTTCGGCTGTTGTACCATCTGGGTTTTATCAGGTGTATACTGATCTGGGTAGCATACAGGGAGTTCTGAACTGAACTCTTTTTTTAATCTACTGGGATAAACTGTTCTCATTCCACTGCCCAAGTCTAAGTATATTGTCTTGTTCTTATTTTCAATGCTATTTAATTAATGCTAACCTGTTTCCACTGAGTCTAAATAAACACAGCCTGGCCCAAGGCTTGAACACACAATCATTATGTCCCCAAATTCACAAACCAACACCTTAATCCACTAGGCTGTTGTCCTGTAGACAGTACATAAGCAAAAATCTGATTGGCTAATGCAAATCTTAATGCCCTTATAAAAGTAAGTTCTACCTCCTGAGGATGTGCGTTGTGGCGCAGTGGATATCGGCTTGGAACGAGAAATCGGCGAACCGAGTTCAAATACAAGTTGAATTCCTTGCATTCACTTACGCGCAAATACCCTTGGGAAAGGTATTAATCCGCCTCTTTCCCTCCAGTTATGGGTTAAATAATAGGATAGATTGGGTTCTATAGCCTTGGTCGGCAACCAGTCTACCGCAGAAAGCAATGGCAACCTACTGCGGTATAATCTTCTGCCCAGTCAGTCATGTCTCTTTCGAGACATGATCGCCTAAAGCGTGTATCGCGCATGGCACTTAACTGACTGACTACCTCCTGATACAATCAAAATCTTGCATTGTGGAGTGAATTAAGTGGAGAGGTGGCCTGGTAACAGGTCAGGGTACCTGGCAGAATGGATCTGATTTTGCAATACTTGAAATTCATAATGAAGCCAGGGTAACATCACTGATGACATATGCTGTTTCATTTTGTATTTCAAGAAAGTGTCCAACAGCCAAAATATTGTAATAACAACAACAAGGATGAGAGAACAGTCTAAATTTAAATGCTGTAAATATTAATGATGCCTCGTCCCAGAAATTCAGACGGAAAATAAAGCTACTCGTGCATAAGGAAGATGAGGCTGACAAACATGACAGTTTCACCATTTGCTAGAAATCCTGAGAATTTTTTATTAATCATTTCACCCCATGCAAGGCAATAGAGACACTAAGGTGCAAGAGGTTACTGAGTGTAAAATAATATGAAAAAAGTTAAACATTATTAATAAGAGAGAACAATAAAAGAACAAATTAAATTTCATTTTGTTTGGACTGTTAAACATAGAAGATAATGATTGACATTGCATTTAAGGGTTACTAAGTGTGAAAGAAATGGTAGTCCAGTTATTTCTAGTGAAAGTTTCCTGTAACTTAATACTTTACTCAGCTTCTGGAATGCATCCTTTGCATACCAATTTGCTTTTGGATCTGTGTCGCACTTTTTGTCTTCAGTTAGAACATTTTCCAGGTATTTGATTTTTATACCTGCTTGATTTTAGTATCCCCCTCCTGTATTTGGCATTTTGGGTTGCTCTTTTTGTTGTTGACCATGCATTCAGTTTTCTTGCAGTTTATTTGTAGGAGGTCTGGTAGTTTCCTTTCCTGTCTGCTATCAGCAATGTTACATCACAGTGCGCAATCTAGTCAGTCAGTTAAGTGCTATACGTGATACACGCTTGGGCGATCATGTCTCGAAAGAGACATGACTGACTGGGCACAAGATTATCCCGCAGTAGGTTGCCATTGCTTTCTGCGGTAGACTGGTTGCCAGCCAAGGCTATAGAACCCAATCTGTCCTGCTATTTAACCCATAACTGGAAGGAAGAGACGGATTAATACCTTTCCCAAGGGTATTTGCGCGTAAGTGAATACAATGGATTCAACTGGAATTCGAACTCAGCTCCCCGGTTTCTCGTTGTACTGTGCTTAAACTGATAAAATCTAGGTACCATCACCTGGTTCACACTCCACCCACGTCTATTGAACAGGTTAAGAGGCTCATCCCTTGTTCCCTGTTTAGGATGTGGTTTCCGGCTTTCTCTTTTCCAATCTTCTCACTTTGTTTCTTTTTTAATTGGAGTAGAGAGATCTATCTATCGCCCGGTTCACACTCCACCCACGTCTATTGAACAGGTGAAGAGGCTCATCCCTTGTTCCCTGTTTAGGATGTGGTTTCCGGTTTTCTCTTTTCCAATCTTCTCACTTTGTTTCTTTTTTAATTGGAGTAGAGAGATCTATCTATCGCCCGGTTCACACTCCACCCACGTCTATTGAACAGGTGAAGAGGCTCATCCCTTGTTCCCTGTTTAGGATGTGGTTTCCGGCTTTCTCTTTTCTAATCTTTTCACTACTACGTAGCCCCCTGCACATCAGTGGTGTTACTGCCTTGCTTGGGGTGATACAATTAAAAAAATGGCGGGGAGTTCATCAGAAAAGTATTTATAGATAAGCGCAGGAAAGCTATGTTACATTAAATGTTAAGAAAATGACTGATGTTTGAAAATGACTGATGTTTGAAATGCTAAACCCACTTTATTATTTTTGAAGATCAAATTCAACCAGAAGACCGGAGTCTGGAAGAAAGTTCCACAAGTAAAAAGTGTGAAACAAGAATTTATTAGCATGGAACTTGCAATTACATATGACCATTTTGTTGTGTCATGGCATGTACCATGTGACATCCGGTCGCCCAGATGTATAAGAGACAATGTGCGCTTTGCACAGGGAGTTGTTATTATTCCGGACTTCAGGAACTAACACCTATTACTGTGAGAGACTGTAAATATTGTATATATATCTTAGTTGTACTACTCTGTTAATAAAGTAGTTTATCTACATTTCACTGTGTATCTCTTCATTCCATAATACAACACATTTCAATGATGGAACCTAGCTGCTAATCTAGTCAATCAGTTAAGTGCCACGTGTGAAACATGGTTGGGCAATCATGTCTCAAAAGTGACATGACTGACTGGGCAGAAGATTATCTTGCCGTAGGTTGCCATTACTTTCTGCAGTAGACTGGTTGCCAGCCAAGGCTATAGAACCCAATCTGTCCTGTTATTTGACTCATAGCTAGAGGGAGAAGAGATGTATTATATTATTATGTAGTAATTGTGGGGGATCAGTTTATTAGTTCAGAACAATAGAAAATCGACCCCCCACTTTATGACCAGTAGAAGCCTTAATCATGATTCCAACTATTATATTCAATCAGTCAGTTAAGTGCCATACGGGATACACACTTTGGGTGATCATGTCTCGAAAGTTACATAACTAACTGGGCAGAAGATTATCCTGCAGTAAGCTGCCATTGCTTTCTGCAGTAGACTGGTAGCCAGCCAAGGCTATAGAACCCAATATGTCCTGTTATTTAACCTATGACTGGAGGTAAGAGACTGATTAATACCTTTCTCAAGGGTATTTGCATGTAAATGAATGCAAGGAATTCAACTGGAATTTGAACTCGACTCCCCGATTTCTTGATTCAAGCCGATATCCACTGCACCACAATGCACATCCACCTCTCTAGTATTTCATTTAAATTCGTAAAGTCTAAGTACCAAAGAGGAAAATTCAAAATAGCATTTACTTTTATTGCTAGAAAATGGAAGCTGCATTATGGCTATATCTCGATGACCAAGGGGAGCCTTCAAGTTGGATTGCATAGGAATCTAACAAGCTTGGGCAAATAGATGGCAAAACAAGGAGTTGGAGGAATGGTGTAGTTAAAAACATTGCTAAGAGCTACAAGGGGAAGAAAGTTGTGGAGAGACATGATTGCCCATTTCCTGTCGTGACAAAGCACACCAAAAAATAAGATGAGGATCAGCTCAACGAAAGAAAGATGAGACATAATTAATAATATATGACCATTCATTGACTGATAATAATAAAATTCTGGAGCGTTGGCCGAGGCTCTGGGGAAACACTGGGGACTTAGCAGGGGCATGTAACACATCACTCAATAAATCCTGGGCCTAACTAATAAACCAACAACTTTTAGGCAAAATTCGACTTTATTCATCAACATAGTCTCCTTCTAGGGTGATACACAGATTCCAACGCTTCTCCGATGCCTTTTTTTATAGAATGATTTGTCTTTGGCCTAAAAATATGCTTCAGTTTCCAATATCCCTTCTTCATTCGAGCCAAATATCTTTCCCTGAGAATTCTTTTGGTTGCCGATCAAGGCTATAGAACCCAATCCGTCCTGTTATTTAACCCATGACTGGAGGGAAGAGATGGATTAATATCTTTCCTAATGGTATTTGTGCATAAGTGAATGCAAGGAATTCAACTGGAATTTGAACTTGGCTGCCCGATTTCTCAACGCACATCTGTCAAAAAAAAAAAAGTAAAAAGATTTGATAGGAGAGAGTGAAGAGAGTGAAGAGAAAGACAAACCAGTTAGAAAAGAGTAAAAGAAGGATGGGAATACAGGTGTGATGATAGTTGCAAAGGTGGAGAGAAAGGAAAATATATACAGAGTGGTGTAGAAAGAACTAGAGTCAAGTGGTTAAGAGATGAGTATTGACATTGCACTTAAATTCCTGGAGGTTGTAGCCGTCAGGAAAGCAAGAATATGGAAGTGAGTTCCACAGGCGAGAAGTGCGAGAAAAGAAGCTGCAGTAGTAGAATTGTCATCTGCATTTGGTTGATCTAACTGTAAATGAGTGAGACCAGTCTGGTGCATGAGTAAAGACCTGTTGCAGGGGCATCAGTGACATCCATTACTAAAGATTATTTAACCCATAACTGGAGGGAAGAGATGAATTAATACTTTACCCAAGAGTATTTGTGCGTAAATAAATGCAAGAAATTCAACTGAAATTCAAACTTGGCACCCCGATTTGTCGTTCCAAGTCAATATTCACTGCACCACAATGCAAATCCTGGTTTTGATGTAGTCATTCCATTTGAGATCATTTGGAAGAGTAAGACCAAGAAGCCAGAGTGTGTTGTGTTCTAGAAAATTAATGTTATCCAGTCTAATTGTAGGCAAGGAAGTTTTTCTATGGTGGTTAAACAAGAGCAGTTTTATTGTGGAGGCATTAAAATTTACATTAAAGTTTATTGAATAAAACTTGACTACTGCACAAAAGTGAGGTTTGACCATTTCTTTTA
The DNA here is from genome assembly GCA_037127315.1 of Ascarosepion bandense. Classification (NCBI taxonomy): domain Eukaryota; kingdom Metazoa; phylum Mollusca; class Cephalopoda; order Sepiida; family Sepiidae; genus Ascarosepion; species Ascarosepion bandense. Next base: position 1,936,745 of record JBBBDQ010001422.1, read on the forward strand.
TCTAAACTTATTTATAAATGGGACTTTGTCTGTGTGTGTGTGTGTGTATCTGTTACCTATAGACTCCGAAACAGCTGAACTGATTTTCTTGAAAATTTACATAGTTGTACTATAAGCGTCTGCGAGTGTTCTTAGCTAGGTTTTGTGTCGATGAACCCCAGATAAATATCAAAAGTCGATAATCGAAAAAATCGGGTTATAGAAGGAGTGGTCTGATTTTAAATACATTTGATACACTCATAGACAAAGACATAAGAAATGATATTCAGAAGTTTCAAGATTGCAGTTCTTACAATCGTGCAGAAAATCGATAATATATATATATATATATATAAAAGGCAAGATGTTTGTGTGTGTGTCTGTTTATCTGTCTGTACATCCTTTATACAAATCCACAATTTTTTACCTGATTCTCACCAAACTTCACACAAATATTCTTTAGGCTGAGTTTGAGCTCCAGGATCATGGATTAGTTTTAAAGCTTTCATTACACTCGAGCAACACTGGGCTATACTGCTAGTTGTCAAATAATTTGACGGGGAGACAACTATAGTTGCCTTCTGCCATACTTATTTTCTTTCTCTCCCTCTCTCTGACTTATCAATTGCTTCTCACTTTCTTTTTTCTTCTGTTCTTTTTTAGCTTGCCCGAAGGTGAATTGGCATGGCGAAGGAAGCATTCCAGAAGTTGAGTAAAGTATTAAGAAACAGGACAATTTCACTAGAAACAAAGAGGAGAGTACTGGATTGCTATGTGATGCCAGTTCTTCAATATGGCAATAAAAGTTGGACAATATCTTTGAAGATAAAGGAAAAGCTTGAAGGATGCTGCGGATATCATGGACCGAGCATGTGAGCAATGACGAGGTTTTGGAAAGGATGGAAAGGAAAAGGAAATTAATATTGAGCATAATAAAGAGACAACTAAAGTTCCTGGGACATGCAATGAGGAAGGAGGGCTTGGAGAACCTGATACTAACAGGCCAGATAGAGGGAAAAAGATACAGGGAAAAGCAGTGATGACATATTTGAAGCACCTGATCAGGTGAATGATGGAACGAGGGTTGCATGGTGCAACAGGAGAAAGCGTGCTAAGAGCCACCAGGGTCAGGGAGATGTGGAAAGCCATGATCGCCCACATCCTGAAAGGATATGGCACATTTTTTTTGGTAATGCCACTGATGTGCAGGGGGCTGCATAAGAGTAAAAGATTAGAGGAGAGTGAAGAGGAAGACGAACCAGTTAGAAAGGAGCAAGAGAAGGATGGGAATACAGGTGTGATGACAGTTGCAAAGGTGGAAAGAAAGGAAAGGATTTACAGGGCAGTGTGGAAAGAACTAGGGTCAAGTAGTTAAGAGATGAGTATTGACTTTGCATTTAAATTCCTGGAGGTTGTAGCCATCAGGAAAGCAAGAATATGGAAGCGAGTTCTACAGGCAGGAAGTGCGAGAGAAGAAGCTGCAGGAGTAGAATTGTAGTCTGCATTTAGTTGATCTAACTGTGAATGGGTGAGACCCAGTTGCCAGTCTGGTTGCACGAGTAAACACCTGTTGCAGGGGCACCAGTGACTTAAGTTTGTTGGAGCAGATGCCATGAAAGTATTTATAGAACAGACAGAGGGAAGCAGGGGCACCAGTGACTTAAGTTTGTTGGAGCAGATGCCATGAAAGTATTTATAGAACAGACAGAGGGAAGCCACATCCCGTCGGTGGGGAAGTGGCTGGAGTCGAGCCACCAAGTTGGTACCTATCACATTACTGATTCTCCTTTGGAGCCTGTCAAGAACATGGAGACGAACAGCAGGGGCACCTGACCATATATGGCAGCAGTACTCCATGCATGGATGAATGGTTGATTTTTATATATGCAGGTTGGTTTCAGGTGGGAAAAACATCCTGGCCTGACACAGTGACCCAACCTTCCTAGCAGTGGATTTAGATATTGACTCAATGTAGTGATTCCACTTGAGATCAGAAGAGAGGGTAAGGCCGAGGAGACACAGAGTATTGCTCTCGAGGAGACTCACTTGTTCCATGCTTATGGGAGGCAGGAGAGGTTGCCTGTGATGATTAACAGACAGTAGCTTGGTCTTAGATGCATTGAAATTTACAAGCCACTTCTTACCCCAATTCACCACAGAGTGTAGATCCCTAAAAAGAAGAAGAACGTTTCAAAGGCTTTTATTTCTCTTAGTCCTTTCTTGAATGAGCCGAATTTAACAGAATTGGTTAAACCTTATCGATGGGCAGTCGTTAAAAAGCTTCAATACAAGCTCAGATGTTTATCTCTTTTTCTTTCGTTGTGGTGCAGTGGATATCGGCTTGGAACGAGAAATCGGGAAGCTGATTTTGAACTCCAGCTGAATTCATTGCATTCACTTATGTTCAAATACCCTTGGGAAGGTATTAATCCATCTATTCCTTCCAGTTATGGGTTAAATAACAGGACAGATTGGGTTCTATAGCCTTGGCTGGCAACCAGTTTTCCGCAGAAAGCAATGGCAACCTACTGCGGGATAATCTTCTGCCTATTCAGTCATGTCTCTTTCGAGACATGATCGCCCAAGCGTGTATCACGTATGGCACTTAACTGACTGACTGAATATAATGGTTGGAATTCTGATTAAGGCTTCTACTGGTCATAAAATGGGTGATCGGTTTTCTATTGTTATGAAGTAATAAACTGATCCCCCACTAATTACTACATAATAATATAATACATATCTTTTCCCTCTAGCTATTAGTCAAATAACGGGACAGATTGGGTTCTATAGCCTTGGCTGGCAACCAGTCTATCGCAGAAAGCAATGGCAACCTACTGCGGGATAATCTTCTGCCCAGTCAGTCATGTCTCTTTCGAGACATGATCGCCCAAGCGTGTATCACGTATGGCACTTAACTGACTGACTTTAGAGAAAGAAAAAGAAGTATCTGCAAAAGTGAAAAGAGAATTATGAAAAAAAATAGTAAAATTAAAAATTTGGCAACTGCATATTACGTTTTGGATATTTCTTTTTAATTCAATTTATATGCTAATTACTTTCTCGTTTATCAAGGTCTTTTTTTTTCCTTGGCACTGTTTTTTGCCATTTTCTTATTTGTTTTGCTAATTTCTTTCTCGCCTTTTCATGTTTTTTTAAAACCTCCTAACCTGTTTTGATAAATTTTTTTCTACTTTTTCATTTCCATCTTTCAGAACATTTTTTGATTTGTTTTTCCTTCTTTTGTGTTATTTTTTTCTTTCTTCGTCTCCTTTTTTTTTCTTTCTGTCCTTTTTCTTTCTTTTTCTCTTTGGGATATGTTTTCTTTCTTTATATCTTTTTCTTTCTTTGATTTCTTTGCTTCTTTCTTTCCTTTTTTCTTTCTTTCTTTCTTTAGGATAATTTTTTTTTTTTTTTTGTAGCCTTATTTTTTCTTTGTGTCTTTGTGTTCTTTTTTCTTTCTTTGGGTCATGTTTTTCTTTTGTTGTTTCCTTTTTTCTCTCTTTCTTTTTGTCCTTTCAGTCTTGCGTCCTTTTTATTCCTTTCATTGGAATAATTTTTCTTTCTTTGGGTTCTTTTTATCTTTATTTCTTTGGGTCCTTTTCTTTTTCTTTGTGTCCTATTTTTTTCTTTATTTGGGTCATTTTTTCTTTCATTGTGTCCATTTTTTCATTCATTGGAATATTTTTTCCTTTGCATTCTTTTTCTTTCTTTCTTTTTTTCTTTCTTTTTTCGTGTCCTTCTTTCTTTTTTTTTCGTGTTTTTTTTCTTTCTTTGGGATATTTTTTCCTTTATGTTCTTTTTTCTTTGTTTATTTCTGTCCTTTTCTTTCTTTCTTACTTTGTGTCCTTTTCTTTCTTTCTTTTTTCTTCTTTTTAAATCTCTTCTTGTTCTTCTCAGTTTTTCCGATCCTTATTTTCTTCCTTTTCTTACTCCCAACTTTTACTTTCAATTGCTCTTTTTGTTTAATCTTTTCTTTCTTGTCTAAAGCAGACATAATTTCTTTTTCTTTCTTTCTTTCTTTCTTTCTTTCTTTCTTTCTTTCTTTCTTTCAGGACCTAATTATGTTTAATACTCTTTCTTTCTATTTTCTTTCTTTCTTTCTTCTTTCTTTCTTTTTTTCTTTCAGGTGATATTTATGGTTAATACCATTTCTTTCTTTCTTTCTTTCTTTCTTTCTTTCAGGACCTAATTATGTTTAATACTCTTCTTTTTCTTTTCTTTTTCTTTCAGGGCTTATTTAGATTTGGTAACCTTCCTTTCTTTCTTTCCTTCCTTCTTTCTTTCTTTCAGGACCTAATTATGTTTAATACTCTTTCTTTCTATTTTCTTTCTTTCTTTCTTTCTTTCTTTCTTTCAGTGGATATTTATGCTTAATACCCTTTCTTTCTTTCTCTTTTTCTTTTCTTTCTTTCTTTTTTCTTTCAGGGGATATTTATGGTTAATACTCTTTCTTTCTTTCTTTTTTTCTTTTTTTTTTTAGGGAATATTTATGGTTAATACCCTTTCTTTCTTTCTCTTTTTCTTTTCTTTCTTTCTTTTTTCTTTCAGTGGATATTTATGGTTAATACTCTTTCTTTCTTTCTTTCTTTCTTTTTTTCTTTCAGTGGGTATTTATGTTTCGTACCATTTTTTTTCTTCCTTCTTCTTACTTTATTCTTGCTTTCACAAATTATTTTTCATGTTTTTTTGTTGTTTCTTTATTCATTTTCATTCTTTCCTTCCCTCCCTCTTTCTTTCTGAAATCATTTCTATTATAGAGTCATTCTTTCTTTCTTTTTTCCTTCATTTTTTCTTTCCCAAAATTGATTTTGAATGTTTTTTTCTTTCTTTCTTCATTCTTTCACGCTGGAACCCTTACTCTATCTGTCCTTTTATCTCTCTGTCTATTTATCTATGTGTCTTTGCTTATTTTAATTCTCAGCTTTTGTTTATTTATTCAGGGGCCATGTCTATTTAATAGATTTTATTTCTTTCTTTTTATGATTCTGTCTATTCTTTTTTCTGTGATCTCATTCTTTCTTTCTTTTTATAATCCCATTGTTTCTTTCTTTCTTTCCTTTTTTCATTATGTCTTTCTATTATCCTATTCTTTCTTTTTTTCTTTTTATGATCCTATTCTTTCATTCTTCCTTTCTTTCTTTTTATGATCAGATTGTTTGTTTGTTTGTTTGTTGTTTGTTTGTTTCTTTCTTTCTTTATGTCTTTCTAGCATCCCATTTTTCTTTCTGTCTATGATACTGTGCTTTCTTTCTTTTTCTTTCATTCTTTTTATGATTTTGTCCTTTCTTTCTTTCTATAATCCTAGTATTTCTTTGTTTCTATGTTTCTTTGTTTCTTCTTCTCTTTCTTTCTTTCTTTCTTTCTTTCTATGATCCCATTCTTTGTTTCTTTCTTTCTTTCTTTCTAGTATCTTGTTCTTTCTTCCTTTCTTTCTATGATCCTATTCTTTCTTTCTATGATCGCATTCTTTTCTTTCTTTCTTTCTTTTTTCTAGTATCTTGTTCTTTCTTCTGTTCTTTCTATGATCCTATTCTTTCTTTCTTTCTTTCTTTCTTTTCTTTTATTTTGTTCTTTCTTTCTTTCTTTTTTCTTTTTATGATCCTTTTCTTTCTTTCTTTCTTTCTTTCTATGATCGCATTCCTTTCTTTCTTTCTTTCTTTCTTTCTAGTATCTTGTTCTTTCTTCTGTTCTTTCTATGATCCTATTTCTTTCTTTCTTTCTTTCTTTTCTTTTATTTTGTTCTTTCTTTCTTTCTTTCTTTTTTCTTTTTATGATCCTGTTCTTTCTTTCTTTCTTTCTTTCTAGTATCTTGTTCTTTCTTCTGTTCTTTCTATGATCCTATTCTTTCTTTCTTTCTTTCTTTTCTTTTATTTTGTTCTTTCTTTCTTTCTTTTTTCTTTTTATGATCCTGTTCTTTCTTTCTTTCTTTCTTTCTATGATCGCATTCTTTTCTTTCTTTCTTTCTTTCTAGTATCTTGTTCTTTCTTCTGTTCTTTCTATGATCCTATTCTTTCTTTCTTTCTTTCTTTTCTTTTATTTTGTTCTTTCTTTCTTTCTTTTTTCTTTTTATGATCCTGTTCTTTCTTTCTTTCTTTCTTTCTATGATCGCATTCTTTTCTTTCTTTCTTTCTTTCTAGTATCTTGTTCTTTCTTCTGTTCTTTCTATGATCCTATTCTTTCTTTCTTTCTTTCTTTTCTTTTATTTTGTTCTTTCTTTCTTTCTTTTTTCTTTTTATGATCCTGTTCTTTCTTTCTTTCTTTCTTTCTTTCTATGATCGCATTCTTTTCTTTCTTTCTAGTATCTTGTTCTTTCTTCCTTTCTTTCTTTCTTTCTTTCTTTCTATCATCGCATTCTTTTCTTTCTTTCTTTCTTTCTTTCCTTTTATTTTGTTCTTTCTTTCTTTTTTCTTTTTATGATCCTGTTCTTTCTTTCTTTCTTTCTTTCTTTCTTTCTAGTTACTTCATTAATATCTGTTCTCTTTTTTCTTTCTTCCATTTTCTCTTTCTGTTTCCATTTAGCAGAAGCAAATGCCTTATCCCAAATGCAGCCAGTGTAACGCAGCAATCCAATACTAAGCCATTAAAATAAAACATTGAGTTTCACTAAAGATGATTAACTTGCTTTCTCCTTCCTGCCATCCATTTTCTCTTTCTTTGCTATTTTCTTACTTATTTTTCTTTTATTTTTTGCTGCATAAAAGGCTTGATCAATTTGTTTGAGTTGAAAAATATATTGATTTTTCAAACATCATTTGTTGTCATAAAGATTTCCTCCATTGCGTATAAGAGTATATGCACCTGTCTGAGTGGATAGAGGCCGCGAATTTAGGTAGTGGGCAAAAGAACATTATATAGAACAGTGTTTCTTCATTTAAGAGATTTCGTGTTAATCTTTGTACACTGTCACACGGTGGCTGCAAATATATTTTATGCAAAAAATTAAATATGCGCAGAAAACAGATGTTAAAAAAGTATTTTTACCAAGGTTTTCTAAAAGAACAATCATTACCAAAATAATTTAATTTATTTGTGAACTAGCAGTATAGCCTGGTGTTGCTCGGGTGTAATGAAAGCTTTAAAACTAATCCATGGTCCTGGAGCTCAGACTCTTTGGACATTGGCACAAAAGACTAAAAAGCAATAGTTGTTTCTAGTTAAAGCGAAACCGTAGACTGAAAGAAAAATGAATGGATGTAAATCAAATTTTGATTTCCTGGTATAAATATCAAATTTTCTGCACTATTGTAAGAACTGCAACATTGAAACTTCTGAATATTGTTTCTTATGTCTTTGTCTATGAGTGTATCAAATTTGATTAAAATCGGACCACTCTTTCTATAACCCGATTTTTTCGATTATCGATTTTTGATATTTATCGGGGGTACCTCGACACAAAGCCTAGCTAAGAACACTCGCAGATGCTTATAGTACAACTGTGTAAATTTTCAAGAAAATCAGTTCAGCAGTTTTGGAGTCTATAGATAATGGACACACACACACACACGCAGACACATACACACACAGAGAGACAAAGTTCCATTTATAAATAAGTTTCGATAAGTCCTATAAATTTGATTAATATCAAAAAATGATCTGATTTTTGCAAGAATTTCCAAATTTATGATTTTCACAGCTCCTGGAACTCTTTTCCAGCTTCTTGTTTCCCAGTCAACTTTGAGCTTCAATAATTCATGTGCAATGTCAATCGTTATCTTCTGTCTTCTTGATTCCTGTTTTTTTTTACTGTTTTCTCCCCTTAATTATGTTTTCTTCTCATACAGGGTGACCCCAAAAAATGGGAATTCTTTAAGTGTGTATTGGTAGATATGAGCAAGTAGCAGCATTGAGAAACAGTGGCCTCATGTAATAAACACTCTGCCATTTCAGTAACCATGGATCAAGATGAATTTCTAAGCAAGTTATGGGTGTTAGATGAGGCCTATTTTCATCTCACAGGTTACATGAATAAGCAGAACTACTATTACTAGGCTGACACAAATCCTAATGAAGTTCATGAGCGCCCTTTACATGCTAGTAAGGTGACAGTATGATGTACTGTTTCATTACATGGGATCATCGGACCTTATTTTTTTGAAAATGAACAGGGGATCTCAGTCACTGTCACTGTGGATCATTATTTGGAGACACCTGAATTGAACAATTTTTCACACGTTCAAGAAACCTGGTTTCACCAGGATGGAGCGACATCACACACTGCACGGCAATTATTGGAGGCTGTGCGAGAATTGTTCGGTAACCGTGTGATTTCAAGATTTGGTAATGTTCCATGACCCCCTAGATCGCCAGATTTTTCTGTCTGTAATTTTTTCTTGTGGGGCTATCTCAAGAGTAAATTGTGCACAACTCAACCAAGAACTCTGGATGAGTTAAAACAGAGAATTCAGGATGAAATTCGCAGTATCCCAGCTGAGATGTTGCAGCGATCAATGAGGAATCTCAACAACAGATTTCAAGAATGCATTTGTACAGGAGGGCGCCATCTATGGGACGTAATTTTAAAAAAATGAAAATTCCATCATTGTTTCTTAAATGGTATGTTTTAAGGTTTCAATTACTTTGAACAAAATATTTTTCATCCCTCACTCTTGGTTTTATTGGATTGTTAAAAGTTTCCACTTTTTTTTTGGTCACCCTGTATAAGTCCTATGCTAACAGTTTCTTCTCTCACTTGTGGAACTCTCTTCGAGCTTCTTGCTTCCATGTCAACTTAGATCTTCAAAAATCTAAATTCAATGTCAATTGTTATCTTTTGTCTTCTTAATTCTTTTATTGTCCTTGCTCATTAGTAGTTGTTTTTTCATATTCTCTAACATTCAGTGACATCTTGTGCCCTAGAGGCTTTATTACCTTGTTTGGGGTGAAATTATTTTTAAAAAAAAACACAAATTTCCTGTAATAGTCTATGGTATCATGTTAACACAAGTAAAACAAGATTTTTAATCAAATTTTCAAAGGTTCTAAAAAGGGTTAAAAAATAATTTTTAGCTCCATAATCATTTGGATTTTCTTTTTAACCCAAAGATTTTTATGATAAAAAATTGTTTTATTAAGTTTTAGGCAATTTTTCATTATGTATGCTCAATTTTTAACAAAATTTTGGTGGTACCAAGATCTTCATTGATGTGCTGGAAAGGAAGAAGAAGTTACAGGGGAGTCAGAGAATGTGTAAGAAAAGGATGAGAATACAGGTGTGAAGAGAGCTGCATGAGAGTAGTGGAAAGGAAGAAGAAGTTACAGCGGAGTCGGAGAATGAGTAAGAAAAGGGTGAGAATACAGGTGTGAAGAGAGCTGCATGAGAGTAGTGGAAAGCGAGAAGAAGTTACTGGGGAGTCAGAGAAAGAGTAAGAAAAGGACGAGAATACAGGTGTGAAGAGAGCAGCATGAGAGTAGTGGAAAGGAAGAAGAAGTTACTGGGGAGTCAGAGAATGAGTAAGAAAAGGATGAGAATACAGGTGTGAAGCGAGCTGCATGAGAGTAGGGGAAAGGAAGAAGAAGTTACAGGGGAGTCGGAGAATAAGTAAGAAAAGAATGAGAATACAGGTGTGAAGAGAGCTGCATGAGAGTAGTGGAAAGGAAGAAGAAGTTACAGGGGAGTCGCAGAATGAGTAAGAAAAGGATGAGAATACAGGTGTGAAGAGAGCTGCATGAGAGTAGTGGAAAGGAAGAAGAAGTTACAGGGAAGTCGGAGAATGAGTAAGAAAAGGACGAGAATACAGGTGTGAAGAGAGCTGCATGAGAGTAGTGGAAAGGAAGAAGAAGTTACTGGGGAGTCAGAGAATGAGTAAGAAAAGAATGAGAATACAGGTGTGAAGAGAGCTGCATGAGAGTACTGGAAAGGAAGAAGAAGTTACAGGGGAGTCGCAGAATGAGTAAGAAAAGGATGAGAATACAGGTGTGAAGAGAGCTGCATGAGAGTAGTGGAAAGGAAGAAGAAGTTACAGGGGAGTCAGAGAATGAGTAAGAAAAGAATGAGAATACAGGTGTGAAGAGAGCTGCATGAGAGTAGTGGAAAGGAAGAAGAAGTTACTGGGGAGTCAGAGAATGAGTAAGAAAAGGGTGAGAATACAGGTGTGAAGAGAGCTGCATGAGAGTAGTGGAAAGGAAGAAGAAGTTACAGGGGAGTCGGAGAATGAGTAAGAAAAGAATGAGAATATAGGTGTGAAGAGAGCTGCATGAGAGTAGTGGAAAGGAAGAAGAAGTTACTGGGGAGTCAGAGAATGAGTAAGAAAAGAATGAGAATACAGGTGTGAAGAGAGCTGCATGAGAGTAGTGGAAAGGAAGAAGAAGTTACTGGGGAGTCAGAGAATGAGTAAGAAAAGGGTGAGAATACAGGTGTGAAGAGAGCTGCATGAGAGTAGTGGAAAGGAAGAAGAAGTTACAGGGGAGTCAGAGAATGAGTAAGAAAAGGATGAGAATACAGGTGTGGAGAGAGCTGCATGAGAGTAGTGCAAAGGAAGAAGAAGTTACAGAGGAGTCGGAGAATGAGTAAGAAAAGGATGAGGATACAGGTGTGAAGAGAGCTGCATGAGAGTAGTGGAAAGGAAGAAGAAGTTACAGGGGAGTCAGAGAATGAGTAAGAAAAGGATGAGAATACAGGTGTGAAGAGAGCTGCATGAGAGTAGTGGAAAGGAAGAAGAAGTTACAGGGGAGTCAGAGAATGAGTAAGAAAAGGATGAGAATACAGGTGTGAAGAGAGCTGCATGAGAGTAGTGGAAAGGAAGAAGAAGTTACAGGGGAGTCAGAGAATGAGTAAGAAAAGGATGAGAATACAGGTGTGAAGAGAGCTGCATGAGAGTAGTGGAAAGGAAGAAGAAGTTACAGGGGAGTCAGAGAATGAGTAAGAAAAGGATGAGAATACAGGTGTGAAGAGAGCTGCATGAGAGTAGTGGAAAGGAAGAAGAAGTTACAGGGGAGTCAGAGAATGAGTAAGAAAAGGATGAGAATACAGGTGTGAAGAGAGCTGCATGAGAGTAGTGGAAAGGAAGAAGAAGTTACAGGGGAGTCAAAGAATGAGTAAGAAAAGGATGAGAATACAGGTGTGAAGAGAGCTGCATGAGAGTAATGGAAAGGAAGAAGAAATTACAGGGGAGTCAGAGAATGAGTAATTAAAGGATGAGAATACAGGTGTGGAAAGAGCTGCATGATAGTATTCGAAAGGAAGAAGAAGTTACTGGGGAGTCAGAGAATGAGTAAGAAAAGGATGAGAATACAGGTGTGGAAAGAGCTGCATGAGAGTCGTCGAAAGGCAGAAGAAGTTACAGGGGAGTCTGAGAATAAGTAAGAAAAGGATGAGAATACAGGTGTGAAGAGAGCTGCATGAGAGTAGTGGAAAGGAAGAAGAAGTTACAGGGGAGTCGGAGAATGAGTAAGAAAAGGGTGAGAATACAGGTGTGAAGAGAGCTGCATGAGAGTAGTGGAAAGGAAGAAGAAGTTACTGGGGAGTCAGAGAATGAGTAAGAAAAGGATGAGAATACAGGTGTGGAAAGAGCTGCATGAGAGTCGTCGAAAGGCAGAAGAAGTTACAGGGGAGTCTGAGAATAAGTAAGAAAAGAATGAGAATACAGGTGTGAAGAGAGCTGCATGAGAGTAGTGGAAAGGAAGAAGAAGTTACAGGGGAGTCGGAGAATGAGTAAGAAAAGGGTGAGAATACAGGTGTGAAGAGAGCTGCATGAGAGTAGTGGAAAGGAAGAAGAAGTTACAGGGGAGTCAGAGAATGAGTAATTAAAGGATGAGAATACAGGTGTGGAAAGAGCTGCATGATAGGATTCGAAAGGAAGAAGAAGTTACTGGGGAGTCAGAGAATGAGTAAGAAAAGGATGAGAATACAGGTGTGGAAAGAGCTGCATGAGAGTCGTCGAAAGGCAGAAGAAGTTACAGGGGAGTCTGAGAATAAGTAAGAAAAGGATGAGAATACAGGTGTGAAGAGAGCTGCATGAGAGTAGTGGAAAGGAAGAAGAAGTTACAGGGGAGTCGGAGAATGAGTAAGAAAAGGGTGAGAATACAGGTGTGAAGAGAGCTGCATGAGAGTAGTGGAAAGGAAGAAGAAGTTACTGGGGAGTCAGAGAATGAGTAAGAAAAGGATGAGAATACAGGTGTGGAAAGAGCTGCATAAGAGTAGTGGAAAGGAAGAAGAAGTTACAGGGGAGTCAGAGAATGAGTAAGAAAAGGATGAGAATACAGGTGTGAAGAGAGCTGCATGAGAGTAGTGGAAAGGAAGAAGAAGTTACAGAGGAGTCGGAGAATGAGTAAGAAAAGGATGAGAATACAGGTGTGAAGAGAGCTGCATGAGAGTAGTGGAAAGGAAGAAGAAGTTACAGGGGAGTCAGAGAATGAGTAAGAAAAGGATGAGAATACAGGTGTGAAGAGAGCTGCATGAGAGTAGTGGAAAGGAAGAAGAAGTTACAGGGGAGTCAGAGAATGAGTAATTAAAGGATGAGAATACAGGTGTGGAGAGAGCTGCATGATAGTATTCGAAAGGAAGAAGAAGTTACTGGGGAGTCAGAGAATGAGTAAGAAAAGGATGAGAATACAGGTGTGGAAAGTGCTGCATGAGAGTCGTCGAAAGGCAGAAGAAGTTACAGGGGAGTCTGAGAATAAGTAAGAAAAGGATGAGAATACAGGTGTGAAGAGAGCTGCATGAGAGTAGTGGAAAGGAAGAAGAAGTTACAGGGGAGTCAGAGAATGAGTAAGAAAAGGATGAGAATACAGGTGTGAAGCGAGCTGCATGAGAGTAGTGGAAAGGAAGAAGAAGTTACAGGGGAGTCGGAGAATGAGTAAGAAAAGGGTGAGAATACAGGTGTGAAGAGAGCTGCATGAGAGTAGTGGAAAGGAAGAAGAAGTTACTGGGGAGTCAGAGAATGAGTAAGAAAAGGATGAGAATACAGGTGTGGAAAGAGCTGCATAAGAGTAGTGGAAAGGAAGAAGAAGTTACAGGGGAGTCAGAGAATGAGTAAGAAAAGGATGAGAATACAGGTGTGAAGAGAGCTGCATGAGAGTAGTGGAAAGGAAGAAGAAGTTACAGAGGAGTCGGAGAATGAGTAAGAAAAGGATGAGAATACAGGTGTGAAGAGAGCTGCATGAGAGTAGTGGAAAGGAAGAAGAAGTTACAGGGGAGTCAGAGAATGAGTAAGAAAAGGATGAGAATACAGGTGTGAAGAGAGCTGCATGAGAGTAGTGGAAAGGAAGAAGAAGTTACAGGGGAGTCAGAGAATGAGTAATTAAAGGATGAGAATACAGGTGTGGAGAGAGCTGCATGATAGTATTCGAAAGGAAGAAGAAGTTACTGGGGAGTCAGAGAATGAGTAAGAAAAGGATGAGAATACAGGTGTGGAAAGTGCTGCATGAGAGTCGTCGAAAGGCAGAAGAAGTTACAGGGGAGTCTGAGAATAAGTAAGAAAAGGATGAGAATACAGGTGTGAAGAGAGCTGCATGAGAGTAGTGGAAAGGAAGAAGAAGTTACAGGGGAGTCAGAGAATGAGTAAGAAAAGGATGAGAATACAGGTGTGAAGCGAGCTGCATGAGAGTAGTGGAAAGGAAGAAGAAGTTACAGGGGAGTCGGAGAATGAGTAAGACAAGGATGAGAATACAGGTGTGAAGAGAGCTGCATGAGAGTAGTCGAAAGGAAGAAGAAGTTACAGGGGAGTCAGAGAATAAGTAAGAAAAGGATGAGAATACTAGTGTGGAGAGAGCTGCATGAGAGTAGTGGACAGGAAGAAGAAGTTACAGAGGAGTCAGAGAATGAGTAAGAAAAGGATGAGAATACAGGTGTGAAGAGAGCTGCATGAGAGTAGTGGAAAGGAAGAAGAAGTTACAGAGGAGTCGGAGAATGAGTAAGAAAAGGATGAGAATACAGGTGTGAAGAGAGCTGCATGAGAGTAGTGGAAAGGAAGAAGAAGTTACAGGGGAGTCAGAGAATGAGTAAGAAAAGGATGAGAATACAGGTGTGAAGAGAGCTGCATGAGAGTAGTCGAAAGGAAGAAGAAGTTACAGGGGAGTCAGAGAATAAGTAAGAAAAGGATGAGAATACTAGTGTGGAGAGAGCTGCATGAGAGTAGTGGACAGGAAGAAGAAGTTACAGAGGAGTCAGAGAATGAGTAAGAAAAGGATGAGAATACAGGTGTGAAGAGAGCTGCATGAGAGTAGTGGAAAGGAAGAAGAAGTTACAGAGGAGTCGGAGAATGAGTAAGAAAAGGATGAGAATACAGGTGTGAAGAGAGCTGCATGAGAGTAGTGGAAAGGAAGAAGAAGTTACAGGGGAGTCAGAGAATGAGTAAGAAAAGGATGAGAATACAGGTGTGAAGAGAGCTGCATGAGAGTAGTCGAAAGGAAGAAGAAGTTACAGGGGAGTCAGAGAATGAGTAATTAAAGGATGAGAATGCAGGTGTGGAGAGAGCTGCATGATAGTATTCGAAAGGAAGAAGAAGTTACTGGGGAGTCAGAGAATGAGTAAGAAAAGGATGAGAATACAGGTGTGGAGAGAGCTGCATGAGAGTAGTCGAAAGGAAGAAGAAGTTACAGGGGAGTCAGAGAATAAGTAAGAAAAGGACGAGAATACAGGTGTGAAGAGAGCTGCATGAGAGTATTGGAAAGGAAGAAGAAGTTACAGGGGAGTCAGAGAATGAGTAAGAAAAGGTTGAGAATACAGGTGTGAAAAGAGCTGCATGAGAGTAGTGGAAAGGAAGAAGTTACAGCGGAGTCAGAGAATGAGTAAGAAAAGGATGAGTATACAGGTGTGAAGAGAGCTGCATGAGAGTAGTGGAAAGGAAGAAGAAGTTACAGGGGAGTCAGAGAATGAGTAAGAAAAGGATGAGAATACAGGTGTGAAGAGAGCTGCATGATAGTAGTGGAAAGGAAGAAGAAGTTACAGGGGAGTCGGAGAATGAGTAAGAAAAGGATGAGAATACTAGTGTGAAGAGAGCTGCATGAGAGTAGTGGACAGGAAGAAGAAGTTACAGAGGAGTCAGAGAATGAGTAAGAAAAGGATGAGAATACAGGTGTGAAGAGAGCTGCATGAGAGTAGTGGAAAGGAAGAAGAAGTTACAGAGGAGTCGGAGAATGAGTAAGAAAAGGATGAGAATACAGGTGTGAAGAGAGCTGCATGAGAGTAGTGGAAAGGAAGAAGAAGTTACAGGGGAGTCAGAGAATGAGTAAGAAAAGGATGAGAATACAGGTGTGAAGAGAGCTGCATGAGAGTAGTCGAAAGGAAGAAGAAGTTACAGGGGAGTCAGAGAATAAGTAAGAAAAGGATGAGAATACTAGTGTGGAGAGAGCTGCATGAGAGTAGTGGACAGGAAGAAGAAGTTACAGAGGAGTCAGAGAATGAGTAAGAAAAGGATGAGAATACAGGTGTGAAGAGAGCTGCATGAGAGTAGTGGAAAGGAAGAAGAAGTTACAGAGGAGTCGGAGAATGAGTAAGAAAAGGATGAGAATACAGGTGTGAAGAGAGCTGCATGAGAGTAGTGGAAAGGAAGAAGAAGTTACAGGGGAGTCAGAGAATGAGTAAGAAAAGGATGAGAATACAGGTGTGAAGAGAGCTGCATGAGAGTAGTCGAAAGGAAGAAGAAGTTACAGGGGAGTCAGAGAATGAGTAATTAAAGGATGAGAATGCAGGTGTGGAGAGAGCTGCATGATAGTATTCGAAAGGAAGAAGAAGTTACTGGGGAGTCAGAGAATGAGTAAGAAAAGGATGAGAATACAGGTGTGGAGAGAGCTGCATGAGAGTAGTCGAAAGGAAGAAGAAGTTACAGAGGAGTCAGAGAATGAGTAAGAAAAGGATGAGAATACAGGTATGGAGAGAGCTGCATGAGGGTCGTCGAAAGGCAGAAGAAGTTACAGGGGAGTCTGAGAATAAGTATGAAAAGGATGAGAATACAGGTGTGAAGAGAGCTGCATGAGAGTAGTCGAAAGGAAGAAGTTACAGGGGAGTCAGAGAATGAGTAAGAAAAGGATGAGAATACAGGTGTGGAGAGAGCTGCCTGAGAGTAGTGGAAAGGAAGAAGAAGTTACAGGGGAGTCAGAGAATAAGTAAGAAAAGGATGAGAATACAGGTGTGAAGAGAGCTGCATGAGAGTAGTGGAAAGGAAGAAGAAGTTACAGGGGAGTCGGAGAATGAGTAAGAAAAGGATGAGAATACAGGTGTGAAGAGAGCTGCATGAGAGTAGTGGAAAGGAAGAAGAAGTTACAGGGGAGCCAGAGAACGAGTAAGAAAAGGGTGAGAATACAGGTGTGAAGAGAGCTGCATGAGAGCAATCGAAAGGAAGAAGAAGTTACAGGGGAGACATAGAATGAGTAAGAAAAGGATGAGAATACAGGTGTGAAGAGAGCTGCATGAGAGTATTGGAAAGGAAGAAGAAGTTACAGGGTAGTCGGAGAATGAGTAAGAAAAGGGTGAGAATACAGGTGTGAAGAGAGCTGCCTGAGAGTAGTGGAAAGGAAGAAGAAGTTACAGGGGAGTCAGAGAATAAGTAAGAAAAGGATGAGAATACAGGTGTGAAGAGAGCTGCCTGAGAGTAGTGGAAAGGAAGAAGAAGTTACAGGGGAGTCGGAGAATGAGTAAGAAAAGGATGAGAATACAGGTGTGAAGAGAGCTGCCTGAGAGTAGTGGAAAGGAAGAAGAAATTACAGGGGAGTCAGAGAATGAGTAAGAAAAGGATGAGAATACAGGTGTGAAGCGAGCTGCATGAGAGTAGTGGAAAGGAAGAAGAAGTTACAGGGGAGTCGGAGAATGAGTAAGACAAGGATGAGAATACAGGTGTGAAGAGAGCTGCATGAGAGTAGTCGAAAGGAAGAAGAAGTTACAGGGGAGTCAGAGAATAAGTAAGAAAAGGATGAGAATACTAGTGTGGAGAGAGCTGCATGAGAGTAGTGGACAGGAAGAAGAAGTTACAGAGGAGTCAGAGAATGAGTAAGAAAAGGATGAGAATACAGGTGTGAAGAGAGCTGCATGAGAGTAGTGGAAAGGAAGAAGAAGTTACAGAGGAGTCGGAGAATGAGTAAGAAAAGGATGAGAATACAGGTGTGAAGAGAGCTGCATGAGAGTAGTGGAAAGGAAGAAGAAGTTACAGGGGAGTCAGAGAATGAGTAAGAAAAGGATGAGAATACAGGTGTGAAGAGAGCTGCATGAGAGTAGTCGAAAGGAAGAAGAAGTTACAGGGGAGTCAGAGAATAAGTAAGAAAAGGATGAGAATACTAGGGTGGAGAGAGCTGCATGAGAGTAGTGGACAGGAAGAAGAAGTTACAGAGGAGTCAGAGAATGAGTAAGAAAAGGATGAGAATACAGGTGTGAAGAGAGCTGCATGAGAGTAGTGGAAAGGAAGAAGAAGTTACAGAGGAGTCGGAGAATGAGTAAGAAAAGGATGAGAATACAGGTGTGAAGAGAGCTGCATGAGAGTAGTGGAAAGGAAGAAGAAGTTACAGGGGAGTCAGAGAATGAGTAAGAAAAGGATGAGAATACAGGTGTGAAGAGAGCTGCATGAGAGTAGTCGAAAGGAAGAAGAAGTTACAGGGGAGTCAGAGAATGAGTAATTAAAGGATGAGAATACAGGTGTGGAGAGAGCTGCATGATAGTATTCGAAAGGAAGAAGAAGTTACTGGGGAGTCAGAGAATGAGTAAGAAAAGGATGAGAATACAGGTGTGGAGAGAGCTGCATGAGAGTAGTCGAAAGGAAGAAGAAGTTACAGAGGAGTCAGAGAATGAGTAAGAAAAGGATGAGAATACAGGTATGGAGAGAGCTGCATGAGGGTCGTCGAAAGGCAGAAGAAGTTACAGGGGAGTCTGAGAATAAGTATGAAAAGGATGAGAATACAGGTGTGAAGAGAGCTGCATGAGAGTAGTCGAAAGGAAGAAGTTACAGGGGAGTCAGAGAATGAGTAAGAAAAGGATGAGAATACAGGTGTGGAGAGAGCTGCCTGAGAGTAGTGGAAAGGAAGAAGAAGTTACAGGGGAGTCAGAGAATAAGTAAGAAAAGGATGAGAATACAGGTGTGAAGAGAGCTGCATGAGAGTAGTGGAAAGGAAGAAGAAGTTACAGGGGAGTCGGAGAATGAGTAAGAAAAGGATGAGAATACAGGTGTGAAGAGAGCTGCATGAGAGTAGTGGAAAGGAAGAAGAAGTTACAGGGGAGCCAGAGAACGAGTAAGAAAAGGATGAGAATACAGGTGTGAAGAGAGCTGCATGAGAGCAATCGAAAGGAAGAAGAAGTTACAGGGGAGACATAGAATGAGTAAGAAAAGGATGAGAATACAGGTGTGAAGAGAGCTGCATGAGAGTATTGGAAAGGAAGAAGAAGTTACAGGGTAGTCGGAGAATGAGTAAGAAAAGGGTGAGAATACAGGTGTGAAGAGAGCTGCCTGAGAGTAGTGGAAAGGAAGAAGAAGTTACAGGGGAGTCAGAGAATAAGTAAGAAAAGGATGAGAATACAGGTGTGAAGAGAGCTGCCTGAGAGTAGTGGAAAGGAAGAAGAAGTTACAGGGGAGTCGGAGAATGAGTAAGAAAAGGATGAGAATACAGGTGTGAAGAGAGCTGCCTGAGAGTAGTGGAAAGGAAGAAGAAATTACAGGGGAGTCAGAGAATGAGTAAGAAAAGGATGAGAATACAGGTGTGAAGCGAGCTGCATGAGAGTAGTGGAAAGGAAGAAGAAGTTACAGGGGAGTCGGAGAATGAGTAAGACAAGGATGAGAATACAGGTGTGAAGAGAGCTGCATGAGAGTAGTCGAAAGGAAGAAGAAATTACAGGGGAGTCAGAGAATAAGTAAGAAAAGGATGAGAATACTAGTGTGGAGAGAGCTGCATGAGAGTAGTGGACAGGAAGAAGAAGTTACAGAGGAGTCAGAGAATGAGTAAGAAAAGGATGAGAATACAGGTGTGAAGAGAGCTGCATGAGAGTAGTGGAAAGGAAGAAGAAGTTACAGAGGAGTCGGAGAATGAGTAAGAAAAGGATGAGAATACAGGTGTGAAGAGAGCTGCATGAGAGTAGTGGAAAGGAAGAAGAAGTTACAGGGGAGTCAGAGAATGAGTAAGAAAAGGATGAGAATACAGGTGTGAAGAGAGCTGCATGAGAGTAGTGGAAAGGAAGAAGAAGTTACAGGGGAGTCAGAGAATGAGTAATTAAAGGATGAGAATACAGGTGTGGAGAGAGCTGCATGATAGTATTCGAAAGGAAGAAGAAGTTACAAGGGAGTCAGAGAATGAGTAAGAAAAGGATGAGAATACAGGTGTGGAGAGAGCTGCCTGAGAGTAGTGGAAAGGAAGAAGAAGTTACAGGGGAGTCAGAGTATAAGTAAGAAAAGGAATGAGAATGCAGGTGTGAAGAGAGCTGCATGAGAGTAGTGGAAAGGAAGAAGAAGTTACAGGGGAGTCGGAGAATGAGTAAGAAAAGGATGAGAATACAGGTGTGAAAAGAGCTGCATGAGAGTAGTGGAAAGGAAGAAGAAGTTACAGGGGAGCCAGAGAACGAGTAAGAAAAGGATGAGAATACAGGTGTGAAGAGAGCTGCATGAGAGCAATCGAAAGGAAGAAGAAGTTACAGGGGAGACATAGAATGAGTAAGAAAAGGATGAGAATACAGGTGTGAAGAGAGCTGCATGAGAGTATTGGAAAGGAAGAAGAAGTTACAGGGGAGTCGGAGAATGAGTAAGAAAAGGGTGAGAATACAGGTGTGAAGAGAGCTGCATGAGAGTAGTGGAAAGGAAGAAGAAGTTACAGGGGAGTCAGAGAATGAGTAAGAAAAGGATGAGAATACAGGTGTGAAGAGAGCTGCATGAGAGTGGAGTGGAAATGAAGAAGTTACAGGGGAGTCAGAGAATGAGTAAGAAAAGGATGAGAATACAGGTGTGAAGAGAACTGCATGAGAGTAGTGGAAAGGCAGAAGAAGTTACAGGGGAGTCAGAGAATGAGTAAGAAAAGGATGAGAATACAGGTGTGGAGAGAGCTGCATGAGAGTAGTGGAAAGGCAGAAGAAGTTACAGGGGAGTCAGAGAATAAGTAAGAAAAGGATGAGAATACAGGTGTGAAGAGAGCTGCATGAGAGTAGTCGAAAGGAAGAAGTTACAAGGGAGTCAGAGAATGAGTAAGAAAAGGATGAGAATACAGGTGTGAAGAGAGCTGCATGAGAGTAGTGGAAAGGAAGAAGAAGTTACAGGGGAGTCGCAGAATGAGTAAGAAAAGGATGAGAATACAGGTGTGAAGAGAGCTGCATGAGAGTAGTGGAAAGGAAGAAGAAGTTACAGGGGAGTCAGAGAATGAGTAAGAAAAGAATGAGAATACAGGTGTGAAGAGAGCTGCATGAGAGTAGTGGAAAGGAAGAAGAAGTTACTGGGGAGTCAGAGAATGAGTAAGAAAAGAATGAGAATACAGGTGTGAAGAGAGCTGCATGAGAGTAGTGGAAAGGAAGAAGAAGTTACAGGGGAATC
>JBBBDQ010001423.1:0-2500 GCA_037127315.1 Ascarosepion bandense
TTTTTTGTTTCTTGCAAAATTTTCTTGTCTCTTAATACTCTGATTAGCTTCTGGAATGCATCTTTGTCCATGCCGATTTGCCTTTGAATCCCACTGTTATACTTTCTGTCATCTGTTAGAACACTTCCAAGGCATTTAAATTTCTGTACCTGCTTGATTTTAGTATCCCTCACCTGTAGTTGGTATTTTGGGTTCCTCTTTCTGCTGATGATCATGCATTCAGTTTTCATGTAGTTTATTTGTAGTCCTTGAAAAAATATTAGGGGTTTTCGATACATTACGAAAATTTATTAACTTTTACAAATACGTTGAAAAACAACTCCGAAATCAACAAAACGCTATAGATTTAACGTGAATTTTGAAATATTCAAAGTTTCATAAAATTAATATATCTTTAATATAAATTAAAGAAAATTATTAAAACATGATGAAAACATTTGTTATCAATTGAAAACACTTAGGTTTTAAAAAAACTGTAGGGTTTTCGATACTTTACGAAAGTTTATTAACGTTTACAAATACGTTGAAAATCAACTCGGAAATAAAGAAAACCTTGTAGTTTTGAACTTAATGTTTGAAATATTCAAAGTTTCAGAAAATTAATTTATCCTTAAGATAAATTAAAAAGATTATTAAAACATGTTGAAAACACTTGGTATCAATTTTTTTCGCATTTTCCAGCTACCTTACACGGACGAATAAATGCTTCCAATCGACACACCACAGACAGAACCGCCTGAAAGATGTGCGCAAAGCAAAGATGAGCAAAAACGCTTTAAAAGGGAACTATGAATTAAGTGAAATATGAAACTAACAGTTGAATCCATGATCATATGAGATTTTTAATCAATTCGCTCCAAGCAAGACGATAATGCCTCTATGATGCAAAGAAATGACATAAAATCAGAAGATAAGAAGAAACCGGAAACACAATCCTAAATAAAAGAAAAAAAGAGATAAACCTCTACTCTTGTTGAAAAGACCAAGGAGGACTCTGAACCGGGTGATAGGCTAACCTATATACTCCTATTTAAGAGTATCGAGACTGGTTTCAAAATAAACAAAAATCACACTGCGGATGAAAAGATTTCTTACACGTAAAACCATCCAGATTATGGCATTACGGCTATATCACGCTGAAAACACCAGTTCTCGTCCGATCACCGAAGTTAAGCAACGTCGAGCCTGGTCAGTACTTGGATGGATGACCGCCTGGAAATACCAGATACCGTAAGCATAACTTTGGATATGAGTTGTGGTGCATTGATCGGCTCAGAACGAGAAATCAGGGAGCCGAGTTCGAATTCCAGCTGAATTCATTGCATTCACTTACAAAAACCCTTGGGAAAGGTATTAATCCGTCTATTCCTTCAAGTTATGGGTTAAATAACAGAACAGATTGGGTTCTATAGCCTTGGTCGGCAACCAGTCTACCGCAGAAAGCAATGGCAACCTACTGCGGGATAATCATTTGCCCAGTCAGTCATGTCTCTTTCGAGACATGATCGCCCAAGCGTGTATCACGTTGGCACTTAAGTGACTGAATATCATTTTAAATATTTCAGGCAGCCAGAAGTTTCAAGAGAATTGCAGCTATTAATAAGAATTTCATATGTTCAGTTCAAATAATAATAAAACGTTTTGTTTATGCCATGGGCAGAAAAAAACAAAATTTACGTACGCCTTGTTTATTGCCTCCTGGGCATTTGTAAGACTTATGATTGGCACCTGTTAGGGTCCCAGCTATGGGCAAATAGTTAACTAGCGAGCTGGGGGTCAGAATATGAGGAAATATAAAAATATATTTTTATCGTAAAAATATCAGCAATACATCTTTGAAAAAATATTATTACCAGCAATATATTTTTAAATAAATATGGCTAGCAGTAAAGTTTTGAAGGTGAAAAATATTAAAAGTAATATATTTAAAAAATATTGCTGGTAAATATGCACACACACACACACACACACACACACATACAGTCTGACGATCGCAAGAGCGTGAAACCCAGGGTTACAAACTCACACCTATATATATGAATATGTCGGCACTATCACTGATAATGAGCGCTTTCAAATAAGTACCATGCATATATAATACATAAATAATATAATATATATAACAAATTGCATATATATATATTGATATTTATCATTATATATACACTTTTCATATATATATATATACCAGCAATACATCTGTCTCTTGGCAAAAACTACTTTACCAACCAGAGTAGGTCAATGAAATCTAATCTACAAACTAATTTCATGCAAAGAATACATATTCTATTCATGCATATATATACCAGCAATACATTGACTCTCGACAAAACCCACTATACGAAAATACATCAATGAAACCTGATCTACAAACTGACTTCTCACAAAGAATATATATTTAATTCATACGAAAGAAATTAACCTATTAAGATTGAGATACCGTAAAACAAAATAAAACAATCTTTATATATATATATATATATATATATATATATATATA
>JBBBDQ010001423.1:12500-27500 GCA_037127315.1 Ascarosepion bandense
TTTGATGGCAGTAGGGATGGTCGCATCCGACAAGTTCCACTATATATATATATATATATATATATATATATATATATATATATATACTATTTTTATATATATAACGCATTTATTGGTTTGAACATTTTTAATCGAAACTCGTATTTGAGTAGATATTCTGTTTTTAATTTAACAGTATGTTTATAAATATAACTCTAACGACCTGAATGCTTATGAGAGATTTTGTTAAGAAAATGTGTGCTATTCGGTAAAATACGAACCTGCGATTTCTAACAGCATAGGAGAACCCACCAAATGATCTGATACCTCATAGACCGCTCGACTACGAATGAATTCACAGTCTAAACGAATCAAACATTATAAACCTAGAATTTTCTGATTGATCGTAAATAATCATTTCTGCTCTAAAATATATCATGCCGAATGACACATATTTTGGTATCGTAAATAATCCGGCCGGTAGAAATAAATATATAAATATACTGTTTGATTAAAAACAGAATATCTACTCAAATACGAGTATCGATGAAAAATGATATCCAAACAAATAAATTTAATATGTCGGTTGTTAATTCCATTTCGTTAATCTCCGTAATATTCCGTAACACACACACACACACACACACACACACACACACACACATATATATATATATATATATATATATATATATATATATATATATATATATAAAAGGAACATAAGTTGGATGTTTTTAGATTTCGCGGGTCTCGTGTTTTTATAGATCGCTCCTCAGACGAAATTCATGCAACAATGAATGGGTCAAAATTATCCAGAAAAAGGTCAAGTAAAAAAGAAAGAAGGAAACAAAAGAAAAAGAGAATTAAAAGTAGGGGAAAGGATGTTAACTTAACAGTGTTAAATATTAGCGTCTGAATAATTTTTACCTATTCAATGTTGTATGAATTTGGTCTGAAGAGCGGCCTATAAGAGCCACGAAATATTATATTACCAATGGGTTTAGAAAAGCATCCAAAGTTTTCCGATTGCTTCTTTAACAACTGCCTCGATTTCAGAGTATTTGCTTTTTTTTACCTATCTATGACTTAAGGCTAGCGAGCCGAGTCTACTTGGCTATTTAATTTACACCTTGTAGAGAAGAAATGCGCCGAGCTCTTCCTACAGGTATTAGTATCAATAACACTAACGACAAGTAAATACTAAAACAAAAGGAGCAATTATCAAAACATAGATAAATAGAGTGTTAAGGCCTTGCTGTCTCTTTACATTTAGCGGGAATTACTAAATGTAACTACGACCCATGATGAGGAAAGAGGTTATGGAGAATGAGATACTCACAAGGCATACATAATTCAAGAGAGACAGAAGAACGCGGCGAATAACCTGTGTAACGAGTTAATGGTACAACAAAATGGTTTATATAAATGGTTGACAAAAAAGGGATTAGGACTTGGTAGCAAAAGGCAAGCCTTACCAAGCGGTAGAAAATTTAGGGACTTGTGAGAGACATGATCGGCCAGATTGGAAAATGGCACAGAGAAGAAGAAAAAGGACTAATGATGGTACTACTACTACTACTACTACTACTAGTAATAATATTAAATAATGAAAGAAGGCAGTAAATACAAACAAGATTTACATTTAGTAGATTCTGTAGAAAAGCAAAACAGAAGCCAAAAACCAACTATTGCGGCAAAAAATATGAAAATGAAAGCCAAAGATAAAGCTATTGAGCGGATGAAACAACGCTGGCAAGACAAACCTCTGCATGGCCAATATCCAGAACGTGCTAATAAATCCAATGTTGATAAGGTTAATACTCATCGATGGTTACATGCATCTGGATTAAAGTTTGAGACTGAAGGCTTTATTCTTGCAGCGCAAGACCAAAGTCTTTTCACTAGGAACTTTCAGGCAAATATTATAATTAATAATGTGGATCCAAAATGCAGGTTCTGTGATAAATACCAAGAAACAATAGACCACCTAACCTCAGGATGTTCTGTACTTGCCCCAAATGAATATAAAAATCGTTACGATAGAGTCGGGCAATATTTACATTGGACAATGTGCAAACTCTATGGAAAATATGTAAACAAACACTGGTATGAACATCACCCAGCACCGGTTACAGAAATAGAAGAAGTCACCATTCTATGAGATTACACCATCTACACAGATAGAAAAATAGGCCGGACATTATTGTTAAAAACCAGAAAGAAAAACTTTGCCTATTAATTGATATGGCTTGTCCAGCGGATTGTAACATAGCCACCAAGGAATTCACAAAACTGTCAAAATATAAATATCTGGAAATTGAAATAGAAAAAATGTGGAAATTAAAAACAAGAATCGTGACAGTGATAGTAGGTGCACTTGGAATAAAAATGGAACAAAACAACACATTGAAAGAATCCCTAGAAACTCCAGCTTAAGAGATATACAAAACCTTGTTTTGTTAAGTACAGCCCACACACAAAGGAGAACTTTGTCTATGTAACGCTCGGGATGTTATGAAGATATGAAAAAACATGAAATGGAGCCATAGCAAGACGCCATGACCTGCTTTAAGTCTTCTCGCAGATTTTGTTGGTAGCGCGACCATAGCAGAAATCGAAATATGATGAAAAATGACTTAATAATAATAACAACTAGATAACTGAATATTTTACGGTTTTTGTATTTAAATTTTCTGATGAATCTTAATTCTTAAGTTAATGACTGAATAATGTGAGAAACATATAACAATATAATTTTAGGTATGCTATATTTTTGAGTAGATATCCTCAATATCCTGATGGACTGAATATTGCGTCTAAGCACTATATATATATATATATATATATATATATATAAATTTTAAAAATTCCATTTCATTGAATAGCTATTTCAGCGAGAAAGCTCTCTTTTCATCAGCAACGATCCCCCCACCCCCCAAAAAAGAATTAATATTTCAAATATGTTACAAAAGTTCGCATACCGTACGGAGCTCAAAAAGATATCCATACACAGGAAGTTAAAAAAAAATGGGGATTATGAAAGAAAAATTTGTTATTTAAAATTTATCATCCAGACATAAAAATGGGCATGCATACATATATATATATATATATATATATATATATATATATATATATATGAATTTTCTAAACATATACTGTTAAGTATAAAAGACAATGAATGTCTATTATGCTTCATCATGAGCCGTTCATATTTAGAGCGGCTCATGATTAAACATAACAGACATTCATTGTCTCTTATATTTAACAGAATATCTTTAGAATATTATCTGATGCCTCGATACACTATATATATATATATATATATATATATATATATTTAAAATGATTTTTTTAACATTATTTTTGATCGATAATCGTATTAAAGTAGATATTCTGTTTGTAATTAAACAGTATTATATATTTATTTCCACCGGCTTGATTATGATAAAGTCTTGTTATGTGTGTCATTCGGCATGATTCGAACCTGCGATCCCTATCCACATAGGGGAAGCCACCAAGTCATCTGGCGCGTCTTAGATCTCTCGAAATTTTCATAATCAGTCCGGTAGAAATACTGTTTGATTATAAACAGAATATCTACTTAAAAGCGTCAATCGATCAAAAATAATGTTTAAACAAATCATTTTAAATTGTCGGTTGTTTATAACCAGTTTCGTTAATCTTCGTTAATTTCCGTAACATATATATCCGATAGATGAACTGTCGTCTAAATGACGCAAAATATGAAAATAACACTGACATCACATTTTCACAGGTATATTTACCAAAATTTCACAAAAATATCTTTGATTCAATAAAATCGCCATTCGCTTTAACTATGGCTTCTACACGACTTAGGAATCTCCCGCAACTGTTTAAGACAATGGCCTTCTTTAAGTTGTCGAATGCTGCCATAATCCTTGCCTTCAGTTCATCTTTGGTGTTACAAACAGTTTTGTTGGTCTCTCGCTCATCTTCGCCCCAAACACAATAATCAAGAGGGTTGTAGTCTGGTGAGTTAGGAGATCATATATAAAGGTTGACGTTGTCGTTGACATTGCTAGCAGCCATAACAGGGTTTTTCTGCTTGTGTGGCATAGTGCAGAGTCTTGTTGCCAGAAATAGGGATTTTCATCAACCCACTCTTGACACAGGGAAGCACTACCTCCTAAAGGCACTTGATGTAGCTCTGCGTGTTCTGTCTAAGGCTTTGTGGTAAGTTAAATGAATCCACAATTTCGCCATCAATAATGATCACTCTAAATACCTTCGTAATCCTCATTAGACTCCTCCAACTCCTCCGAATCGTCTGCACTGTCTTCTGATTAACACAGAAACACTCTGAAATGTTCCTATTGAAGCTTGCCAAGAAAAAAATCATGTCGTTCCCAGATTTTTAGAAGAGAGAATTGTGTCATGTTTCACTTTTTTCACGGGCGCTGCCCAACTGACCTTACTATACAAAATAAAAGAAAACGTACAGGTGCGAAAGTAAAAGTATAAAATGGTGACAATATATTCATCCCACCCCTCCATCTCTCTCTCTCTCTCTCTATATATATATATATATATATATATATATATATATTTGCATTTGTCTTTATTTAATTACCTGTGATAGGAATACGAAAATGGTGGTACTGATATTTTAAATGTAACTGTAGCGAGTATTTGTCGTAACAGTTGGAATAAAATATGTGTTCGAATCGAAAATAATACCTACTAATCGTAAGAGAACTAACACTGTTAGTAAAAGTCGAGCTAGAGGAAACATTATTGTATTCCTAATAGTGATAGCATATTTTTAGTTGTAGTGGCAATAGTAGTTCTATTAGTCCAAGAGATAGCATTGTTCATTCTTGTGGAAGACTGCACTGTTTTCAGAGACAACGTAGTTCATTGTGCAAACACATCATTACATCTGTGTTTTCATAAGCAACAAAAAAAAAAGAAGTTTTTTAAGCAGATAAGTATACCAAATTAAGTTAATTCTTAGAAATATCTCTAATGGTCATATTTGACTATTTATTTTGATGTTTTGAAGTCAATTTTCTACAGAAGGATGCTGAGGATACCGTGGGCCTTCCATGTGAGCAATGACGACGTTTTAGAAAACAAACAAGAAACTTATACTTAAGATAAAGAAGACAGAGTTAAAATTTCTTGGACTCGCAATATGGAAGGAGGGTTCGTAGAGTCTGATGCTCACAGTGCTGATAAAAGAAAAGAGAAACAAGGGAAAACAGTGCGTGACATACTTGATGGGTTTAAACATATGGATGGAAGAGAAAGGATCGAGAGGAATAACAAAACAAAATCGATTAAGAGCTGCAAGAGAAAAGAAGATGTGGAGAGCTATGATCGCCTAAATTACTAAAGGACACAGCACATAAAAGGTAATATAAATGATATATACTAATCTGTTTATACGACTAATTTTGAGTGACTAAATGACAAAAATGGAAAAGTTTTCTATCGTTTCATCCTTCGAAAGGACTTTTTCAGAATAATAAAGCTGTTTTTTGTATCGAGGGAATTATAAATATATTTTTTTAATTGTTTCACCCCATGCAAAGCGGTAAGATTCGATAGAAGGAGAGTAAAGAGAAAGACGAACCAGTTACAGTGGGTGTCAGAGAAAGGAGCAAGAGAAGGATGGGAATACAGGTGTGATGACAGTTGCAAAGATGGAGAGAAAGGAAAGGATATGCAGGGTGATGTAGAAAGACTGAGGTGCAAGAGGCTAAATAAGAGTAAAAAGATTAGACAGGAGGAGAATGAATAGAAAGACGAACCAGTTAGAAAGGAGCAAGAGAAGGATGGGAATACAGGTGTGATGACAGTTGCAAAGGTAGAGAGAAAGGAAAAGATATACAGGGTGATGTAGAAAACAACTGGAGTCAAGTGGTTAAGAGATGGGTATTGACATTACATTTAAATTACTGGAGGTTGTAGCCCTCAGGAAAGCAAGAATATGGAAGAGAAAGTAAGAAGCTGTTGGAGTAGAATTGTCGTCTGCATTTGGTTAATCTAACTGTGAGTGGGCGGGACCCAGTCGCCAGTCTGGTTGCACGAGTAAACTTATGTGGCAGGGGCACTAGTGACTAAAGTTCGTCAGAGCAGAAGCCATGAAAATATCTCCAGAACAGTCAGAGGGAAACCACATCCCGTCGGTGAGAAAGCGGCTGGAGTAGAGCCGCCAAGTGGGCGGTGCCTATCACATTACTGATTCTCCTTTTGAACCTGTCGAGAACACTGAGATGAACAGCGGGTGCGCCTGACCATATATGACAGCAGTATTCCATGCACGGACGGATGGTTGATTTGTATACATGCAGGATGGATATAGGCGGAAAAAACATCTTGGCCCGACACAGTGATCCAACATTCCTAGCAGTGGATTTAGCTATTGATTCAATGTAATGGTTCCATGTGAGATCGGTAAAGAGTGTAAGTCGGAGGAGGCGCAGTGTATTGCTCTCAGGGAGACTCGCTTGGTCCATGCTTATGGGAGGCAGGAGGGGTTGCCTGCGATAATTGACAGACAGCAGCTTTGTCTTAGACGCATTGAAATTTACAAGCCACTTCTTATCTAATTCCAACACTGATTGTTGACCCCTCTCAAGATCAGCAGCGAGGTAATATTTGTCCGCCACGCCGAATTTCTTACTGATGCGGGAGTAAATTGTGGTGTCATCTGCCTACATGGCACTTGATCTCATCTGGGAGATCATTTATGAAAATAAGGAAGAGCGTCGGGCCGAGGATAGAGCCCTGAGGGACACCAGTGTTTGTACAGTAGAAAGTGGAGGCATGCCCATTCAAGACGATATTCATTATGCGGTTAGATAGGAAAGATTTAATAAGATCAAGCAAGCGTCCGGTTATACCATAATTCCATAGCTTGCATAGAAGGCCAGCGTGCCAAACCCTATCAAAAGCCTTGAAGATGCCCAGGGCAACAACACGAGCCTAGCCGGACTTTTTGGCATATATATTCTTCTTCAGCCACTCCCACTGATGAGAAGATTCAACAAGTTATTCTTCTTCTATGTGCCTTGTCCTTTCAGGACGTAGGTGATCATGGTCTTCAACGTCTCCCTATCCCTGGTGGCTCTTAGCATGCTTTCGACTGTTACACCACCCAAACCCCGCTTTGCCATCCACTAGCTCAAGCCCATAAATCTAGAATAAAAATGTATAGAAACTAGCAGAGTCAAAAAATGGGGGATCAGTTTATATATTGATTACAATATAGAATTGATCCCACAATTTTATATCCAAATTATTATTTTTTATGAACACTTGGCATATATATTCTTTTATGTGCCCTGTCCTTTCAGGACGTAAGCGATCATGGCCTTCCACGTTTCCCTATCCATGGTGGCTCTTAGCACGCTTTCTCCTGTTACCCCACCCAAACCCCGCTCTGCCATCCACTAGCTCAAGCCCATAAATCTAAAATATAGATGTATAGAAACTAACATGGCCACAAAATGAGGGATCAGTTTATATATTGACTATAATAAAAAATTGATCTCACATTTTATATCCACATTATAATTTCTTATAAACACGATATTAGATGAATATGAAAATAACACCGACATCTTATTTTAACATATATTTACCAAAATTTCACTAAAATACCTTTGATTCATCAAAATCGCCTTGGCTTTAACTCTGGCCTTAACACGACTTACAAATCTCCTGCAATTTTTCTGGACGGTCTCCTTGTTTAAATTGTCGAATGCTGTCATAATCTTCGCCTTCAGTTCATCTTTGGTGTTACAAAGAGTTTTGTTGGTCTCTCGCTCAACTGTGCCCCACAACATAATAATCAAGATGGATGTTGTCTGAGAAATTAGCTGGCCAGATATTTTTTTTTATAATTATATAAACAATTTTATAATTATATAAACAGAGAGAGAGAGAGAGAGAGAGAGAGAGAGAATGCAGGTTAGTGAGATAGAAGATGATTATTGACTTTACATCTAAATTCTTGGAGATTGTAACTTTCGGGAAAGCAAGTAAAGGGAAGGGAATTCCACAGGCGGGAACTGTGAGAATAGAAGCTGCTGGAGGAGAACTTGCGTTTACAATTTATTGGTTTCACAGTAAAAGGGTCGGACCTAGTTGCTAATCTTGTGGCTTGAGTAAATTTATATATATGGGGCACCAGTGAGCTACGTTCATCGGAGCAGAAGCCGTGAAAGTATTTGTAGCCGAGACACAGGGAAGCCACATAGCGCCGGTGAGAAAGATATAATATATATATATATATATATATATATAAAGGTTTGACGTTGCCGCTAACATTGCTAGCAGCCATAATATAGCTTTTGTAAAGGTAGAAGCTAGTATAAAGAATCAGTTACTTACTGAAGTATATATAAATAAAATATATAAAAAGGACGGTATTCAACCTTCCAAAATTACCGGCCTTTACTTTTGAGATAGAAATATTATCAATTGCTGCATAAAAAATCAACAGTTATCGTTGTATTTAATTTTTTGAATGTGAGATTAGAGCCTAGCCTGGTCCAACATTACGTGAACATTTTGTTTTTCTTCATTCAAGATTTTCTTTACTCGCCATGCCAGACACACAGAAAAACAATCAGTCATGGTGGTCAGACATTGCTGCGACCACATAACTCTTTGTATCTGTAGACCAAGCTCCCCAAATTATTCGGAGTGAGGTGCAGTTGACCGAGAGATTAAAATTCCTTGTAAGATGAACTGAAGGCAAGAATTAGGGTAGTATTCACTAACTTAAACAAGGCCACAGTCCAGAGAGGATTCAAGATATTCCAAAGTCGTCTGGAACCTGTGGTTGAAGACAAAGGCAATTTTATTAGATAAATTTACTCTTTAGTATTTCATGATGTGATTGTATCATTATTATAAATATATCTATTAAAAGAACATTTCAGTGTTATTTTCAATTTTTGTGTCACTTAGTCGACAATTTATCGAAAAAATCGGGTCATAGGAGTGATCCGATTTTAATTAAATTTGATACACTCATAGACAAAGATATAAGAAACGAAAGTTTCAAGGTTGCAGTTCTTACAATAGTGCAGAAAAATCGATAATATATATATATATATATATATATATATATATAAAAGGCAAGATGTTTATCAGCTTGTATATCTGTAATTTTTTCAGCCTTTTTATTTTAATTTTTGCTTCGAGTTTGGCTCCAAGTAGGTATAATTGTAGTTCTTAGTCTCAGCCATGATACCATTTACTCAGAGGACTTATTTAGCCTTCAAAATTCATTTTTGCGACGAAAAAACTTATTTGATATCGATAGCAGGAAATATATATGTTAGGGCGCCGCTCCTATTTGACTACAAATGGACTGTTCCCATTGCTATATATAGCAATGGTGGATTCTCTACAGGAGAGTCGTGTAGAATCGTAGGGGGTCGTAGAGAGTCACTTGAGAGTCTCTAATGAGTTACTGAAGAGTCAGTGCGAGTCAGTGAAGAGTTAGTCACACTTCCGGTGGCGTACCGGAAGTAATCACGTATACACACGTCTTACGACGGATTGGACTCTTGTATCTTTCTATTGTAAATATTACTAATCACTTCTATACATACTAACCGTCTTTCCGCGGAATACAACTTATATTCTGATTCTGTTGTTGAGTTATTCATTTATACTTGGCGACATAACAATATATATACCCCAGGAAATAAAAGTTAGATATTTTTACAAATCCAGTGGAAATATTATATTTTATGGCTTCCGTTTGTTTTATGAATTTGGTCTGAGGAGCGGCAGAAGCCGCGAAATATTACTAATGAATTTAAAAAGTATCTAACATTTTTTTCCTGATTATAATGCTCTGTTAAATTTAACAATAAATTTTAACATTGAGTTCTCTCAAGAGTTTATCTCTATTGGAATTTACCTTAACAAATTTCAAGGATGCTGCTTTATATATATATATATATATATATATATATATATATATATGCAGATTAACGAAATGGTCTTTGAACAACCGACAATTTGAAATGATTTGTTTGAACATTATCTTTGATCGTATTTAAGTAGATATTCTGTTTTATAATTAAACAGTATTATATATTTATTTCTACCGGCCTGATTATTTATAATAAATTTTTGTAATGAAAATATTCGAACCTGCGATCCCTGTCCACATAGCAGAAGCCACCAATTGAACTGGCGCATCTTCGTTCTCACGACCACGAATGACCAACAGTCTAAACGAATTTAAATTAAACTTATTTAACACAATTTTCGATTCACTGTAATGACCGTATCTGCTCGGAAGTGTATCGTAATGTCAACAAATGTAAACATGTTACGGAAATTAACGAAGATTAACGAAATGGTCTTTAAACAGCCGACAATTTGAAACGATTTGTTTTGATTATAAAACAGAATATTTACTTAAATACGAGTATTGATTGAAAATAATGTTCAAACAAATGATTGCACATAATATATATATATATATATATATATATATATATATATATATATATATATATCATTGGTTTATAAAATCTTTTAAGTTTGAGAACATTTCTAAACATTCATCAGGTGCTTGAATGGTCAGTCAAAATGGTGGAGAAACGGGATCCTTAACAAAACGATAGAAAGTGCTGAAGGTCTCAAGAGAGAGCAAGATTTTGGAAAGCCATTAAGTCCTGAAGTGAGCGTTATAATGTGAAATAATTATTCACAAAAGACGATTCATTTCAGTTTGTAAAGTTGGAAAAGAACGAGTCAAAATTAAATGTAAAATTTGAATATTTTCGGCTACTAATTTCAAGAGAGAGTTCAGGGTTGCTATATGATGTCAATTCTTCAATATGGCAGTGAATGCTGGACAATATCATCAAAGACGAAGGAAAAACTTGAAGCAGCTGAAATGTGGTTCTACAGAATAATACTGGATGTAAAGTGGGGGATCAATTCAATACTACAATCAATATATAAACTGATCCCTCACTTTGTGGTCACATCAGTTTCTATACACTTATATTTCCTGAGATACAAAAGCATAAGGATGCATTCCATGAGCTGAGAAGAGTATTAAGAAACAGGAGAATTTCGCTAGAAACAAAGAAGGAGAGTACTGGATTGCTATGTGATGTCAGTTCTTCAATATGGCAGTAAATACTGGACAATAAAATCAAAGATGAAGGAAAAACTTGAAGCAACTGAAATGTGGTTCTACAGAAGGATGCTGCGAATATCATGGATCAAGCATTTGAGCAATGATGAGGTTTTGGAAAGGATGGAAACGAAAAGAAAATTAATACTGAGCATCAGGAAGAGACAGCTGAAGTTCCTGGGACATGCAAAGAGGAAAGGAGGCTTAGTAAACCTAATACCAATAGGTCAGCTAGAGGGAAAAAGAGACAGGGAAAGTAGCGGATAACATATTTGAAGGGCCTAATCCGGTGGGTGATAAAACGAGGGTTGCATGGTGTAACAGGAGAAGGCGCGCTGAGATCCACCAGGGATAGGGAGACGTGGAATGCCATGATCGCCTACACCCTGAAAGGACAGGGCACAAAGAGAAAAAAATATATATCCCAACTGTTTATAAGAAATTATAATGTGGATATAAAATGGGGGATCAATTCTATATTATAATCAATATATAAACTGATCCCCCATTTTGTGGGTATGCTAGTTTCTATACATTTATATTCCAGATTTATGGGCTTAAGCTAGTGGATGACAGAGCGGGGTTTGGGTGGTGTAACAGCAGAAGGCATGCTAAGAGCCACCAGGGATAGGGAGACGTGGAAAGCCATGATCGCCTACGTCCTGAAAGAACAGGGCACATAGAAGAAGATATATGCCAACTGCTTATAAAAAATTATAATGTGGATAGAAAATGGAGGATCAATTCTATATTATAATCAATATATAAACTCATCCCTCATTTTGTGCCATGATAGTTTCTATACATTTATATTCTAGATGTATAGGCTTCAGCTAAGAGCCACCAGGGATAGGGAGACGTGAAAGGCCATGATCGCCTACGTCCTGAAAGGACATGGCACATAGAAGAAGAAGAATTTCAAGAGAGAGCTCAGAAATATCCAATATGGCGTTTGTAATGTTAAACTTTGAAATAAATGTGCGTTCATGTGTCATGCTTATGAAATAGAATTTGGCGTCACTGTGGAAATAAAACTTTATTTTTTAAAGGCATTTTTAAAGGTAAATCCGTTTACACAAAAAAATATATATATATAAATACTGTTAATTATAGCTCTTTTGACATCGACAAATAACTTGACAATTTTCCACCTGAAATAAAGCCATTAATTTGATAACAGGTGAATCTCACCTGCTGAATAAATATGTCGCCCCTATTTATTCTACCTTACGGAACATGTATGAATTAATAATTTTTTTTTCTTTTTTTTTAATCATTTCCCCCCGAGCAAGGCGGAAATGCCACTGATGTGCAGGGGGCTACATAAATGTAAAAAGATTAATTAAAAAAGAGTGAGGAGTACAAACTAGTTAGAAAGGAACAATAGAAAGCTGAGAAAACAGGTGCGATGACAGATACATAGGTGGAGAGAAAGGGAAGGTTATACGGGGGTGGGGAGAGAGCTAGAGGCCAGTGGTTAGTAAATGAGTATTGACTTTGCATTTAAATTTCTGCATGTTGTAGCCGTCAGGAAAGCAAGAATACGGGTGCTGCCTACCTAAATCTCTAAATGTACCATATATATATATATATATATATATATATATATATATTTATGAACGCGCAGGTGAAGAGAGATTAGAACTCTCACTAGACAGATATACACACACACTTATGAACATATTACCACTCGATGCCCATTTAGACGTACAAAAATCCTCGCAAGCTTAGATACATGTAGAATTATCAACAGTTTTAATGTACTTGACACGTGTCTAAGTTAGGCAGGTTCCCAACTTGGAAATAAATACTAAAAAATAGTATAAAATACATCACTTTTTTAAAACACTCGCGTGTCCTAATAATTATGGCCGGTAGCATATATATATATATATATATATATATATATATATATATATATATATATATTGTTCCTTAAATGATATATTTAGTGGAAATGTATATTATATAGAGATACATATATGCACACGCACGCACGCACACAAAAACACAAACACACGCAAATATACATTAGCCAAAGCATATCGCTATAAGAGAAGCACTGTTTATTAAACAAGTCCTCCTCACTGTCAATCTCAGCACATTTGACAATGGAAACCCTTGGGGGATAGATATAAACGCGCTTAGTGGGGGAAACCAGAATCACGCGAGTACAAAAATTGAAATACCTAGGAAGTGTTCTAACAGAAGATGGAAAGTGCGACACAGAGATCAGAACGCGAATTGGCTTGACAAAGGAGGCATTCCAGAAGTTGAGTAAAGTATTAAGAAACAGGACAATTTCACTAGAAACAAAGAAAAGAGTGCTGGATTGCTATGTGATGTCAGCTCTTCAATATGGCAGTGAATGCTGGACAATATCATCGAAAATGAGGACAAAACTTGAAGCAGCGGAAATGTGGTTCTACAGAAGGATGCTGCGGATATCGTGGACTGAGCATGCAAGCAAAGATGAGGTGTTGGAAAGAATGGCAACAAAAAGTAAATTAATACTGAGCATCAGGAAGAGACAACTGAAGTTTCTGGGACATGCAATAAGGAAGGAGAGCTTGGAGAACCTGATACTGACTGGCCAGATAGAAAGAAAAAGAGACAGAAGAAGTAAGCGGATAACATATTTGCAGGGCCTGATCAGGTGGATGACGGAACGGGGGTTGCGAGGTGTAACAGGAGCAAAGATACTAAGAGCCACAAGGGATAGGGAGACGTGGAGAACCATGATCACCTACGTCTTGAAGGGATAGGACACATAGAAGAAGAAGAAAACTAGTATCGAAAGCAACACAGAAATAAAAATATACCTTCACACTAGTCACAGCATGAAAAGAATTTAACCGTACCTAAAAATAAACCCTCTTGATAATGACTAAAGAACAGGTCGAAAGAGCTTGGGACTATGGAAAACATGAACAATTTTTGCATTCCTTTACTCTCACCAGGCGAAAAAAAATAGAAAAGTGCTGGAAAAATTAATAAAATATTATTTAAATTTTCCTTGTCTGTTATATTCAACTAAGAGACAAAACAAAACGCTATTTTTAGGAGACGTGTTTCGTCTTCAAGGTATTTACCCGAACACACCCGGCAAATGGCGGGATGTAACACAGAGTCGATTTTTTAGGTGGGGTATTCCGTGCGCGTACACTCGACCAAAACATTCCCATAGACAATGCGGGATCGGGTCTTGCATACTCTTCCCCAGACTAGACTCTACTCCTCGGCATAGCCTTATCTGGGTCCCTGTCCAATCGAAGGCACAGAGTCCGACAAAGTTGATTTCGAGTGGAGCTCATCTGAGGGACTATGTCAAGGCAATGCAAGATATATTTCGCTTCACATGTTTTATATACACAGAGGAGAGGATGGTATTGTTTTACCAAAGTTTATAAATTTGAGAATTATATTTATTTAGACATAATTTCATTTTGTCATCTTAAACGCTCTTGCTAATATTCGAAACAACACAAATATAAAATGCTTCTTAACCAGTCAAAACATGAAGAGAAATTAACGCTTAAAAACAAACCTTCTTGATAATAAAGTAGCCGAAAGCAAAAAAACAAAAACAAAAAAACATGGACAATTTTTGAACTCTCTTACTACCACCAAACGGCAAAAATAAATACAAATTAATAAAATCTTTCTTCACTGTCATATTTAACGAAAAATGTCTAAAAAAAGGTGACTGCCCAAATATATACACACATATACACACACACAAGCACACACACACAGAGGCACACACACAGAAACATACACGCGGAGACACACACAGAGACTTACACACGCACAGACACACACAGAGACTTACACACACACAGACACACACA
>JBBBDQ010001423.1:35000-222500 GCA_037127315.1 Ascarosepion bandense
TATATATATATATATATATATATATGTGTGTGTGTGTGTGTGTGTGTGTGTATGTGTGTGTGTGTGTGCGTGCGTGTGTGTGTGTATTATATATACATAATATATATGTATGAGCACATATAAGTGTGTGTATGTGTTTGTGTGTGCATATTATATATATATATATATATATAATATATATATGTATATATGGTATATATATATATATATATATATATATATATATATATTAATGTTTGTGCATGTATGAGTGTGTGTGTGTTTGGGTGTGTGTGTATATATATATATGTTTGTGCATGTGTGAGTGTGTGTGTGTTTGTGTGTGTGTATATATTATATATATGTATATGTGTATATATGGTGTATTGATATATATATATATGTCTGTGTATGTGTGAGTGTGTGTGTGTATATTATATATATAATATTTATATATGTGTATATGTGGTGTATAAATATATATATATATGTGATTGTGCGTGCGTTGCTTAAAATTCAGATATAACCAAAAATTTATGAGTAAAAATGACAGCATGAATAAAGACAAGAGGGGAAAAGCTAACGACAATATTGATTCTCTTTGAACATCAGTAAGTCAGTTAAGTGCCATACGTGATACACGCTTGGGCGATCATGTCTCTTTCGAGACATGACTGACTGGGCAGAAGATTATCCCGCAGTAGGTTGCCATTACTTTTTGCGGTAGACTGCTTGCCGACCAGAACCCAATCTGTCCTATTATTTAACCCATAACTGGAAGGAATAGACGGATTAATACCTTTCCCAAGGGTATTTGCGCGTATGTGAATGCAATGAATTCAGCTGGAATTCGAACTCGGCTCCCCGATTTCTCGTTCCGAGCCGATATCCAATGCACCACAACGCACATAAAATCCTTACATTTGTCTTCACACACACACACACACACACACACACACACACACACACACACACACACACACACACACACACACATATATATATATATATATGTGTGTGTGTGTGTACAGCAATCTCTCTTTTAGGCAGGTTTCATTAAAAAGGCAGACAATGTATTATGGTTAAGTTTTTGGAAAATATCATTCATGTGCTTTTGCGATATTTTTTTAAGACATAAATAATATTCTGTGCTCTTTCAACTACATTTTAACAATTATCAAGGATGAAAAAATAATTTTTACGCGTAACTGAATATATTTAGTGTTATGTATGTTTATAGAGCAGTGCGTTTGTTTTATGTTCCGAACAAGGTCAGCACGTTGTTACCATGTTCTTAGTTGATATTATTGAGTGTTAGGTTGTTTTTATTTTAGTAAAAATGCTATCATTCTTTTTAGCAGTTTTTTTTTTTGCATGTGGATAATGCTATAAAATTTGTAAACTTTGTCTTTTTCAAAGAAACCTGCGTGTATATATATATATATGTGTGTGTGTGTGTGTGTGTGTGTGTGTCTATGTGTCTGTGATTATTAGTATGTGTGTGTTTACATAGGTGTACGTATTATTATCTATATACGGATGTATATAATAGTGTGGGCGCGTAAGTATGAGTGTGGACATATCTATAATCAACGTATCCTATATCTATGGGCATATGTGTAGATGTATATGTACATATGTACACATGTATGCATACATATGTATACCTATACGCGAGAATGTGGTTGGGAGTTCCGTATATCTTGACACAGACACACAGACACCAGACACGCATACATACACACATATATATATACACACACACACATGCACACATACATATATATATATATATATATATATATATATATATATATATATATATATGAATTCAAATGAAAGAATACGTAAACTGTTCGACTCTCAGCTATCGTCAATCAGTCAATCAGCAGAGAATTGGTTCATTATAAATTTGTACATATCCAATATTTATATATATATATATATATATATATATATATATATATATATGTGTGTGTGTGTGTGTGTGTGTGTGTGTGTGTGTGTGTGTGTGTGTGTTTAAACGCTGACTTTGACTGTCATTTTCATCCTGTCTACGGACCATGTTGTTGTAATCTGTATCCCAATATCCCTTCCTCTTTCTCTTTTTCTTTCTATCATTCACAATCTTTGAATATATATATATATATATATATTTGGAGTTTTTCCCTCTTACATATATCTCGTTTCTACATTATATATTTGTATATATATATTTAAATGTATATATCAATATATATATATATATATATATATATATATATATATATATATATATATACATGTATGTAGATATCGACATGTTCTCACTATTCTATTTTTGATGGACTTTTTCTGATCATCGATTTAGTTATTTTATATAACAAGGAAATTCATCAATTTTAACTTTTGTTTTATTTTCATGTTATATATATATATATATATA
Source organism: Ascarosepion bandense (assembly GCA_037127315.1). Lineage (NCBI taxonomy): Eukaryota > Metazoa > Mollusca > Cephalopoda > Sepiida > Sepiidae > Ascarosepion > Ascarosepion bandense. Next base: position 37,405 of record JBBBDQ010001423.1, read on the forward strand.
TATATATATATATATATATATATGTGTGTGTGTGTGTGTGTGTGTGTGTGTGTGTGTGTGTGTGTGTGCGCGTGTGTGCGCGTGTGTGCGCGTGTGCGTGAGCGCGTGTGTGTGTGTGTGTGTGTGCGTGTGTGCGTGCGTGTCTGTGTGTGTGTGTCTGTACAGCAGAGATTGGTATATACGAGAAATAGAAAGTTTGTTTACAAGGTTTCATTCAGCTTCGCTTAAACTGTGAAATAATTCGTAGTCGAGTTGTCTAAGATTAGATTAATTTCCCTGTTATTAGGTGTTGCACGTTCGAATCTTTCCTATTGACACACATTTTCGTAAGAAAATATCTTTAAAATACGCAGAGTTATATAAATATTATGTTTAATTGAGAACAGCATCTACTCAAATTCGAGTATCTATTAAAAGTAATGTTCAAACAAATAAATATACTCCAGGTTACATAAGAATCTTTGCCTTATTTTTTCTTTAAGTTTCCACAGGTAGTTGACTAGTTTGATAAAGACATTCTAGCTTGAATGGTGACTTATGATTATACCATCGTTTTTCATAATTACTTTCGATAATCAGTTAATATATAACGACTGGCAATAGTGAAATGTTGAAAATTAGAATATTTCGAAGGTCTACATGTTAATCTTTTATTAAATATGTATTGCACAGTTTTTGATACAATATTTTTCTAATCTAATTTGTCTCTGACCAATGAATAGTAAATAAGATATATATATATATATATATATATATATATATATATATATATATATGTTGTATGTGTTATGTCTTGAAGGCTGTCACAATGCGTTGAATAAAATAAAGGAAGGTCGGGAGGTGTCTGTATGACCTGTTTAGTTACATTAATATTTCGAGACTAAAATCTCATCGTCAGAATGGCAGAGAAAACTTCAAACTGTCCGTACTTTTAGTTGTCCATCTATGAATGGTTGGCTTTATCCACTGCTGCTGTACGTGTGTGCGTGTATGTACGTGTGCGTGTGTGCGTGTGTGTGAGTGTATATCTATGTGTGTTTTAGCTGTTTTTTATATGGTCTAATGGTGTGTGTGTGTGTGTGTGTGTGTGTGTATTCAAGATGGGGTTTTCTGTTGGCCTGATGGAATCAGTTCGCAGGATCTAGGAGTTGATATGACTTTGACCGGGTCAAAGGATATCAGTTACATGGCTGTTATATTATCTGTTTGATCTGGTGGTGTTTGCTCGTTGTGTGAGCTGTAATTGAATCTATTTTATGTGTGTGTGTGTGTGTGTGTGTGTGTGTGCTTTAGCCTGGTTAACGGTTTGTTATAAGGGAGGAAGAAGTTTGTGTGTGGTTATTGTTACTGATTGCCTGTGTGTGTGACCTTTGTTGTCGTGTTAAGTGCATGTTGGGTGCGCCTTGGTGTCTTCTATATTGTTACGTAATCTAGCTTTAATTCTTGGCGATTGTTAATTGCCGGATGTATTTTGTTGCGTTCCTTAGCAAAGATATTAACGGTTATGGTTAAGGAACGCAACATAGGTAACCTACGCGTTAGAGAGTCCCTAATAATACCTAAACTACATCCTGCAATTAACAATCGCCAAGAATTAAAGCTAGATTACGTAACAGTATAGACAACACCAAGACGCATCCAACATGCACTTAACACGACAACAAAGGGCACACACACACACACACGCAATCAGTAACAATAACCACATACACTTCTTCCTCCCTTATAACAAACCGTTACCCAGGCTAAAGCACACACACACACACACACACACACACACACACACACACACACACACACACACACACACACACACATACACACACACAAGTTAGGTAGATTTAATTACAATACTACATAGCCTTTACACACAAAAAATAATTACAATAACCACGCTAACACACTTCCCCCCCTCGCCGGGCCGTATTAGCAGAGGAACCCATAACAAAGCACGCACCAGGTCAGAACATACACACACACACGCACACACACACGCACACACACACACACACACACACATAAAAGTAGATTCAATTACAGCTCACACAACGAGCAAACACCACCAGATAAATCAAACAGATAAGATAACTGCCATGTAACTGATATCCTTTGACCCGGTCAAAGTCATATGAACTCCTAGATCCTACGAACTGATTCCATCAGACCAACAAAAAACCCCATCTTGAATACACACACATACACAATCACTCAAACACACACACACACACACACACACACACACACGCTCGCTCTCTCTCTCTCTCACCCCCCCCCCCCCATTAGACCATATTTAAAAAAAAACAACAACTAGAACACACATAGATACACACTCACACACACGCACACACGTACACGTACATACACGCACACACGTACAGCGGCAGTGGATAAAGCCAGCCATTCATAGATGGACAACTAAAAGCACGGACAGTTTGAAGTTTTCTCTGCTATTCTGACGATGAGATTTTAGTCTCGAAATATTAATATAAATAAACAGGTCATACAAACACATCCCGACCTTCCTTTATTTCATTCAACGCATTGTGACAGCCTTCAACACATAACACATACAACTATTTACGCAATGCTTCAAGCAAATTACAAAACTTTACTATATATATATAATCTTTACTATATATATATAATCGTGTCGCCCCAAGCAAGGCATTTTGATGCCACTGTTAAAGAGGGGCTTACACGGGAGGAAACTTATAAGAAAGGGTGACAGGTTAAAAGGATGTCAGGAAGAGAGTAAGAGAAAGGATGAGAATACCGATGAGAGTGGAATGGACGGAGAAAGGAGCATGAGAGAGAGAGAGAGAGGATGTAAGTTAGTAAGATAGGAGATGAATCTTGACTTTACAATTGAATTCTTGAAGATTGTAGCTGTCGGGAAAGCAAGTAAACGGAAGGGAATTCCACAGGCAGAAAGTGCGAGAAAAGAAGCTGTAGAGTATAAATTGAGTTTACATTTTATTCGTTCCACAATAAAAGGATGTTGGTTAGTTTCTAATCTTGTGGCTCGAGTAAATTCATGTGTAGGGGTACCAATGAGCTAAGTTCATCTGAGCAGAAGCCGTGAAGATATTTGTAGAAAAGACACGGGGAAGCTACATTGCGCTGGTGAGAAAGTGACAGTATCCGAGCTGCCAAGTTGGGATCCATCACATTACAGATTCTCCGTTGGATTTTGTCGAAGATCTCTAGGTAGATAGCAGGAGCACCCGACCAGATATAGCAGCAATATTCAGTGCACGGGCAGATGGTAGATTTTTGTATGTGCAGGATTGTTTCAGTCGGGAAAAACTTCCTGGACCAGCACAGAGAACCGACCTTTTTAGCAGCAGATTTAGCTATGGATTCTATATAGTCATTCCAACTTGAGGTCTGTTGTGAGATTTAAGCCGAGTAGACGCAATATTTTACTTTCAGGAAGACTAGCATGATCCACGCTAATGCGGTGGTAGGAGCGATTGTCTGTGGTTATTAATAGATATCAGCTTCGTTTTGGAAGCATGAAAATTTACGAGACTTTCTTACCCCAGTCCACCACAGATTGGCGGTCCTTATAACGTTTGAGAGCAAGGTTTGCTTTGTAAGCCTCGCAGATTTTTGATCGAGGCGAGAGTAAACCGTAGTGTCATCAGCGTACATGCCTACTTGGGATCTTATTACATCGGGGAGATCGTTGTTCAGGAAAAGCGTAGGACCTAGAATAGAGCCTTCAGAGACACCCGCATTCTTGTGATAGTATTGGGAGGCATGTTCGTTTAATATTAACTTCATTGAGCGATTTGATATATATATATATATATGAATGTATTTATTAATATTTAAAAAATACTAGTGTCACACCACGAAATCAAAAGCTCAAGGGAGAAAAAGAGGATCATATTGAACTAAAACAAGATACAAAAAGTATCAACCTACAGAATATGTTGGGAGCCTTTCAACAGACACTTAACATATTTATAATGATATGAGAAATACTAATGGAAGTATATTTCACAGTTAGATATTTAGTTTAATAAGTCAGTCAGTTAAGTGCCATACGTGATACACGCTTGGATGAGCATATCTCGAAAGCGACATGACTGATGGGCAAAAGATTACCCCGCAGTACGTTGCCATCATTTTCTGCGGTGGACTGGTTGCCAGCCAAGGCTATAGAAGCCAATCCGTCCTGTTATTTGACTCATGGCTAGAGGAGGAAGAGATGTATTATATTATTAAGTAGTAATTAGTGGGAGATCAGTTTATTACTTCATAACAATAAAAATTGATCCCCCATTTTATGCCCAGTAGAAGACTTAATTATGTTTTCAACTATTATATTCAGTTAGCCAGTTAAGTGCCATGCGTGATGCACACTTTGGGTGATCATGTCTCGAAAGAGACATGACTGACTGGGCAGAAGATTATCCCGCAGTAGGTTGCCATTGCTTTCTGCGGTAGACTGGTTGCCAGCCAAGGCTATAGAACCTAATGTGTCCTATTATATAACCAATAACTGGAGGGAAGAGACGGATTGATACCTTTCCCAAGGGTATTTGTGAGTAAGTGAATGCAAGGAATTCAACTGGAATTCGAACTCGGCTTCCCAATTTTTCGTTCCTAGCCGATAACATTGCACCACAACGCACATCATAATAAGTACTCAATACAAAAGTAGAGCATAAACATATGGTAATTATTATTATTATTGTTATTATTACATACTGCAACTTGACAGCTATAAAGTTTCGATGTTAAAACACCATTATCATGCCGCAAAATTTACAGCCTGCTGATGGTATTTTAGCACAAGTTACAGTATGTCATTATAGTAATAATAATAATAATTACACACACACACACACACACACATGTATATATATATATATATATATATATATATATATAGAGAGAGAGAGAGAGAGAGAGAGAGAAGAAAAAACATGAGAGAATCTGTGAACGTTCTGTTCAAAGTGTAGATTTATTGTTATTAATATTACTTGCTTTTTAAGTGTCCATAATGGTATTTGTGTACATATATATACATATATGTAAATTAAAATAGGATTAATTCAAGGATGTTGAATGACCATTTCGATATGAAAATCCCCACGGGGGATAGCACATCACCTTAGCAGCAAAAAAATCCTTTCAGAAAATTGGAGAAAAATCAGTCTATTTTTCCTTTTTAAAAATAGATTTGCAAAGAAATTAAAAAAAGAAAATTAAAAAAAGAAAAAGAAAAAGAAAAAGATAAAATAAAATAAAATCAAATAAACAAGAAAAGAAAAATTGGCATCGTCTGGGTTCGCAAAAAAGGAAAGAGAATTGTAACTTAAAAGGAACGGACGGCGTGTTGAATTGATATAAGGTTAAGCAAAACAGAAAAAAGGTGGGAGATAAGAGAGATAAAGGAAGGGGGGGGGAAGAAAAGAAAGAAAATTTTTTTTATATATTATTATTATATATATATATATATATATATATATATATATATATATATTGAATTTATAACATAAATATGTTATAATACTACGATAAAAGTAGCTATTTTGTTTCGACAATACTTGTGTCTTATCAAGTGATCCATAATAGATATTATTCGTATTCTTTGTATTAAGCGTTTTTTAAATAACAGTGTTTTTGGAAGACGGAATTTTATTCTACCCATTTGGGTACACACACACACACACACACACACACACACACACATATATATATATATATATATATATATATATATATATACTGATTTGCTACGCATAGATTAGATGTGGCACAAGGCAGAAAGTATGGAGTACCCAGTGACCATCAAACTCACTGCTCCTTCGTAACTGATCTTTCGAAACAAGCTTGCTAAATTATACCGAAGTTTGTGTGTGGGAGAGGGGGTAAGTACTTCAGCGTAATGTAATGGTTAAGCATCTTGTTTTGCAAGATTAATTATAACTGTCATAGTATCCCCCACAATGTCGTCACTATTTAAATGACAAAAAATTACAGTATTTATCGATTTGCAAACAAGATTAATATTTAAATTGAATAAGTATTCATGTTATTGTCAAGACGCAGAGGATAAACGCGTTGAGGACTTGACCCAAAGAGTTTTCAGTTCAATCCCTAGTTGATTTATAAAGGGGTGTTAACTCAAACTGATATATCTAAAGTTTTGGCAGGAGACATTAGTACAATATATCCCCGTGCACTAAATAAAAACTTCGAAAGTCCAGCAAATATCACCTGAAGAAGGCCGGAGTATAGAACACTCATGAATATGGCAATAACTATATAAATATCAGCCGGAACAACATAAATAGTGTAGAAAAAAAAATATATATATATATAAATGTGTGTGTGAAAAGTGTATGTATATAATTATAAATATCAATATATATATATATATATATATATATATATATATATAAATATGTAATTTGTTATATATATTATATTGTTTACATATTATATATGCGTGGTACTTATTTAAAAGCGCTCAGTGATAGAGCAAACATATTCATATAGATAGGTGTGAGTTTGTAACCCTGGGTTTCACGCTTTTGCGATCGTCAGTTTGTCTGACGATCGCAAAAGCGTGAAACCCAGGGTTAACAACTCACACCTATCTATCTATCTATATATATATATATATATATATATATATATATATATATATTTAAAATCTCATGTAAGAGCATTTAAAACAATGCAGTTTTATATAAATAAGAAAACAATGCAAATCATATATATATATATATATATATAAATATATATATATATATTCTAAACATATATTTTTTAAATATAACTGACAATGAATGTGTATAATGTCTAATCCTGAGTCGTTCTATTTTGACAAAAATTGTCCAACATTTGATATTTTTATTATTCTGGTTCTAAAGTTTCGGCTCACATGAGCCATCTTCAGAAAAGTTATACGGACATTAACATAAAGACATTCACCATCAAAGATGATATTATCTTGTGTTGACATAAAACATTGCTAAGCAACGATAACAGTCGTAAATTTGTAATGCGGTTTTCAATGACGTCACGCCGCGTGAGAGCTGGAAATGTTAACAGAACCATATATTAAAATACAATGTAATGTGTTATGACCAGATTGAAATGTGATTTTATTTAGTGTGGGTTCCTTTGATTTAATGTAGATAAAATGTATTTAGGCAGCAGATAATTATCGAAACATATACTGTTAAATATAACAGACAATGAATATCTATTATGTTTGATCCTGAGCCGTTCTAAACATCGTATTTTGGATCTTAATTTCTGGTGAAAATGAAGACAAAATAGTCCACAGAGACCTACTTCTATGTTTAAACAAATACAAATTGAAGGATTATACCAACAAATACTTCTATTGGAACAAGACAGTAAATACTTCTATTGGAACTAGACAGCCATATTGCTACACAAGTAGGCTTAAAAGAATTACTGAAAGCTGAATCAGTCAAACACCGTTACTATAAAAATCCTAATTATATTATAAACACATCTCTAATAAAAGCAGCCACACATCTAAAAGAATAACAAAAGTATTGTCATCCGACGTGCCGATAAAACTAATACAATTGTTATTTTAAACAAACATGAATACCACTACAAATTACTGGCCATTTTGAACGATAACAACAGATTATAAAAGCTAACTAATAATACCACCTCTCAACTTAAAAAAAAAACAAACTTATTTTTGGTAACAATTTTGAAACAGGATTTTATTAACTTCTTCTCCTTCTTCTTCTATGTGCCTTGTCCTTTCAGGACGTAGGCGATCATGGCCTTCCACGTCTCCCTATCCCTGGTGGATCTTAGCATGCTTTCGACTGTTACACCACCCAAACCCCGCTCTACCATTCACTAGCTCAAGCCCATAAATCTAGAATATAAATGTATAGAAACCAGAATGGCCGCAAAATGAGGGATCAGTTTATATATTGATTATAATATAGAATTGATCCCCCATTTTATATCCTTATTATAATTTCTTATAAACAGTTGGCATATATACTCTTCTTCTATTTGCTCTGTCCTTTCAGGACGTAGGCGATCATGGCCTTCCACGTCTCCCTATCCCTGGTGGATCTTAGCACGCTTTCTCCTGTTACACCACCCAAACCCCGCACTGCCATCCACCTGCTCAAGCCCATAAATCTAGAATATAAATGTATAGAAACTAGCATGACCAAATAAGAAATCAGTTTATAAATTAATTATAATATAGAAATGTTCCCCCATTTTATATCCACATTATAATTTCTTATAAACAGTTGGCATATACATTCTTTGTCTATGTGCCCTGTCCTTTCAGGACGTAGGCGATCATGACTTTCCACATCTCCCTATCCCTGGTGGCTGTTAGCACGCTTTCTCCTGTAACGTCTCGCAGCCCCCGTTCTGTCATCCACCTGCTCAGGCCCTTCAAATATATTATCCGCTGCTTTCCTCTGTCTCTTTTTCCCTCTATCTAGCCTGGTAGTATCAGATTCTCCAAGCCCTCCTTTCTCATTGCACTTCCCAGCAACTTCAGTTGTCTCTTCCTGATGCTCTATATTAATTTCCTTTTCTTTCAAACACCTCGTCATATCCGAAGCATCTTTCTGTAGAACCTTATTTCGGCTGGTTCAAGTTTTCCCTTCATCTTTGTTGATATTGTTCAACATTAACTGCCATATTGAAGAACTGACAACACATAGCAAACCAGTACTCTCTTTTTTGTTTCTTGTGAAAGTTTTCTGTGTCGAAATAGTTTACTCAGCTTCTGGAACGCATCTTTCGCCATGCCAATCCGCCCTCGGATCTTCAAAAGATTATAAGTGACTATCAGTGACTATCAGCCTGGCTAACTTTATGGAAATGTAAAAATCTATAAAAAAGATCATCTCCCCGACCTATCATTCCACAAATACCCATACCAGTACATAACCTTTCCAAAACCATTAATAAATTAATTCCTCTCTGCCTTCCAAGAAAATATGGCATTAATTCCAAGAAAGAATTTATAAAAATTCTCCATTTCGTAAAACCAAACAACCAGATAAACGCATATTTGGATGTACAAAACTTATTCACTTATGTTCCTGTCCATGAAACGATTGACATCATTATCCTTGATGTATACAATCAAACTACTCTCCCACCGATTAATATTAAACCCACTATTTTAAAAAATTATTATTAGCATGCACTACTTAAGTACTTTTTCATGACCATCTATGTAATACTTATACTCAAATAGATGGTATTGCGATGGGATCTCGTTTAGGTCCCCTCTTTTCTAATTATTATATGGCACATTTAGACAATAAAATATTAATGACACTAATAAACCCCCTGTATATGAAGAGTTCGAATTCCAGTTGATATTCGTTGCATCCACTTACGCGCAAATACCCTTGCGAAAGGTATTAATCCGCATCTTCCCTCCAGTTATGGGTTAAATAACAGAACAGATTGGGTTCTTTAGCTTTGGTCGGCAACCAGTCTACCGCAGAAAGTAATGGCAACCTACTGCAGGAAAATCTTCTGCCCAGTCAGCCATGTCTCGAGATGGACATGATCGCCCAAGCGTGTATCACGTACGGCACTTAACTGGTATCTAAGATACATAGATGACATTTTCATTTTCGCTAAAAACATTGATCAAATGTCGCAACTTGAAAACAAATTTGAAAGTCACTCCGTCCTCAAATTTACATTAGAACTCAATATTAATAATCAAATTTCATTACTTGCATTATTTATTGATACCAACACGCATAGATTTACTACTTCTTTATATAGGAAAGCAACTAGCATAAACTCGTGTCTTCTTAATTATAATAGTGAATGACGCCAACAATATAAGTTAGTTGTTATAAAAGAACAATTCAACGAACGCAACTGATATCTTCTTCCAAATCTATATTCTAGAAAGAATTACACAACATTAAACAAATACTTGTTTACTACGGATTTCCTAACTCCGTCATTGTTCAACAAATTAAAATCTATCTCAATAAACATAATATCTCTAAAAATATTGATAATATTGTTCTTTGTAATCATATCGCCCCAAGCAAGGCATTTTATTGCCACTGTTCTGCAGGGGTTTACATAAGGAGGAAAGTTATGAGAAAGTGTGACAGGTTGTAGGGGGTGTCAGGAAATAGGTAAGAGCAGGATGAGAATACTGATGAGAGTGGAGTAGACAGAGAAAGGAGCACGAGAGAGAGGATGCAAGTCAGTAAGATAGGAGATGACTATTGATTTTACATTTAAATTCTTAGAGATTGTAGCTGTTGAGAAAGCAAGTAAATGGAAAACTATTAATAATAATAGTTTACATCAAAAGTAAACATAACACTATTAACTTATACTATTGTAACCAAACGCATAATAATTACAAGCATGATGAAGCAACACTCAAAAACATAATAGGTAGAAATTTTAAACCAATCTATATAAATAAAAATGTACTTGTCCGTTTGTTACTTTCCGTTAATCTAAGAAACGGCTACACCAATTGTTTTAAAATTTTACTATAGCATTTTTAATCGAATACGGTCGTGTTTATATGCTTAATAAAAAAAGATATTACAATATTAAAAAAGAAATTGCAAACTCGATTAGAGCCGATGAAAGCTGAAGCAAAACTTATAATTTCAGTATGGACGCCTTTATAGACAACTTTGTTATTTCATAGAAAAATAGGAAAACTCCACATTTAAGGTAAACGAAATTATATATTCTAGAAATTTCTGTGAGCAAATACGAAACTTACACATACACGATCTATATGAATAATTATACACGATTTTCAAATTTAGTGCACAATTCCCATTTCGTTGTTTTAGTTAATAAATTTCTTGTTTTATTTTTTTTTTTACCTAAGCCATTTTTTATTATTATTTCTATTTTGTCGGACGTAAACAATAGGAATCCCTTCTCTTAAAAAAAAAAAGGGTTTTCTATTCATTTTTTATCAACGAATTATTATCGATATCCCATTTATTTCGTTGGTTTAGTAAATATATTTTTTAATTTAACCAAACTGAGCCAGAGGAACGCGTGGCCGGGTACGGCTAGTTAATAATAAAAAAAGAAGCTCATCATATAATATAAAAAATAAAGCAATTATCCTCATTGCCTCTAATAACCCTATAACGACACAACTAAATCCTCTACAGAAAACCAATGTAGTGTAACAATTTACATATCCGTTCAAAGATTGTATCTCTGATACGAATAATAAACCCACTACATATATTGGTTTTACTACAACCACGCTCTCCCGGAGATTTACCTGTCACCTTTCTGATCATATTTCAATTCAACAACATTTCTTAGAAAAACATAGCCATGTATGTAATATTAGACAGATTTTAGTCGATAACACAATAATACTCACCCATACACACAGTAAAAAGAACCTTCAGATAATGGAGGCCATCTACATTAAAACAAAGCAACACACTAAATAAATTCATATTTCAATCTAGTCACAACACATTACATTGCACTTAGACATATAGTTCTGTTGTTAACATTTCGTTTTCTCACGTGGTGTGACGTCATAGACTTGCGTCTGTTATCGTCGCATAGCAATGTTTTATATCAACACAAGATAAAATCATTTTTTGATGGTGGATATCTTTATGTTAACGTCCCTGTAACCTCTCTGATGATGGCTCATGTGAGTCGAAAGCTTCGAACCAGCATCATAAAAATATATCCAAATGTTGGAAATTTTTGTCTTTATTTTCACCAGAAATTAAAGCCAAAATACGACGCTTAAAAAGGCTCATGATTAATAATAACTGACACTCACAGTCTGTTAGAAATATATATATATATATATATATATATATATATATATATATGTGTGTGTGTGTGTGTGTGTGTGTGTGTGTAAAATATATATGTATATATATATATATATATGTTTTCCATTCAACATTTGGTTTCATACTCTCTGCGTCTGTTCTTAAGTAACTTAACCTGCAACACATGCGTCGGGGAAATAAAATTGAAAATTTGGAACAGAAATTGGCGTGGGTTTATTGCGGACGTACACTTATACATTTGGCATCCTGAAGAACACACACACACACACACACACACACACACACACACACACACACACATATATATATATATATATATATATATATATATTCATACATTATGCATCAAGCAGACCGTAAAATACAAAGTGGAGAGTAAATACATGTGAACTGGAATCCATTATAAGTCGACCGATAAAACAATCGATCGTTTAATATATAATATGCTATTTGATATATATATATATATATATATATATATATAGATAGATATTGAGAGAGAGAGAGAGAGAGAGAGAGAGAGAGAGTGAGTTTACCAAAAAATGAAAGGAAAAACTTGTATAGATATTGTAATATTAAATTTATTTTGATATCACGAGATTAATATGAGTTACTTTTGGACTCTACAATCCTAAGAGATGCTGAAAATGGTGGCCGTTAGCTTGCAGACATTTATTAAAGTGCTCTGTGGGATGGCTGCTCATGTATTTTCAATTTCTTGTCTATGGGCCGCCATTTTAATGACATCTGTCGAGAAAATATCGTATCACATTAAATAGTGGTTATCGGAATTTGTTAAAACTATGAAAGAAGTTTTTCTTTTCCTTAAGAGTGTGTATATTTTAAGGAAGGGCTTAATATATATATATATATATATATATATAAATTAAAAAAGGATTAATTCAATGATGTTGGATAATCATTTCTATATGAAAATCCCCACGTGGGATAACACATCACCTCAGCAACAGAAAAATCCTTTCAGAAACTGGAGGATTTTTCTGTTGCTGAGGTGATGTGTTATCCCCCATGGGGATTTTCATATCGAAATGATTATACAACATCATTGAATTAATCAATTTTAATTTATATTTGCTCTGTAATATTTTATTACATGGAGCTCTCTTCCTGTATCATTTTTTAATATTAAAATAAAATTTTTAATATTAATTAGGATCGGGTTTTTGGAATTTACCTTCCTGCTTTTTTCGCTTGGGTTAAAGTATCTGAATTTAAATATATATATATATATTGGTTTTTTAATTACTTAGTTTTTGGTCATAATAAAATTAGACCGGTGCACATTTGTATTAAAAAGTGTTCAATACAATTACATTGTAAAACTTTTTAACATTTTCCATATGTAAACGCGTTATTACGCCACATAGGTTTCTACAATGAGTGGTGACTTCAGGTGATTTTCAATGACTCTTGTTATTATTAGTTATTGAAATCGTCTAAAGACTTACTCATGGTAGAAACCTGGGTCGCGTAATAACTAGTATGAAATATATATATATATATATATATATATATATATATATATAATTGTGTATTTTGACGGCAATCACACTGATATATATATATATATATATATATATATATATATATATATATACAATTGTGTATTAAGACAGCAATCCGTCTTTTATACAAGTTTCATTTAAGACGACTTGCAAGGTGTTGCGATTAAGCTTTTTATTAGTTTTTCTTGTGTTGAGAGAAAATTTATTTTCTCGACATAACGTGTGTTCAAATATTCTAGATATCCTAGCTATTTCGTCTATTCTATCAGACATTAACATGGATTTTAAAATTCATTTTTATTAAAATATGGGTGTTCTTGATAAGCTCGTAGTGGTATTTCCAATATAATCACACACACACACACACACACACACACACACACACACACACACACACACACAAATATATATATATATATATATATATATATATATATATATATATATAGATTGTTTAATTACTTAGTTTTTGGTCATAATAAAATTAGACCAGTGCACATTTGCATTAAAACGTGTTCAATACAATTATAATGTAGAACTTTTCAATACTTTACGTTTTAAAACGAATTTTTACGCGAGCTAAGTTTCTACCATGTGGTGTCTTCACGCGATTCGCAATATATTCAGGCGATTTTAAATATATGTATATGTATACAAAAAGAGATTTTTTATCCGCAGAAAGAACAAATGGATTTAAATAAAATCGATGTCATAACGTAAATAAAACCTTAGGACACTTTCGGCCAACTCATTATCAAAGGTGCTCGTTGGCAGAAAATTTAAATGATAGACGGGACACATTAATATGACTGGTAGAAGAGAATGTAGAAAAAAAAACAAAATTTTAATAAAAATTAATTAAAATATGAGTAGGGTGTAAACGTAAACTTTCACAAAAGCAATAAATTAGATAAAAAGGGACTCACAAACCCTCCAACAACCGTAAGGAGTGACTGAAGAGCTCCCTTTGTCTGCACAGACTAGGCTGGTGGACTTTTAGGTACGCAGCCTCCAGACCACGTAGATGATACGCCGAGGGAGCGCTGTGTAGAACAGAAAATTACGTGCCCTCATACCAAGTGGCAGAGTAATGATTGTCGAGCAGATATTGTCCGATGGCCGAGTCCTGAAGAACTTGAGTGGTTCTTAAAGGCCGTCTTGGACTAACCGAACGTACATTTACGGGGACGTGCTGCACTACCTGTGATTCCAATATATATATATATATATATATATATATATATATATATATATATATATATATTATAAGTTATGTTTTAGAACATGTACATAATTTCTTCTATATATGTCCTCTTCTCTACATTTTCTCTCCTCATTCTATATTCACTCGGATATATATATATATATATATATATATATATATATATATATATATATATATAAGAAAAATTAAGACAGACACGTTATTTCATTGTAAATCGAAAGTGTAGGCCTATTTCAGGCGAACCATCATCGTCTTTATTTTACAAGGGAGTTTACACGAATTCGTGTAAAATCTTTTTTACCAGGGCACCCGACCAGATGTGGCAGCAGTATTCAATGCATGGGCGGATGGTAGATTTATATATGTGCGGATAGATTCAGATGGAAAAAACTTCCGGGCCCTGCACAGAGAACCGACTTTCATAGCAGCGGTTTCAGGAATGGATTCGATATAGTCATTCCACTTGAGGTCCGCTGAAAGTGTGAGACCAAGGAGGCGTAGTGTTTTACTCTCTGAGAGTGACAGAGAGTAATTGATTTCTATTTTTTCCTCAGATTAGGACTTTTGCTGTGATGTGTAGCAATATGAATCTATTTTAGGGGCGTATGATGAAATTTATTTGCATCATATTTTTATCACACCCAGATTCTATCGTCTCGATTGTCGATTAATTGTCCTGCGGCCATTGTCTGCGATGGACGTTACTCCAAGCAAGCGCACGAAAATTGTAAAGCTGAACGAACACACTAACAAGACTTACAGATTGATCGCGTATATTACTGCGCAAATTAGTTGAAACAAGACGAATGTATTCCTAGGGACATTCATACTTTCCTTAATTACGTTTACTTCGTCTCTTGGCATTTGTTTTTCCGAACACGTTTTAGAATCTTTTCGTCTTGATGGCACGAATGACATCTGAAAGGCTGACACCAACAATATCCGCGATCTCTCTGTAATGCTTGCCAGTATGTTCGTGCAACCTTATAATTTTTGTACGCTTCTTGGAGTAACGTTTTTTGAAGCAATTTCTTTAAGATTAAATGCGTTGAAAGGGTCAGACTAACATATGTTTTTTCTCTTGTGTTTTGTGATTGGGTTCAATCTCTCCCCTCTCATTACGTGATCAATTTTTATATATTTCTATATTAAAATTCTAAAAGAAAATAAGATATACGTATTAAAAGATGTTTCTCATGCGTTTCTTTTATTTGGTCATGGTTGAAACTGGTCATGCTTCTTCATTAAAAAGCCGAGAAGCGGGTATCTTTGCTTGTGCCCACGTCACTACCAAAGGGGACACAAGGTCACGTTAAAGTGGGTTTAACGTTATTGCCGTGGGAAAAATTGTCCAAGCCCAATCGGTACTTCTCCTTTTGGGAATACCTCAGGCGCCGGGCAATAAACTTAGTCCTTTCCCTAAGTAGAAGTACTACATGGATGAAAAGCCCCCTGGAGCTTGGACTTAATATTATTTATTGAACCCTGAGCCAAATAAAGGTACCATTTATTCAGATACACTGTATCGAACTATAGAGAATGAGTAAGGCAATCACCAAAAATTCAGTTACCATAAATAAAAAAAAATTGTCTGCTTGATTATTTTTTAATTGTTTTTTTTTTTAGAATAATGTTCGTAAGCCGGAGATTTGGCTAAAGAAAGAAAGAAAGAAAGAAAGAAAGAAAGAAAGAAAGAAAGAAAGAAAGAAAGAAGATTTGGCTAAAGAAAGAAAGGAAGGAAGGAAAGGAAAGGAAAGGAAGGAAGGAAGGAAGGAAGGAAGGAAGGAAGGAAGGAAGGAAGGAAGATAAAAAAAATTGCTTATTATCGACTCATAATAATGGACTATTCCATTTTGATTTCGGAGAAACACATGACATCCGAATGAAAGAAAGAAGGGTAGATAAAAGTGTTTAACGTCTGCTTCAGTGAAACGGAAAAAGTTTTTAATTTCGAATATTTTTTTATTTAAAATAACGACCATTATTCATATTTATGATTAATATTGCAATATTTGTTTTTTAAATAATGCTCAAATATTTTACCAATGTAACTGATATTTTCTACAGATATTCTACCGTAATAGAACTCACCGTGAGTTGATTTAATCATTAACTGGAGCATTAACATTCTTCAGAAAATTAAAATATGAAGAATGGTGAAATTTTTCACGGGTCTTTCTAGTTAAGATTATTTCTTTAAAATAATCACTTCGCCAATAAGCTAAGTGTGTCACACTCAAAAGTTTGATGTTATCTTTCATGTAATAATGAACATTGTATAGGTACCTTCAGTCAGTTTTCTCTACCTAAATTTAAATTGAAATTTTAAAAATAAATAAAAATTACTTTGATTTTTCTTCTTAATAATATTATAAACATTTTAATGGAAAAAGTTCGTTTTAATAACTTTTGGACCTTTTTATTCATTCTATGCTGTTTTTTGGGATCTTTTTTTTTTGTGATTTAATTGAGGTACCTAAATTAGTTTCTGCGGCTCAGTCCGCTGAAACGTTTTTTCCTTGCGCGGCTATAAGATCAGATCAGAATTTCTGTTTCATTTAATTGCGGCTTCAAAATGAGTTCTCACCACGATGCCAATGTAGCAGTCTTGCTATAATTACATTTCAGAGATCAATAAAAAGCAAATAAAACAATCAAAAATATTACGAAGCGACATACTGTTAAGGTTAACGTACTAACAGGTGAAAGCTAAGTGTTGCTTCACTGACTGAGGCTTAATTTCTTTTAGTATCGGGTCGGTATCTCTCATTATTAAACATTAACATTTAGCGAATTATTTAATATCTCTACATGCAACTACATCCTCAATAGCATAGAATATATCATAGTTTTAATATTTTCAAACGACAGATTTTAGATATAGTAAAACTCAATCATCTTCTAGTACTCGAAACAGCACACCCGTTTTCGTTGTTACCCTTACAACGCTTCAACCGGTGTACATTCCGACCTTCATAAATTGTCTGTCTTCTGATATGCCTTGTAATTCGAAGTTTATCTTGGTTGTTACACTCACGTTTCGAACATCCGATATTCTCCACTTTTCTGTTATTACACGCCTTGCTCTTCAGATTATAATGCTCGTCTTGGTTGCTATACACACAATGTTTCAACCCATCTATCCTCAAGCGTTCTTCAGTGTTTGTGTTTTTATATGCCTTATAATTTGGATCAGCAAATTCATCTTGTTTGTTATACTCAGGTTTCGACCATTGTAACATTGTACCATCCAAATATTTTTTTAAGTTTAAATGCCCTGCTCCTCGGCCGTTGTACCCTACAGCCTTTTTCGGTGTTGGTCTTATTACAGGTTTTGCTATTCGGTTAATCGTGATTGTTACATTTACCCAGTTTTTATCGGTCAACCATCTGGCTTTCTTCAGGTGTTTGCTGTAGTCATTGGGATTTGAATATGAGGTTTTCAAGACACACTAGTTGATCAGATCGTTTGGTAAACATTATGTGGTCCTCTGGACGCCATTTGTAAATTCCTGAGATGTGTTAGTGCTCAAAAGTAATATTCTCTAGTTCAAGTGTTACACAACATTCAGTGAGTTAAATGTCGTACGTGATACACGCTTTGGGCGATCATGTCTCTTTCGAGACATGACTGCCTGGGCAGAAGATTATCCCGCAGTAGGTTGCCATTGCTTTCTGCGGAAAACTGGTTGCCATCCAGGGCTATATAACCAATCCGTCCTGTTATTTCACTCATAGCTAGAGGGGGAATAGATGTATTATATTATTAAGTAGTAATTAATGTGTCATCAGTTTATTATTTCATATCAATATAAAACTGATCCCCCACTTTATGCCCAGTAAAAGTCTTAATCATGTTTTCAACTATTATATTCAGTCAGTTAAGTGCCATACATGATACACGCTTTGGGCAATCGTGTCTCGAAAGAGACATGACTGACTAGATAGAGGATTTTCCCGCAGTAGGTTACCATCTCTTTCTGCGGTAGACTGGTTTTAACTTGAATAGCTGTGTATATAGTGAAAAATAAATGAAGAAGGTAAGGGAACATAACAGTCGAAACGATGTAAGTAAAACAAGGAAGATTTTTGATCATTGACGTAAATAGTTTTGGACCACTTAATGTCGAATTTTGTAAAAAGCACGCAGTAAAAATCAAAATGTTTAGATAAAGCATTCCCAAACCAGAAATAAAAATAAAATGAAACTAAATATTGCTATCCTGTTGAAATATGGGTTGCAATTTAAATATTAAGAAGTTTTTTTCTGGTAAATTTTCGTTAAGAACAACGCAATGGCACCTCCTTAGCTTCAACCGACCTGAAGTGGAACGAATATGTCGGATCTATTGCTGGGTCTATGGCTAAGAAATTTTAGTCACTGTGTGGGAACAGGAAGTTTTTCTTGTCAGAATCCATTTTGCACATTTATATATCAACCATTCGTCTGTGCATTGAATACTGCTAATGGATTACTCGTGTACTTCTTCTTGATATTGAAGACAAAAAACAAAAAAGAATCTGCAATGTAATAGGTCCTGACCGGGCATCTCGACTTCAATTACTTTCACACCAACGTGATGTGGCTTCCCTCAGTCTGGAAATCTTTTACTCGGGCTGCCTTGACCACATAAATTTAAGTGTGCTACTAGATTATTATGGACTGTTTAACAGGGTTCACACACACACACACACACACACACACACACACACACACACACACACACACACAAGTGTCTGTGAGTGTTCTTAGCTAGGTTTTGTTTCGAGGTATCCCCGATAAATATCGAAAATCAATAATAAAAAAAATCGGGTTATAGAAGGAGTGGTCCAAATTTAATAAAATTTGATGCACTCATAGACAAAGACATAAGAAACAATATTCAGAAATTTCAAGGTTGCAGTTCTCATAACAAGTGCAGAAAATATGATATCGATACCAGGAAATCAAAATTTGACTTACATCCATTCATTTTTCTTTCAGTCTACGGTTTCGCTTTAACTATTTTAACAACTATTGCTTTTTAGTCTTTCGTGCCAACGTCCAAAGTGTCTGAGCTCCAGGACCATGGATTAGTTTTAAAGCTTTCATTACACCTGAGCAACGCTGGCTTATACTGCTTATACTCAAACAAGAAAATAATAAACAGAAACTAAAAATCCTCGAAGCAATCTACATTAAACAATTTAAATCTCGTTTGAATACAATCAATTTTGATATTTACAATAACGTACTCAAATGCCTGTAATCAGACCAGGGACCACAACGCCACTATTTTGTCACTGTCTTCGGCCATCCGCCACGGTGGGGATGGGGTTATATTTTCAATTCAATTCTCTTTATTGTTAATAACTTAAATGTTCTATGTTTACTGTGTTAATATGTACTCTTTGATAATGGCTTATGTGAGCCTAAAGCTTAGACCCGATAAAAAAATCAACAATTACTGTGATTTTTTGTTCTTTCAACGACATCACCATCAAGTATATCAGACGGTATGAACGGATGCTACACAAAATTAATAGACAAAACTTGTCTATATTATTCAATGAAACCTGCATTAATGAAAAAATGCTGCCAAAATACACAATATATATATATATATATATATATATATATATATATTAGGTGCGATTGTTAAATTATCGCAATTATTTTATTATTTCAAATATTCTTTAGGCTGAGTCTGGACTCCAGGAGCATGGATTAGTTTTAAAGCTTTCATTACACCCGAGCAACGCCGGGCTATACTGCTAGTCATGAATGAGAGGGACGTGAAGACTACGAAAAATGTGGGGGGGTTCACCAGAAATCGGCACACGAAGAGAACCTACCTCTGAAACGAGGACTTCCGGAAGTAAACAAACAGGATATCAATAAAAGTATTCGTGAAAAAGAATTTAAGAAATTTATGGAAAAGTTCAATTATTTTACTGCTTCTTTTCCAGAAATACCAGATTTTACAGAACTGTTTGATCTGACTGGCATTTTACTGATTGATTTGTATGTTTTTGCTCAGACAGAAGAATTGGACTTCGATTTTCTACAAGTATGGCATGAGGTTTTTATTTACCAGACATCTCTCTCTATCTCTCTCTCTCTCTCTCTCTCTCTCTCTCTCTCTCACACACACACACACACACACACACTCACACACAAAAAGATTCAAATTTTTTTGCAGATTGAAAAAAAAAACTTTGTGAGTTTTGGAGATTAACAAAGATGGCCATCCAAGAAGCATGCTCCACGATTGAACAGAGATCACTTATCAAGTTTTAAGTTTCTGAAGGATGCAAACCAGTTCAAATTCATAGAAGAATATCAACTGTGTATGGTGCCACATGTTTCAACCAAAGAATATCTACAAATGGACTAAATTGTTTAAAGAAGAACGGAAGAGTGTTGAGGATAAAGACAGGCCTGGGAGAACTACAAAAGTGAGGTCTCCTAAGGTGATCGAATCAGTCAATGACCTCATTAAGTCTGACAGAAGGGTAATAGTGGATGACATTGCAAGGATTTGAGCCTATCTGTTGGGAGAGCACACAAAATTGTCCATGATGACCTTGCCTACTCGAAGGTCAGCTCACACAGCAGCCCAAAAGGTGCAGACCATCAACGAGCTGGGCTGGGAATTGCTACCTCATCCCCCTTACAGATCAGACCTTGCCTTTTCAGACTATCACCTGTTCGGTCCCTTCAAAGCGTTCACGAGAGGCACGAAGTTTGAAAGTGAGGATGAAGCCAAAAGTGCTGTGAGCGATTGGTTGAGACATCAGTCCTAAGATTTTTGTACTGAGGGAATAAGGAAGCTTGTGCACAGATGGGAAAAGTGTGTGAAACTGCTGGGAGACTACGTTGAAAAACAAGAAAAAAGTAAGCTTCTATCTGTATTAGAAGACCTTATACCGAAAAATTTACCTTATTTATTGAATGACCCTCGTAGAAGTCCATATAACGTAAAATTCAACTTATTTATTGAATGCTCCTCGTAGAAGTCCATATTCCGAAAATTTCACCTTATTTATTGAATGACCCTCGTAGAAGTCCTTATACCGAAAAATTCACCTTATTTATTGAATGACCCTCGTATGTATATATATATATATATATATATATATATATATATATATATTAGAATTAGTACCGACAAATGTGTTAGCAGTCCCTTGTTCGTAGTATTTACTTTTTTTTAAAGAGTACTCAATACGTAGAAGAGCAATATTTATTGTAATATTTTTCAATCCTTTTTACTTTGAATTTCTTTTCCATGTTAGTTTGTTTATTCAACAGTCAACACTCCAGAAATCTGACAAAATATTATTTTTTTCTAAATGTTCTCCTTAAGGTAGGATTTTATCAGTCGGATTTTTCATCAATTCTGGAAGCTTCAATCAAATCAAAATCTTCTCTCCTTCTAATTTTTGACTCCACGAAAAGGTTTTTTCCAAGTTTTGCAGTAAACAATGTTTTTATTATAAACACTTTTAATAAAAATATCACTATATATATATATATATATTAAGACAGACACGTTATTCCATGGTTAAGCAGAAGTCTAGGCCTATTTTAGGCAAACCATCTTCAGCTTTCGTCTTTATTGTACAGAGGATTTTACAAACTCTTCTGTACAATAAAGACGGAAGCTAAAGATGGTTCGCCTGAAATAGGCCCATTTACTTCCACTTAATCATGGAATAACGTGTCTGTCTTAATTTTTGCATATATTTGCTCTATATATATTTATATACATATATATTTAGAGCTCTCCTAGAGAGTTATCTTACTACTTTATGTAGAGATACTCCTTTGGATTTTTCTATATCTACACCGCATATATATATATATATATATATATATATATATATATATATATATATATGAATAAAATAAATAAAGAACAAGTAAAGAAAAAGTGTCTTTAATCTGACATGTTTCGTTTATAACAAGCTTCTTTAGAGATTTAATAAGAACGAATGATTTAAAAATCAGAGAGATAGTATTTTTAAAATGAGGTATAGTTTCAAACGTCAGATAAGTGTCACGTGTGAGAAAGCAACGAATGAATATTAAATGTAGAAGATAAAACTTGTGTTTGTTTAACTGTATGTGTCAACGCATTCTTTTTAAATAAAATAAGAGAAAACAGTTAAGAATGTATGCGTTGAGAGAAATCAAATGATGTCACGATTTTCATTTTAAATAAAGTGAGAATGATATTTGAATCATAAACGAAATATATTTCTGTTTAAATATATCAAGAAACCATGTAAATAAGTTTTATTAAATCCAACTGTCCAGGGCTATATGTTTTTTTTTTTTTCAGTACTCAAAATAATTTTACGACAGGCAAGGCAACAGGATCACTGAACGCAGGCGTTGTTAAAGCAGGTAATAGTAGTTGTTAAAGAGTGTAAGAAGTTAAAAAATGGGATAATTGAGGAAAGGGTAAACGATGAACAGTCTTCCAGGGAGACAGAAGTTAGTTCCATGAGTAGGAAAAGCGAAGAAAAAAACTGTTTTAGAAGAAAGGACGGTTGTATCTAGCCAATTCAACAGTTAAACGTAAACACGTAACACGTCATCTTAGGCGATCATGTCTCTTTAGTGATATGACTGACTGAGAAGAAGATTATCCCGCAGTAGTTTGCCATCGCTTTCTGTGGTAGCCTGGTTGCCAGCCAAGGCTATAGAACCCAATCTGTCCTATTATTTGGCTTATGGCTAGAGGGGGAAGAAATGTATTATATTATTAAGTAGTAAATAGTAGGGGAACAGTTTATTACTTCATAACAATATAAAAGTGATCCCCCATTTCATGAACAATAGAAGCTTTAATCATGTTTTCAACTATTATATTTAGTCAGTCAGTTAAGGGCCATACGTAAAACACACTTAGGCGATCATGTCTCTTTAGAGACATGACTAACTGGGCAGAAGAATATACCGCACTAGGTTGCCATCGCTTTCTGCGGTAGATTGGTTGCCACCCAAGGCTATAGAACCCGATCTGTCCAATTATTTGACTCATAGCAAGAGGAGGAAGAGATATATAATATTATTAAGTAGCAATTATAAGGGATCACTTTAATACTTCATAACAATATAAAACTGATCCCCCACTTAATGCCCAGTGGAAGTCATAATCATGTTTTCAACTATTATATTCAGTCAGTCAGTTGAGTGCCATACGTGAAACACGCTTAGGCGATCATGTCTCTTTAGAGACATGACTGGCTGAGCAGAAGATTATCCCGCACTAGGTTGCCATTACTTTCTGCGGTAGACTGGTTGCCAACCAAGGCTATAGAACCCAATCTGTCCTGTTATTTCACTCATGGCTAGAGGGGGTATAAATGTATTATATTATTATGTAGTAAATAGTAGGGGATCAGTTTATTGCTTCATAACAATATAAAAGTGATCCCCCATTTCATGAACAATAGAAGCTTTAATCATGTTTTCAACTATTATATTTAGTCAGTCAGTTAAGGGCCATACGTAAAACACACTTAGGCGATCATGTCTCTTTAGAGACATGACTAACTGGGCAGAAGATTATCCGACAGTAGGTTGTCATTGCTTTCTGCAGTAGAATGGTTGCCAGACCAAGGCTATAGAACCCAATCTGTCCTGTTATTTAAACCATTACTGGATGGAAGAGACGTATTAATAACTTTCCCAAGGGTATTTGCGCGTAAGCGAATGCAATGAATTCAACTGACAGACTTTGTCCTCTGGTTTTAATAAAAACCTCTTCACACAGACAAACTTACACACACAAACCGATTTATTATGCGAGATAATAGTATTGGTGTATTAATCTCATTTAAAACTAAATGTAAGATTAAAAGGATTATTTCTGTGATTAATTTAAATAATTACAATCAATAAAAGACTAACAAATGTTTTAATTCGATGTTAACTGCAGCGAATTACCAGGCAGCAGAATGCTTAAATAATGGCTACACTGCTTTTGTGCCCACTAGTTAATGTCGTAGGTTCGAATCAAAGCAAGAACCGTTTAATTAAGCTTTAGTGCCTAAGAACTGTCTTAGTCTGATAGCGTAATATACTTTCATTGAGAACAGGCACAATCTTTTCTTGAAAGCACAGCAACTGAAGCAGGAAGGATGGCGCGGAATTATATTGATTAGATTTTAAATAATTTTAACAATAAGAACCGATAGTCATTAATATCACTAAGAATATAATTAATGGTAATGATTAAGGATGTCTTTTGTAATAAAAGTAATCGTGATAATAACTCTAATGATTCTATTGTTATAAAATTAATATTTTCGATCTTAAACGCGTTGACGTCTGTATCGGTCTACAACTGCTTTTAACCATTTTTCTCTCTTGCTAAAGGCAAGTTCACTGCTATGACTACTGCCTGGATTATTGCTACAACAACTACTTCTGCTGCAACGTTGGTGCTGATGCCAGCACTGCCGCCGACAGCGTTTTCGCTCATCTTATTCTTTATAATAGACCCTGCGCCATTTTGATTTTACTACACGGTACAACCTTGAAATGGCGGGAAGGACCTGCGCACCGGTGTCCTGAACGTGAAGAGAGCAAGCTAGAGCCCAAACATTAACTCGTTTCCCCTCTCTTTCTTTTTACTCACTCCTCCTTCCTTTTTAAGTATAAATAGTTCAAGAGAGACTAATACGAGAGGAAGAGGATCGATAGATAGACGGATAGATAGACAGACAGAGAGAGTACTTGTGTGTCTGCGAAAGAGAGAGAGAGAGCGAGAGAGAGTTAGAAACGCATGTTCTATAATTACACCAAAAGTGTTGTTTTTACACGAAAATATATTTTCACTTCTTGTTATCTAAATCGTTATTCGTTTTCTCATATTTTTTCTCTCTTTCTCGTTTTCTATAAATTTCAAGCGATAAATAGATATGCGTTTTCTGCAAATATATAAAAATACACATTCAATTCTTTTTTTCTTGGTATGAATATGCAAGCTTATATACAAAAAGAGAAAAACGTTTTATTAATGTGCAATGGCTAATTATAAACCAAACACTGAAAATGTCTATCGTATAATGAATATATATAGATAGGTATTTCAACACCAACTTCATATATATATATATACATATATATATATATAGACATTCATTGTCTCTTATATTTAACAGTATAGATAGATAGATAGATAGATAGATAGATAGATAGATAGATAGATAGATAGTAAAGAATGGCAGTGTATATACGCTTAGTCAATGAATACAGTTTCAGTAGAAATCCTTCTGCAAATAATCTACAAAACTAATCTTGGCAAACCACTAACCGAAATCTAGTTATACCTGTTACGGTCATATAACATACGAGGAAAACAACGAATACCCTGGAAAAGAAAGCCCCAGTTTATTTTTTTATCTATCTATCTATCTATCTATCTATCTATCTATCTATATATATATATATTATTACTATTATTATTATCATTATTTTTATTATTATAGAATAAAGAGCAAATAGGAAACGTATCTCAATCTAACATATTTCACTTCAGAGACCGTGAGAAAAACCACAAAATAAACATATCTGTTTGAAATGCAATGATTTGGAGTAAGTTCTTATTAACCAGGTATTTTTCCCGTATTTTGTAGCATTTCTGACCAATAAGAAATCTTTTCTCTGAAGAAGCTTTATTAAATTGAAACATGTTATTTTGAGAAACGTTTACTATTTGTTCTTTTTTCTTTATTCTATCATCTTGTCGGCTTTCAATCCATATATTCAATTGATATATATATATATATATATATAGTATATCGAGGCAGCAAGTAATTTTCTAGACATATGCTATTAAATATAAGAGACAATGAATGTCTATTATGTTTAATCATGAGCCGTTCTAAACGTCGTATTTTTGCTTTAATTTCAGTTGAAAATAAAGACAAAAATTCTACAACATTTGGATAATTATTTATTGGTTTTCTTCTAAGCTTTCGGCTCACATGAGCCATCTTCAGAGAGAACTGAAATATTATAAATTATGATGGTGGATTTTATAATATTTCAGTTTAAACTACCTCTCTGAAGATGGCTCATGTGAGCCGAAAGCTTAGAAGAAAACCAATAAATAATTATCCAAATGTCAAATGTAGAATTTTTGTCTTTATTTTCAACTGAAATTAAAGCAAAAATACGACGTTTAGAACGGCTCATGATTAAACATAATAG
Source organism: Ascarosepion bandense (assembly GCA_037127315.1). Classification (NCBI taxonomy): domain Eukaryota; kingdom Metazoa; phylum Mollusca; class Cephalopoda; order Sepiida; family Sepiidae; genus Ascarosepion; species Ascarosepion bandense. Next base: position 64,204 of record JBBBDQ010001423.1, read on the forward strand.
ACATTCATTGTCTCTTATATTTAATAGCATATGTCTAGAATATATATATATATATATACATATATATATATATATATATATATATATATATATATATATATTACGATTGAGCGCTCTAGAGAGGAAAATTTGAAAAAATAAACAGTTACTACTTCGGCGATATATGCATTACTTTTTCAGGAAAGAATTGAATTCGTTCGGCGACTGGCGTGTGTATACGCCGTTTATATATAGCACGCTAAAATTTCGTTTCTCTGATTCTATGTCCCTAAGGCTTAGATTCCGACTGACACCAAATCGGTCGAGTTTCGATCCCAGTCGGAGTCAAGTGGATGTCTAGCCTAACTGATGAGCAGTAATACAGCAAAACAGGCTTGTATGTGGATGATATATATATATATATATATATATATATATATATATATATATATATATATATATATATATATACACAGTTACTGTGCAAAAGTATTAGGACAAGAACTATTTCACATTTTATGAGGCATCAAAATAAAGTTTAAAATCACCTCTCTCCGAACACTTTTGCACACTACCGGTAGTGTGCAAAAGTATTAGAACAGGGGTGATTTTCCTAAAAACCTAACTGAAATTCAAATACAGGGTGAAAAGCCAAAACTTTGTAAGAATTATTTAACTAAAAAAGATGAGTAAGGAAGGTTTCGGAATTTTAATTGGCTCCTACAAAGCCCTGATCTAAATTCCATTGAACATCTATGGGATATTTTGAATAAAAAACTGATAAATCTAATGTTACTTCGCAAGACACACGTTGGGACCAAATACAAGCTGCTTGGCAGGAGATACCATTAGATACATTGAAGAAGCTTGAGATGTCAATGCCTGACAGAATGAAGACTGTGATCAAAGCAAAAGGCTATTAAATACTAAATATTAAATTTATTATGTAACAAATATTTTTTCTTGTTAAAGCATTTGTTGAGTAAAACAAATAAAATTACTTTAATTAAATTGTTTATTTGCTGTCAGTATGCCTCATGAGCGATAAAATAGTTCTTGTCCTAATACTTTTGCACAGTACTATATATATATATATCTTTTCACCCCTAACATTTTTACCCCATAAAGCCACTAGAACGCCATTGGGCTTTCCAGGAAAGTCAAAGAGAATGATAAGATTATTATTGAAGTGATGTGAGGAAAAGGGGGGAAAAACAGGTTTAAAAAAGGCAGACGATTGACGTTGCACTCATTTATTTAATCTTTTTAAGATTGCAGGCAACAGGGAAGCAATGAATTCTAAAAGAATCTTACAGGGCATAATTTTGAGAAAAAAAATAAAATAATAGTATACAGATTTTACAAAAGTCTCTTTTAAAAAAACCTCAGGAGGTTGCATCTAGCGAGTCCATGAGTAAAAGATTAGCAACTAGGTCCCACCCTTTTACAGTGAAACCATTAAAATGTAAACACAAATTCTACTCCATCAGCTTCTTTTCTCGCACTTTCCGCCTATGGAATTCCTTTCCATTTACTTGCATTCCCGACAGTTATAATCTCCAAGAATTTAAGAATTTAAATGTAAAGTCAATAGTCATCTCCTATCTCACTAACCTGCATCCTCTCACATGCTCCTTTCTCTGTCCTCTCTACTCTCATCAGTATTCTCATCCTTCTCTTACCCACTTCCTGACACCCTCTATAACCTGTCACTCTTTCTCATAACTTTCCTCCTATGTAACCCCCTAAGAAACAGTGGCAATTAAATTCCTTGCTTGGGGCGATATGGTTATAAAATGATAATAAAAAAAAAACAAACTAATATCTTGTTACTAGTTAATTTCCATACAAGATACACGCTTGGCTGATCATGTCTTTTCAACGACATAACTGATTAGCCAGAAAATGTTCCCTCAGTAGGTTACCATTACTTTCTGTGTTAGACTGGTTGAAAACCAAGGCTATAAAACCTAATCTGTCCTGTTATTCAACTCGTAGTTGGAGAGAGAGAGGAGCTTTCCCAACACTTGTGAATGAAACGAATTCGACTTTGAATTCGAACTCGGTTCTTCAACTTCTCATTCCGTGCTCATCTCCATTGCACCACCACGCACAATAGCACGATCACGTTCACGCTGTCAATGCAATAAGAAAGAAAGTCAAGCAGAACAATTGACATAGAATTTTCTTTTAGAAAAGATATATTTGCTGTTGCGAATCTTCGCTGCCAAGTTGTTGTGGCGAAACTTCGTCGCCAAGTTGTTGTGGCCTGTTAGGAAGGTAGGTTCAAAGAGTGCATTAGAATAACAGAACATATATACAAATAAGAGTGTTAGTAATCAGCAGTGAGAAGTGCGCGTGCGAACTGTAAAGTTACACTGCATCTCGACTGCCTCACGACTGTCTCACAACTGCCTCCCCGAAAGTCACGCAGGTTAGTATTTATTGAATGAGGCAGATTCCATTCTTATAGATAAGACATCATAACAATATATTATCATCCACATTTTTTCGTTGATACTTATTTTTCATTATTATTCATCTTAGTACAAATCAAGATGCACACTTTTGCAAAGTCCTTCTTCTTTGCGCGCTTTTTTCTGTTACACCACCCAAATCCCGTTCTGTCATCCACTAGCCCAAGCCCATAAATCTAGAATATAAATGTATAGAAACTAACATGGCCACAAAATGAGGGATCAGTTTATATATTGATTATAATATAGAATTGATCCCCCATTTTATATCCATATTATAATTTCTTATAAACAGTTGGCATACATATCTTCTATCTGCCCTGTCCCTTAAAAACGTAGGCGAACATGGCTTTCCACGTCTTCCTATCGCTTGTGGCTCTTAGCACGCCTTCTCCTGTCACACCACCCAAACCATGCGCTAATGAGTGTATTAATAATAATAATAATAATAATAATAATAATAAGAAGAAGAAGAAGATCAAAGAAAAGATTTATAAAAGTGGGTTACCAGTTTGTTGTGGCGAATTTTCGTCGCCAAGTTGTTGTGGCCTGGTTGGGCCCAGAAATAAGACACGGAAACAAGAAGGTAGATTGAAACAGTGTATTAGAATGACAGAACATATATACAACAAGACGTGTTAGTAATCCGAAAATATAAGTGTAAGTCCGAGCGGTATAGTTACGCTTCGTCTTGACTGCCTCTTGTTTCTCACTTGACTGCCTTACAGCTGCGTCCCTGGAAATCACGCAGGTTAGTATTTATTGACGGAGGAAGAGTCCGTTTCTATAGATGGGGCACCATCACCACACCCTCCTAAAATCTCAACTCCGCAATTTTTATAATTAAGTTAAAAGGATGACTTGTTTTATCAAGTTTGCAGTAGACATTTTTGAAATATTTATCTGTTTTTGGCCTTAATATCTTTTCTGTTTAGGATTGACTACTATTGACTCAGTTTCTTTCCTTTTTCTTTTAGATCAGCGTATTTCCTGAGCCGCTAGACGGCTCGAAATATTAAATGTGTCGTATATAAAATCCGGGATGTGCGTTGTGGTACAGTGGAGATCGGCTCGGAACGTGAAACCGGGGAGCCGAGTTCGAATTCCAGTTGAATTCCTTGCATTCACTTACGCGCAAATACCCTTGGGAAAGGTATTAATCCGTCTCTTCCTTCCAGTTATGGGTTAAATAGCAGGACAGATTGGGTTCTATAGCCTTGGTCGGCAACCAGTCTACCGCAGAAAGCAATGGCAACCTACTGCGGGATAATCTTCTGCCCAGTCAGTCATGTCTCATTCGAGACATAATCGCCCAAGCGTGTATCATGTATGACACTTAACTGACTGACATTGTCCGGCATTCTGTCCTCATCTTCGTTGCCATATTGAGCGTCGATTTGGTTGTAGTATGCTCCGATCTTTTTCAGATGACATGCGTTTGAATATCGAATCGATACCTTTACTTAGTCCCCTTGGGTAGATGGATTTCATCCCACGTACCGTGCCCTATTTATTGCTCGAAATTTTAGCATATATCACCTGAAGGAAGTTCGAGTTGATTGGAGTTTCAAACGGAACACTTTTTTTAGCCCACTAGTTCCACTTCCACAAGTCTCACCATCACTTATCTCCCTTTAACTCGATTCTTGAAGATTATTTTGTAGCCAGGTACTGAACTCAGAATTCTTTGCGTCAAGCCAGCGTATTCCGCCAACGATTTATCCACTAGGCATATGTCCGTGAGCACGTCTGTATATAAATTTTGGAGGCAAATAAAGCCAATGTTTAAGTAATAAATTCTTTATCAGAGTTCATATTGCAATTTAGATGATGTCTTCTTTATTACGTATAGATAGATATGAAAAAACCAAGATAGATAGATAGATAGATAGATAGATAGATAGATAGATAGATAGATAGATAGATATACAATTGAGATAGATAGATAGATAGATGGATAGATACTTATCAATCCATGGTATTAATCCGTCTCTTCCTTCCAGTTATGGGTTAAATAGCAGGACAGATTGGGTTCTATAGCCTTGGTCGGCAACCAGTCTACCGCAGAAAGCAATGGCAACCTACTGCGGGATAATCTTCTGCCCAGTCAGTTATGTCTCTTTCGAGACATGATCGCCCAAGCGTGTATCACGTATGGCACTTAACTGACTGACTGAATATAATAGTTGAAAACACGATTAAGGATTCTGCTGGTCATAAAGTGGGGGATCTGTTTTATATTGTTATAAAGTAATAAACTGTTCCCCCACTAAATAATTATTAATAATATAATACATCTCTTCCCTCTTTAGCTATGAGTCAAATAACAGGACAGATTGGGTTCTATAGCCTTGGTCGGCAACCAGTCTACCGCAGAAAGCAATGGCAACCTACTGCGGGATACTCTTCTGCCCAGTCAGTCATGTCTCTTTCGAGGCATGATCGCCCAAGCGTGTATCACGTATGGCACTTAACTGAACTGATATAAAATCCATAACTGTTTCCTCTGGAAGCTTACTATTAGCCTCGTCAGTTAGGCGTTTCCTAAGTCGATTTAGATATTTTTATGCGTGAATTTTGGACCCTTTATTATATATATCATGTTCCCAACTCCTTTTTTGATCGTACCCATCTCCCAAAAAGATTTGTTGTCTTTGAACATTTTGGAAAAACTTTTTCGCCGGAGTTATAACATCTTATAGGTACGATGCTTGTTCTTCCTGGCTTCGTCTGTTTTATACTAAATATATCCTTAACTTTTTGCTTCGTCAGCTCCAGGCGAAGTGCGGGGAGCAACGGATGTCCATGTGCATCGCTTACATCGTTTTCATCGAGATGGTCAAGGCGTTCGATCTCGTTAGCAGGTGGGGGGGGCTCTTCAGAATCTTGTCCAAGATTAGCAGCCCACCCAAGCTGCAGAGATTGATTGTGTCCTTTCATTACGACATGCGAGGAACTGTGCAGTTCAACGATAGCATCTCGGAGCATTTCAACATCAGCAGCGGGTCAAATAGGGTTGTGTCCTCGCTCTCACTCTCTTCGGAATCTTCTTCGCGCTGATTCTGAAGCACGTATTCGGCACATCATGGGAAGGCATTTACCTGCATACGAGATCAGATGGCAGGCTTTTCAATCTCGCACCTCTCAGTGCCAGGACCAAAGTACGGAAAGTCCATATCAGATACATGTTGTTTGCTGATGATACGACATTTAGCATCGCACACCCAACGTAAAGTTCAATAATTGCGAGATCAATTCTCTAAAGCTTGTAGAGACTTTGGCTGACCATTAGCTGAAAAAAACAAAACAAAAAAAAACAAACAAGCGTCCTGTGTCCAGATACCGCAGCACCACAAGTCATCACCATCAATGACTATGAGCTGGATGCAGTCCATCAGTTTACCTACCTTGGCTCTATCATCACTGGTAACCTCTCCTTGAACATAGAGCTCGACAGGAGAATTGGGAAGGCAGCCACAACCCTTATGCGCCTCACAACATGTGTTTGGACCAACTCCAAGATGAAAGTGAAGACAAAGATGGCAGTGTACAAAGCCTGTCTCATTAGCACACTGTCACACGGCGGCGAGATATGTATCACGTACGCTAGGCAAGAGAGGCGTCTGAACTCCTTTCACGTGACAAGTGTCTGCTGTATAATGGGAATCTCATGGCAACACAAGGTGCCCAACAGTAAGACCATGTCTTGCGCGGGTCTGCCAACCATGTTCACATTCCTTAAACTGCGTAGACTCCGCTGGTGAGGACATGTCCACCGCATGCCAGACGTTCGCATTCCAAAAGACCTGTATAGAGAGCTGGCATCTGGAATAAGACCTACTGGGTGGACACAGCCGCGGTATCGTGACATCATAAAACGTGATATAAAAGCTGTGTGCATCAACACGGAGTTATGAGAGAGCGGATCAGTCAGCCAGACAAAATAGAGAGGAAACTAGCCCAACATCTCAAATCCAGGGAAGAGCAACTAACACAAGTCGCCATGGAGAAGCGGGTTCGCAGAAAACAAAATGACAGCTCCGACAGACCAGAAACAAAACATAAATGCAGTCCCTGCAACACAGACTGTCACTCCCGCATCGGTTTTGCAGTCACAGACGCCGATGCTCCTTCTAAGAAGACAACTAGAATGTTACCCAGGGTCAACCCTGACCGACGGAGGCCTACTATTGCTATTTGTTCTTATGTACTTTCCTCGACATTATGAATTTAAACGAAGTATTTGATCGGAGGCAAGGTGTAATACTTTTACACTTAAAATGGCTAGATGTAACCGCAAGTTCTATGCTTATAGGTTCTTTTCTCGCTCATCTTATCGAGCTTTTTCCCGGCTTCCAGTCATCTTATCTTTCAGAAATTTAAATCCAATGTAAATCGTTATCGACTGTCTTCTTGATCACTCATCTTTTATTTTTGTATTTATTTCTGAGATGAGTAATTTTCACTACTCTTGGAATTAGTTCGAACTTTTGGTTCATATAGGTGTTATAACAGACACATCGTTTCGACCAAATACCCTCTGGTCATCATCAGGTGTCTATAGATATTTCGAAATATACCCTCAGGAAAGGTATTAATCCGTCTCTTCTTACACAAATACCCCAGGAAAGGTATTAATCCGTCTCTTCTTACACAAATACCCCAGGAAAGGTATTAATCCGTCTCTTCCCTCCAGTTATGGGTTAAAAAATAGGATAGATTGGATTCTATAACCTTAGCTGTCAACCAGTCTATCGCAGAAAGCAATGGCAACCTACTGCGGGATAATCTTCTGCCCAGTCAGTCATGTTTCTAAAGAGACCTGATCGCCCAAAGCGTGTATCACGTATGACTGACTGAATATAATAATTGAAAACATTATTAAGCCTTCTACTGGGCATAAAGTGGGAGATCAGTTTCATATAGTTATGAATTAATAAACTGATCCCCCACTAATTACTACTTAATAATATTATACACCTCTTCCCTCTCTAGCTATGAGTCAAATAAGAGGACAAATTTGGTTCTGTAGCCTTGGCTGGCAACCAGTTTACCGCAGAAAGCAATAGCAACCTACTGCGGAATAATCTTCTGCCCAGTCAGTCATGTCTCCTTCGAGACATGATCGCGCAAAGCGTGTATCACGTATGGCACTTAACTGGCTAAAAAATCATTTGCGACGAACAAACTGATTTCAGAAATTGAATTCTCATGACGAATTTCTCTACTACTGAAGCGGCCTCAACTGATGTTTCACGTTTCTCGCATCTATTTCTTTCCAGAATTTTCCAAACATTTACTTGGTAAAATGGAAGTCCGCAAAGATAGCGTTCAGAACAAATATATTAGCATTGGTAGACGATACATAAACTAGAATACCTGAGATCGACATTTTTTATTTATTATATATAAGATGATTAATTAGTCGTGTGTAGTCGTACGTGTCTGTGTGCATGCGAGTCTCTATTTTGTTTGTGGAAATATCGGCTCAAAGCCGATTTTTCTTATGAAGCTACTACGAAGCAAGCGAGAATATAATTATAATTAAAAAGAAAAATATGTATATATTTTTTTTTCATTTCTTGTTTATTGTTTAGTAACTGATCTGCCGCACGGTTTGGTTGCTAAGAAACATTTGTTCTGGTTAAGGTGAACAGAACGAACTTTTCTCACACAAGCACCGATCATCGCCTCTGTGATTTTGTTAGCCTGACAACCCTCTTTCGCTGTGGAAGACACGGACGAACGATCCTTATTCTATACTGATATGGTGATAAGGCATACATTTGGCGGCTGTTTGATGGAAAGACTACGAAACGGCAAGCATTTAGGGCAGCCGTTCAGTTTCGCTATCATGGCTGGTAAAAAATCGATATTCAAAATCGATCAGGGAAACGCATTAGAGATGATAATCGCTTACTTCGTAAGCGGAGCAGGTAAAATTTCATACCTGTAATGGTTTGTTATCAGTGGTTATCGAGGATTTTAAAAGTATACTAAATCGTTTTCTGATACTTTTATTTTAGGATTTCTTTTGTCTATCCTGGATATATGAGTTAGTGAACAAGGGTTTTGTTCGAAGCGTAATGAATAAGAAAAACAAACTAAAACTAGACGGAGTAAAATAAGTTCACCCATATATTAACTATGAGGCTACAGGAAAATTTCCTTATTGAAGAACTATGACTCAACTACGAATGACGAAAATGTCTGCTGTACTTGAGCAATTAGTCATTTCATCCTCCCGACGTTAAGCATATGTAACCACACCTCATTTAACAGCTTCTTTAACGAAGACAATTACCGTATTTAAATAGCAAAGATGTCTGTTTAAACACGTGTATCCACTAAATGTAACGCTCACTTCTTCTTTTTCTTTATGTGCCGTGTCCCTTAAGGACGTAGACAATCATGGACTTCCACTTGCCCATGTCCCGTTTTGCTCTTAATATTTTTCTTCTTGGTATCTCTCCCAGACACCGATCCGCCATCCATCAAACTCATCAATTATGTCGCACGATACTTTTCTCTGTCTCTCTTTCCCTCTAACTGTCTTGAGAGTATCAAATTCTCTAAGCCCTTCTTTCTCATTACGTTCTCAGGAATCTCATCTGCTTCTTTCAGACATTAAGTTAAAGATTTCTTCTGGTTTGCATCTTCTATAACATCTCGTCGGTTCTCGCGTGCTTGGTTTATAATATCCTCAGCATCCTTCTGTAGACCCCATATTTTTACTGCCTTTAGCCTCTTCTTCTTGAAAAGATCGTCCAACATTCGCTGCCATATAGGAACAGATATCACATAGCAGTGCAAGACTCTTTTATTTATTTCCAATGAGATTTTGCTGTATCTCTCTCAGTCAGTCAGTCAGTCAGTTAAATGCCATGCGTAATACACGCTTTGGGTGATCATGTCTAGAAATATATATGACAGACTGGGCAGAAGATTATCCCGCAGTAGGTTGCCAATATATTTTGCTGTAGACTGACTGCCAGTCAAGGCTATATAACCCAATCATTTTTTGACTCATACCTAGAGGGGGAAGAGATGTATTATATCATTAAGTAGTAATAAGTGGGGGATCAGTTTTATATTGCTATGAAGTAATAAACTGATCCCCCACTTTATGCCCAGTAGACGCCTTAATTATGTTTCCAACTATTATATTCAGTCAGTTAAGTGCCATACATGATACCCGCTTTGGTGCGATCATGTCTCGAATGACTGACTGGGCAGAAGATTATCTCGCAGTAGGTTGCCATTGCTTTCTGCGGTAGACTGGTTTCTAGCCAAGGTTATAGAACCCATTCTGTCCTATTATTTGACCTATAACTGGAGGGATTAATACCTTTCCTGGGGTATTTGTGCGTAAGTGAATGTAAGGAATTTAACTGGAATTTGAACTTGGCACCTCGAAAATGCTACCTTGGCCAAGCGAATGCGTATTCGGATCTCAATGTCGCACTTTCCATCTTCTCTCAAAACGCTTCCGAGTTATTTTACTTTTTTTTCGTTTTGGCGTCTCTAATCTGAAGCTGACATTTTGGGGTAATTTTTTTTTTTTTTTTTTTGCTGATGACCATATATTCAGTTTTCTTGAAGTTTATGCTCAGTCCTTTCTGGTCGCTCTCTCTTCCTACCTTCTGTAGGAGGTCCTGCATTGGCAGGCATGTTAAATGCATGCATGGATATATACCCACACACACACACACACACACACACACACACACTAACTCGTACAACACAAGACAAGGTACCGTTTATTTGTGAGCACAGGTCAAGACATAACGTATACCTGCACATCAAGAAGGGATGATGGCTTGCTTATCTAGAAGTTGATTCTTCTAACAAAGCCGCTGTTGAAATTATCCGATGTACTCTTGAATATTTCCCTTTCCGAAGCCTTTGTGTCACAACAGAGAAAAATATTAAAAAAAAAAAGTGTGCAGAGGAAGAGAGAGAGAATGTGTTTTTAATGATTATTTGACGATGCCATTACCAAATCTATGATCTGGGGAAAAAAGCTTTCACTTTTGCATGGTCTATCGTTTTTGTTTTCGTTCAAGTCCCGCAGGGGATTTAGTCAGAAAAGTTTGCAATGTTTTATTCAAGATTTTGTATTGACAGGTCAAATGCGCGCGATTTCGAACATCCATTTTCTTTACCTTTTATTATTAATAACAGCATGTTCGAATCTATCTATCTATCTATCTATCTATCTATCTATCTATCTATCTAGTAAGTCTACTGATATCTATCTATCTATCTAGTAAGTCTACTGATATCTATCTATCTATCTATCTATCTATCTATCTATCTATCTATCTATCTATCTATCTATCTCAATCCATTCATATCTATCTATCTATCTATCTATCTATCTATCTATCTATCTATCTATCTATCTCAGTCTCTTCATATCTATCTATCTATCTATCTATCTATCTATCTATCTATCTTACACACCCACACATACACCCACGTGCTCAGGAACACAGATGAAGTAAGAATAAATAAATAAATAAATAAATAAATAAAGAATAATTGTTCACGAAAAACGAGATATGGTGTAAAATAATTTCCATTATCTAGCCGACTGCAATAACAATTTTAATTTCCCTCACTATAAGTTAAGCAAGAATCAGCAACATTATTGGTCCTAAACTGGCATCTCGGCTTCCGTTACTTTTCCACCGCCGCAATTCCACTCACTTTTCTATAAATATTTTCATGATAACTGTTCGGCTGAACTTTTCGATATAGTACCTAGACTTTATGAACTTAAAGGAAGTATTAGATTGGCAGCAAGATTTCATTTATTCACAGTTGAATTTTTTATTTTTTACCGTAGGTTCTATGCTAACAGTTTCTTTTTTCACACTTCTCGCTCGTGGAACTCTCTTCCGAAGCCATGCTTTCCAATTAATTTTAATTTTCAAAATTTCAAATTCCCTATCTACAGACCTCTTCATTGCTCATCTGTTGTCGGTTCTTTAATAAAGTTTCTCTTTTTTTCTTATTCTTTTACACTCAATAGCTTCTTGTGTCTTAGTGACTCTATTGCATTGCATGGGGTGAGATGATTAACAAAAAGTCATATGCACTGTTGAATCGATGACATCCAATGAGATGTGTTAAAAATGATAGCTGTTATGAAACCTCAACGTTTCATGTAGCGTTCAAAGCAGCTATGTAAATACATATAACGACTGCTTGATTTTTGGTAAGTTGAATCTGCGCAGTTAACGCACGAGAAGAAAGATTTTAGTAACTTTGATCAAGTACGAGACAGCAAACGGACTACTGTGGTACAAATTGCAAATAGCTTTCAAAGAAAGAATGATTTATAACATGCAGTATATAAGTAGATTATCATCATTTTTTTGTCTTTTTTGTCTAATTATTGGTTAGAATCGTGGTATAATGATCACTGCGAATGTTATTAATTTTTTTGAAACTGAATAATACTTTTTTTTTAATTGTGGGTCATTTAAAACATTAGTTGTTTATTTACTATAATAAAAATCGTTTATTTTCTTCATAAATTCATGGTATGTCTTGTCCAAAAGAAATGCGTTGATGAGTTAAATATTTGAAAAATGTTTTCTACTTTAAAGCATATTACTATTTTAATATTTATACTTTATTTATATTTTATATTTTGCCCGAAAAAAAGACAATCAATTTCCTAGGCTTGAATTGATTTCAGTATTAGATAATCCGCTTAAACGAACCAACTAACTTGTCAATCATTTATTATCGCAAATAAGCAGCAATCAAATTAACAAATGCAATTTTTAAATGATACATAAGATAAGCACCATTCAGATATAGAAAGTATCTCCCAATAATTTTCTACGGATTTTTCGGGGAATGCAAACCACAGTTGTGACAGCTGTTGTTTGTAATATGTAGTCAAATCTCACTAGAGATCTCCGCATTTGTAACCTTGTGCCACACCCTGTTGTTTAGTAAGAGGTCATACGAAGATCAGCAACAATAAAGTGAAAGAAAATAGGAAAGTGATTGGAAAATATAAAATTTAAGAAATATTTTTATAAATTGAAAAGTTTAATAATAATAATAACGTCTAATGTTTCTTTGCTTCAGAAGTCCGCGTTTCTTCGAGCAACAAATATTCTGAGAAAAGTGCGATGTTTTAGGTCGTACGACTTGATGAAAATCTCCGGAAACAAACCAAAAACGGTGTGAAGGAATGAACAACAACAAAAGCAACAACCACAATAATAATTTCTACAAACGAAACCCGTGGAATTTCCACGGAAGGATAATTATGATTACCTGGAAAAGATTTTGCTTTGTCAAACTACAAATGATAATAACGTCTTCAAACATAAAGGTATTGGATAATAAAATAACGATAACACAGAGTTTAATTTTATTAAAATATCTATAAAAGTAATGTCCATAGAAGCTACTTTTTTGTAATCTTATATTGAAGCGGCGTATGCACAGACCATAACCAAAATACTGTAGGCTATTTTGTGAGAGATTTTGAAAGAGAAAATATTTTTTTGTTATTACTGAAAAATCATGGCTCCTGTGTCCATTGTAAACAGAAAAGACCAACTGAGTAATGGCCAATGATGTAGAGGCCAGAAATTTTGTTATTAGGTCGCGGGATACGACAACAAAACTGCTTATTTTTATTATATTGTACAGTACGCACACATATACACACACACTGCTACAACCACCAGCTTAAACTGCTACTGCTACGGTAATACTATAGGCTCTCTCCTCCCACTCTTTACTACCCTTCCGTTTGGCAAAAGTGATAGAAAGACTGAGGAGAGTAGCATTTAGGGTAGAGTAGAATGAAGGAAAAGCTCGTACAGAGAGTAAGTGTGTTTTCTTTCTTCAGTAGCGTAACGGACGGAGGTACTAAGTAACTAACTAAGGAAGGAAAAAGCAGAATTAGTATATGATAATAATAATAATAAGGTAGGGAGACTACATTTGTTTCTCTTGGGATGAGTTCATGGAAGTTCAGCCCTTTAGAGAGAACTCTTCTGTTTCTTTTTTTATTTCTTAACTTCTGTTCTTTTTTTTTTTTTTTTTTTTTTTTTTTTGAGGATCGGCCTGTTTACTTTCCTGACCCCCAGGGCGTCCACACACGTGGAAACCTGGTCAGCATGTGCACAGCCTAGCGTGGAGAAAAAGAAGTAACTTTTGTTCACTTATACACGGACGCTCAAAGGCCCTAAAGTTGGTATGTTATTTCTTTGTCCTCGTTCTGTAAACATCCGTCGTTACTTTGGAATGCATGAACAATAATTTGTTTTGGGACATATGTAAAGACTTTTAATATGTCTATGCAATTTGTTTGCCTTATTAAATGTTTTGTTTGTTACAGTCGCGTATCTCGTCTTTCTATATTCGTATTCGGTGTTAGTGTATCAATGGCTACGCTAATGCTCATATTATTATCGGTGCTACTGGAAGGTTAAAACGTATTATTCTTCTTCACACGAAATAGCCGGCAAATCATGGCTGGCCGATAAATACATACATACTACTACTACTACTACTAATGCAACTACTACTAATACAACTACTACTAATAATAATATAAAGCCCTGGAAATTGAAATAGAAAAAATGCGGAAATTTAAAACAAGAGTTGTGCCAGTGATAGTAGGTGCACTTGGAATGATAAAAAATGGAACAAAACAACACATTGAAAGAATCCCTGGAAACCCCAGCTTAAGAGATATACAAACAATTGTCTTATTAAGTACAGCCCACACACTAAGGAAAACTTTATCTATGTAATGCTGGGGATGATAGGGAAGATAGAAAAACATGAAATGGAGTCATAACAACACGCCACAACCTGCCTTAGGTCTCCCCGCAGACTTGGTAGGTAGTGCGACCATAGCAGAAATCGAAATATGATGAAAAATGACAACATAAAAATATAATAATAATAATAATAATAATAAGAAGAAGAAGAAGAAGAAGAAGAAGAAGAAAATAATCTGTAGTATTTAAGAAGTAAAATTTGTCTTACCAAAACCGCGGTCAATAATGAAAAGGTACTTACCTAAAAAAGAAAAAAATATAAAAGCCAATGAAAAATATGATAAATACAACAAAGACATGATAATTAATGCAATCAAAATTTATTTTAATAAATCATTCCTAAATATAATAAGATGTGTCTATCGTTTAAGTGCTTTCAAATATTTTTAAGGGGTTTCAAGTTTTTTAAGAGTTTTCAGATGTTTTTTAAAGTTTTTCTCGGATTTTTAAAAGAGCTTTTATGATATTTAAGTGGTTTAAGGTTATTTTTAAATGTTTGTAGTTTTTTTAAAAATTGTTTCAGTTTTTTTAAAGTGCTTTTACATGCTTTTGAAGGGTTTCAGGCTTTTAAATACTTTCAGGATTTGAACTGGTTTCAAGTTTTTAAGTGCTTTCAGGATATTCAAGTCGTTTCGGGTTTTTAGAAATGATTTTATGCTTATTTCTGAAACAAAAAATATCGAAGTCAGTATCTACACAAACACACGCGCATGTATACATCTGAGTGTCTCACCCATTTTCTCTCTCTCTATCTCTTTCTCTCTGTCTGTCTGTCTCTCTCTCTATATATATATGGCCTGATGATTGCGCTTAGCATGAAACAGACTGTCGCCCTTGAGTGTTGACTTCAATATTCACTCTTTTATATATATATATATATATATATATATATATATATATATATATATATATATATATCCAGATGAGTAAGGAACGAAGAAAATACTAACAACGTTCAAAACATTAATTTAAAATAGTGTTCAGTATAAAAATAGAGCTATGAATATTTATTATAAATTATAGTTTAGAACATGTACAAATTATCATCTACTGCAAAGTGTAGATTTTGTTTCGACATTGAAAGGACAATGTCTCATCAGGTAGTGTGAAAATAATAATAAAAAATGAAAAGTTGTGATCTAATTAAAGTTTTATATAAAAAAGAGATGTCCTAAATTTTAAATTAAGGTTAAATATATAAAAAATATATTAAATATAAAAATTAAATTTAAATACAAAAATATTTGTAGCCGTATACTTCACTAATACAGATATGTTTACCAAATAGCAAATCTTATCCCTTTTTAGCCCATCTTCTCCTTCTTCCCCACCTCGTATACATTTCCTTAGTTTTTTCTCTTTGTTAAACACAAAGGACTTGCCATAAAGACTGTAAAGGACCATAGCTTAACTTCTACAGTTAAATCCGTCTATAAAATTTTCAACATGTCCATTAATCACCTCTCTCCCCTATTTCCTTCTTTTCGTTCAAATTCTAACTTCCAACTTCTAACTCTTATTTCCCATTTTCCACCCCACCCACATCTCACACATAGGGCGCCAATAAAAGGTAAAGGATTTTCCATTTCTCTTCACACTTCCTGATGAGACATTGTCCGTTCAATGTCGAAACAAAATCTACACTTTGTAGTAGATGATAATTTGTACATGTTCTAAACTATAATTTATTATATATATATATATATATTATTTCGGATAATGTTATAAACTATAATATATATATATATATATTATTTCGGATAATGTTCTAAACTATAATATATATATATATATATAAATATATATATATATATTATTTCGGATGATGTTCTAAACTAATATATATATATATATATATATATATATATATATATTATTTCGGATAATGTTCTGAACTATAATATATATATATATATATATATTATTTCGGATAATGTTCTAAACTATAATATATATATATATATATATATATATATATATATATAAATATATATATATATATTATTTCGGATAATGTTCTAAACTAATATATATATATATATATATATATATATATATTATTTCGGATAATGTTCTGAACTATAATATATATATATATTATTTCGGATAATGTTCTAAACTATAATATATATATTATTTCGGATAATGTTCTAAACTAATATATATATATATATATATATATATATATATATTATTTCGGATAATGTTCTGAACTATAATATATATATATATTATTTCGGATAATGTTCTAAACTATAATATATATATATATATATATATATATATATATATATTATTTCGGATAATGTTCTAAACTATATATATATATATATATATATATATATATATATATATATTATTTCGGATTCGGATAATGTTCTGAACTATAATATATATATATATTATTTCGGATAATGTTCTAAACTATAATATATATATATATATATATATATATATATATATATTATTTCGGATAATGTTCTAAACTATATATATATATATATATATATATATATATATATATATATATAGTGTATGAAAACGGCAAAACAGGAAAAAGAATAAAAATTCCATTAAGACAACTCGTTTTTGATGAGACAATTATACTTACAAAAATAAATTGAGAAAAAGATTACAAATTTTAGAAGCTATTCCGTATTCAAGTTAAAGCAGCCAATATCCACAAAACCACTTATAATTTGGAAACACGCAATTTAAAATGTATGTCAATTCCGAACTCGTCTGACGCCAAATTCACGCAGCATTTAAAAATAACAAGTCCAGAAAAAAAGAATCCTCATATTTAAACCTGACTAAAATTATCGCAGGATTTCAATACAATACACAATGAATGAAATCAGTCGAAATTTGAAAGATAAAAAAATAAAATAAAATTAACAATGGGCATTGCTCTCATTCTGTTCTAATAAATGAAATCAAACCAATTAGCAAAAATATATCGATATATACTTTTACTTACTGCAAAGGTAATATTTACCGATTCAAATTGCTAGCGTTCATTAGAACGTGAAAATTATCCAAAATGGAATTTTTTTATATGCTGTAATGTCATGGTCATGATCGTGTTAAAGCTTGAAAAAACTGTTCTTTTTGCAAACATTTTAGAACATTATTACAGTATTCATAGCTGATTCCATTAATTGACAGCTTAAGTGTTTAAATGAATATTGCCTCGTCGAATATCTGTAGTTTGCTTTTGTTGTTTTCTTGGTGAAGGATAGTTGTATCACCGATCATGATTTTTTATAGTGTGAATGTAGACAGGAATGTTGTTGCAGATGTCTACAAATAGATGAAGGGTCAGACAAATGTAACGTAAGACGTCTAGTTAATGTGATTAATGTAAGTCAAATATTTGTTTTTTGTCGGAGATACATTCTCCCAAAGGACATTTGAAGTGATATATAATGTCCTAATGAACGCTAGCAATTTGTCAATCGTTATATCTGAAGCCGAAAAAAATGTACAGTAATTTTTAGCAACACATTTTTCCGGTTATATTTGGTACCATAACTCACACCCCTGAAGACGACCTCGGAAAGAGGTTGAAAGTACTTGGGTACCTTAAAAATGCATGAAAATAACGTCTGTCAACGTTACAGCTCATTTATCACATCTTTTGATTGTAATATGCGAAAGATTTTTCAGTGAGTATGAACGAATTTTAGTCAAAATAAGCAAACATAGTGTTTACAATTTATTTAATCTGACATATATATATACATATATATATATATATATATATATGTAGGTATAGATGTCCAGTCCGTAAACGCGAGGATAATCCAACAAAATCAACTAAACTGTAAGTGTTATATGCATGTAGAGAGCTTATTTCTGACATAGAGATGTATATAGAGAGCTCCATGGATGCTATCCAGAAAAACACGTCATTTAGATTGGTTATTTATAACCAATCTAAATGACGTATTAATTTTCATTTATATATATGTATATATACTACATTTTTAAACGAGGTATTCCGCTCGTTTAAAAATGGAAAATATTCAAAAGTTCTACGAGATAATTGTATTGAACACTTTTTAATACAAATGTGTACTGGTCTAACCCTATTTATGACCAAAAACTAAGTATTAAACACTCAATATATATATATATATATATATATATATATATATATAAATCAAAGACTCTCATTAATCCAACCATTTTAACTACCCACACCACTTTCTTCAAAATTCCAACGGTCAATACACGTGACTTGTTCCCTATCCCTAACCCCTACCAACATCCCAAACACAACTGAGCAAATTTAAGAAAAGAGGCTTCTATTCCTATACATACCGCCTGATGAGACACTGAAGTTTAAATGTTGAAACAAATGTACCTTTGTAGTGGATATATATAAAAAAATTATGTACATGTTCTAAAACAATTTATATATATATATATATATATATATATATATATATATATATATATATATATATTATAAATTATGTTTTAGAACATGTACATAATTTTTTTATATATAATCTAAACTTATTTATAAATGGAACTTTGTGTGTGTGTGTGTGTGTGTGTGTATCCGTTACCTATAGACTCCGAAACGGCTGAACCGATTTTCTTGAAAATTTACGCAGTTGTACTATAAGCGCCTGCGAGTGTTCTTAGCTAGCTTTTGTGTCGAGGTACCCCCGATAAATATCGAAAATCGATAATCGAAAAAATCGGGTTATAGAGGGAGTGGTCCGATTTTAATCAAATTTGATACACTCATAGACAAAAACCTAAGAAACAATATTCAGAAGTTTCAAGGTTGCAGTTCTTACAATAGAGCAGAAAATCGATAATATTTATATATATAAATCGATACCAGGAAATCAAAATTTGACTTACATCCATTCATTTTTCTTTCAGTCTACGGTTTCGCTTTAAATGGAAACAACTATTGCTTTTTAGACTTTCGTGCCAACGTCCAAATAGTCTGAGATCCAGGACTATGGATTAGTTTTAAAGCTTTCATTACACCCGAGCAACGCCTGGCTATACTGCTAGTATATATATATATATATATATACTGATCAATGAAACTCAGTTGTATTTTGAAAGTTTTATTTTCTTGTTGACGAAACGTGAGCATTACGAACCATAACTGTCAAATTTAAGCAAAAGTCATTAACACGCCAACAAAGCTACAGAAAATGTGAAGAATTTGATGAATTTGAACAGCAAATAAAATTCAAAAATACATGCGAACTGTGTACCAGTCAATGATATTTGTACATAGGAATATCGATAAAATATAATGTAAATACGTTGTTTTGATCGAGAAAAAATAAGAATGGTCGAAAGAAAATTATTGTGTGAAATATAAAGAGCGTACATTCAAAGAAAATACTGAGAATTTATAATTAAAAATATGATTTATGGTTTTGTATTTTTCAGGCGTTAAAGAATGGATGAGATTTGATTAAAATTTTATTACGATTTTTGTATCTGTTTTAGAGTTATTTTCTTTAAGAATTATCGTAGGTCGAAAAAAAAGGTGGTATATTGTAAAAACCCAGTTTTCGATTAATCTAATTGAATTTTGATATCAATACTGATTCAATAATTCTTCTAGATGATTGGTGATAAATAAATAGAGGCGTTTTAGCCTTTTTAAAATCGAATGTGTAGCAATAATAAACGTAATGGAAAAGATTCACGTCCAAATGCTTATCGCACGCAGACGCTCGCTTGTGCAAACACACACTCGCACACAGTAGGCGATTATTTCGCGATATATAAGTAGCTCAAATCAAGCATGCCGAAGATCCCATGGACTGAGCATATGAGCAACGACGAGGTTTTGGATATGGAAACGTATACTTAACATTAGAAAAGACCGCTGAAGTTTCTGGGATATGAAGTGAGGAGAATAGGCTTGGAGAATCTGATACTCACGGGACGGGCAGAGGGAAGGAGAGACAAGGGGA
Organism: Ascarosepion bandense; assembly: GCA_037127315.1. Lineage (NCBI taxonomy): Eukaryota > Metazoa > Mollusca > Cephalopoda > Sepiida > Sepiidae > Ascarosepion > Ascarosepion bandense. Next base: position 84,448 of record JBBBDQ010001423.1, read on the forward strand.
AAGTAACGCGTGACATACTTAATGGACTTGAACAGATGGATGGTAAAGCAGGGCTTAGAAAAGGTAACAGGAGAAGGGGTGTTAAGAGCTACAATGAATAGGGAGATGTGGAGAGCCATAATCGCCTATGTCCTCAAGGAACACGGCACATAAGAGAACAAGGGAAAGTGTGTAAAAAGCTACAAGGCATAGGAAGTTGTGGAGAGCCATAAACGCCTATGTCCTGAAGGAACACGACACATAAGAGAACAACACGGGAAAGTATGTAAAAAGCTACAAGGCATAGGAAGTTGTGGAGAGCTATAAACGCCTATGTCCTGAAGGAACACGACACATAAGAGAACAACACGGGAAAGTATGTAAAAAGCTACAAGGCATAGGAAGTTGTGGAGAGCCATAATCGCCTACGTCCTGAAGGAACATATAATAAGAAGTGTAGCGCATTATTCAGTCAACATTCAGTCCTTTGGTGGTGAGACTGGAGTAACCACTCCAGGATGTAGACCTGGACGACAGTATATGAAGGCCGCGCGCTGTATTCACTTATCATAATATACCCTCAGGAAAGGCATGTAACCAACACTTCTCTCCTTCAGTTAATTGATTAAATTCTTGGATTAGTATCAGTAAATTCTTATTACATTCTGGCTTTAAATAACATACAAATTGAAAAGCCGTAAAAATAAATGAATAAAAAAAAAAAAATGAAACTCTCAACATCTGGCAGTAATACGAAGCCCAAATATGGTAAATATTGATTTTAAAAATATTAATATTTATATATATATATAGGAAAAATTATTAAAAAATTGTGAGTTCAAAAATGTATTTATTTTTTTTACAGTATTTGTTTATTTCTATTATTATATTTAATATTTCAGACCGTCCTCGGTCCTTCATCAGAAACAAATGATTTTAAAATTTAAATTAGAAACGTATTTCGCGAGAGCGTCTGTGGAGAGAGTCTGTTTTCACCATATATATATATATATATGTATATATATATATATCGGATGTCCCATAATGATGATATATTGTATTACAAAAAATTGTTTTTGATTTTAAAAAATCAAAAACAAAATCTTGCTACGTCTTGCGTAATTTATCATTTCTGATTTGTAGCCGGTGTTTCGAATTTTTTTTTTTAACGGTGAAGACATACCTAACTTAGAAAAAGGAAGCAACTCTATCTTTCTACCTTTAAATTTATTTTCTGTTGTATTCAGCTCAGTGTAGTAAATATCTAGAACACTAACACAAAAACGCTCCACAAAATAAAATAAAGAAGACGAACAGGAAAAAAACAACGAAAAAGAAAAAGAAAACGCACGCACATCCGCTTAACAAATGACAAAAGGACGAAAACCCTGACAGCAGGAACACTCCACAAAATTCGAAACTTCATTTTATGTAGGCAGTAAAGTGAGTGACCTTTACACTCAAGCGAAACCGCAGAGTAACGTTTACAAATCATACATACGCATGCATTATCTACACTGAATAGTGTGTAAAGGAATCACTTTTAAGTGAGACAGCTATATATATATATATATGCAAAGTGTATTACTTTATATAGGTACAGGCAAAGTGTGCATACTATTGTTAGCCGTCAAAATTCTTGAGGGAGTGTCAACTTCCGTTGTCGTAAAATGACATTTCTGTCTTCTTTGCAAGTCCGCAAGGGTGTGGCTCGTGCACAAAGGCTAAAAAAGCTTTTGTTTTTCGTCATCAATGATTGTTTCTTACAGTTTTACTTTACCGGTGCGAAGCCCAAGTGTCCGTTGCCCACCTTTGTTGCTTGTAGCATTTCCCTTTTAAGAGGTTTTATATCTAAGTGAAACGCATTCTTAGCAAGAAAATATAGCCTTGGGGATTACAGAGATTGATATTGAGATAAACCTGAAGAAGCAGGGTATTTAATTACCATTCTTCGATGTTGACGAAGGCTATTGATCACAATGGCTGATATATTTGATTTTAAAAGAAATAAATGCAAGTACATCACCGATTTTCTGTCAACCTTGCTTCGAGAACTGTGTCGAACCAACTGAAGTAACCTTAAAAGATTCCAGTAATACAGATCTGAGTAATTATGCGTGTCTACCTTGAACAGATTAGAAACGTCAAGAACTCAACTTCTCCGCTGTCTCAACACAGTCCTGGTTATGATGATAAACTATATCCGACAGCAAAAGATTCTGATAAGATGATTGGCGGTTTTGAGGAGCGTAGAATAACTCTTAATTGCTGTTGTTCCGACGTCCGACCTGACCCGGCGTAGTAGCACCTGTCAGGATCCTAGCAATAAGCAAATAGTGGCCCCTTAAAATGGGGTTGGTTCTGAGTATGACGATAACCTACCTCCAGCAGTAAAACTTCTGATGGAGAGATTGGAGGTTTCGATGTGCTTGAAACCACCTCTTAATGTTGGTCCTAAGTCCACACTCAGCCGGAATGATATTGTTTCGTAAGAACCCAGAAATGGCCAAATAGTGAAGCCTATGAACTAGTGTCAAAATACTATGAACATATAAAAATATATTTTGTAGTAAAAATACCTGCAATTCATTTTCATATTAAACACATGGGGGTCCATAAAGTTCGTGTGTACTTTCAAAAATGTATTTGTATTTGCGATAGAAATAATTCCAGCTCTCTTCACACCAGTGTTCACATCCTTCCTTTTGTCCATTCTTTGACGCCCCTGTAACTTGTTCCTCTTTCTCATCACTCACCTCTTATGTAACCCCCTACGCACCAGTGGCAGTAATGTCTTGCTTGGAATGAAATGATTTAAAAAATATATTTAGGAAGAAGAAAAATAAAAAGAGAAAAAAAAGTACGCATAGAGAATTATTTACAAAATATACTCTTGAATCTGGTCAATAATCAATTTACATGCTCCAGAAATCACTTACGGAAATATATGTAAATATATGCAGGTCGTCCACGTTAATGTAAACAATTTCATTTATATTATATGAACTGACAGCGTGATGACGGAATAGCCGTATGCTCACCACCGAGAAATCAGTGGGTGAGGATATGAGTGTGTTTGTATCCCGGTATTATATATAGGAGTAAGAGTGTAGAAATTTGGTAAGATTTTCTGCGATGTGGCATTATAATTAATATCTGAATTCATTCTTAAACCGTTTTCTCTCCTGCATTCATCAGGTATTTGCTAAAAGGGGAGATAACCAATCAATCTATCTATCTATCTATCTATCTATCTATCTATCTATCTATCTATCTATCTATCTCATACTGTTTACATCTATCTATCTATCTATCTATCTATCTATCTATCTATCTATCTATCTATCTATCTCATCTCATACTGTTTATATCTATCTATCTATCTATCTATCTATCTATCTATCTATCTTTATCTATCTATCTATCTCATACTGTTTATATCTATCTATCTATCTATCTATCTATCTATCTATCTATCTATCTATCTATCTCATACTGTTTCTATCTATCTATCTATCTATCTATCTATCTATCTATCTATCTATCTCATACTGTTTATATCTATCTATCTATCTATCTATCTATCTATCTATCTATTTATCTATCTATCTATCTCATACTGTTTATATCTATCTATCTATCTATCTATCTATCTATCTATCTATCTATCTATCTCATACTGTTTCTATCTATCTATCTATCTATCTATCTATCTATCTATCTATCTATCTATCTATCATCATACTGTTTATATCTATCTATCTATCTATCTCATACTGTTTCTATCTATCTATCTATCTATCTATCTATCTATCTATCTATCTATCTATCTCATACTGTTTATATCTATCTATCTATCTATCTATCTATCTATCTATCTATCTCATACTGTTTCTATCTATCTATCTATCTATCTATCTATCTATCTATCTATCTATCTCACTGTTTCTATCTATCTATCTATCTATCTATCTATCTATCTATCTATCTATCTATCTATCTATCTATCTATCTCCACACATACATACATACATACATACATACATACATACATACATACATATTGTAATTTTGTTATTATAATGGTTTATAGAAGCTTTATATAACTGCACTCTTTATAAAAGTAAATGCATGAACATTGAGCATTAATCTACTTGTTCTTTTACTTCCATAAATATATATATATATATATATATATAAAAGAGAGAGAGGGGAGTGAGAGAGGGGGGAGAGAGTGTGTGTGTGTGTGTGTGTGTAAAATCTTCCCACTTTGTTTTTTTTTTCAATTTGAGTAGATAGATCTATCTATCGCCCGGTTCACACTTCACATCTATTGAACAGGTTAAGAGGCTCATCCCTTGTTCCCTGTTTAGGATGTGGTTTCTGGCTTTCTCTTTTCCAATCTTTTCACTATTACGTACCCCCCTGCACATCAGTGGCGTTATCGCCTTGCTCGGGGTGATACGATTAAAAAAAATAATAATAATTGTGTATTTGGGGAACATTTTTTCTTTTCTGCAAATTTCATTAAAAATAACTGAAGGAAATTATACACAGTGCTTTAATGAACTCTCATAAGATCTGTGTTTGAAATGAGACAGTGGGCTAACGCATGTGCTCTTAGTTGTGGTGACCATATCAGGAATGTAATCATTCCATGTTAGATAAAATGCTGAGCTCTTGTGTATCAATTATATAATAAATATATTTGGTACTCTATGCCATTTTTTCATTTTTTGTAATACAATATATCATCATTATGGGACATCCGATATATATATATATATATATATATATATATATATATATATATATATCTGGTGTAAACAGATTCTCTCCACAGACGCTCTCGCGAAATACGTTTCTATATACATTTGAATTTTAAAAATCATTTGTTTCTGATGAAGGACCGAGGATGGTCAGAAATATAAAATATAATAATAGAAATAAACAAATACTGTAAAAAATAAATATATATTTTTAAACTCACAACGTTTTAATAATTTTTCCTATATATATATATATATATATATATATATATATCCGAGTGAATACAGAACGAAAAAAAAACAAAATTATGATTAAATATACAAATTTAGATTAATTATAAAAATTAATTATAAAAACTCTGCTTAAATACAAAAATATTCTGTACTGAATAAGCATTCCACCCCTAACCTGTTCCTCTAAGAAATCCAAAGGATATAGTCTAGTCACAAGATAATAAAAACTTACATTCCAGCTGCTAATGTTAAATCTGTCTAGAAATCAAAGACACTCATTAATCAACCATATTCGTTACCCACACCACTCTCTTCAAAATTCCAAAGGTCAATCCACAGGACTTGTTCCCTTATCACTAACTCCCCGCCAACATCCCACACAACTGACCAAGTATAAAAAAAGAAATTAAAAATTAGAAGTATTATAGAAAAAATCGGTTTCCAAAATCCAAAATTTAAATTAAATATACAAATTTACATTAATTATAAAGACTCTACTTAAATATAAAAATATTCTGCACAAAATAAGCATCCCACCCGTTACAGGCTCTTTTAAAAAATCCAAAGGATATAGTCTAGATAATAAAAACTTAAATTTTAACTGCTAATGTTAAATCTGTCTAGAAATCAAAGACTCTCATTAATCAACCATATTAACTACTCACTTTCTTCAAAATTCTAACGCTCAATCCACGAGACTTGTGCCCCTATCACTAACCCCCACCACCATCCCACACACAAGTGACCAAATATAAGAAAAGAGGCTTTCGATTCCTAGCCACACCGCCTGATGAGACATTGAAGTTTCAATGTCGAAACAAATGTACCATTTGTAGCGCTATATAAAAGAATTATGCATATGTTCTAAAATATAATATATATATATATATATATATATATATATATAGCACTTTTGCGATATATAGGGCAAAAGCTCAAAATTCGACGCTGTATATATATATATACTAACTACTTCTAAATATTTAAATATTAACATCTTCATGAACTGTAGCGTGTCGCGTATTTCAAATTTGAATTTTGAAATCTATTAAGTCTGTTTGTTTTTGTGATGCACGAAGGTCAATAAAATAAGTCCATCGAACAAAAATTGATTTATTAGATATATATATATATATATATATATATATATATATATATATTAAGATTAATTTACTGGATACACAAATATATGCATATCTATAAAAATCGTTTTTTGTTTTATTTCTTGATACTAATTATTTTAAGTGTATATATATATATCTATATATATATATATATATATATACATATGTGTGTGTGTGTGTGTATGTGTGTGTGTGTGTGTGTGTGCGTGCGCGATCATATCGCGGTTGGCGTCAGAATCTATATGTATTAGAAAATTTTGTCTTTTTTTTCTTTTTCGTTCATTTAATGCGTCACTGACGAGACGAAATTGACTTTTTAGGCGACTCACCTTTCAAGTTTGTTGTTTTGATGACTTTACGGTATTTGAACCTTGTGGCATAGAAAACGTTGAGGATGATCGATAAAGAAAGAAAGAAAGAAAGAAAGAAAGAAAGAAAGAAAGGAAAACGTATGTGTGGAGTGAAGCTGGAAGATGAGTGTGTGCGAGTCGGTGAGGTCTTGTCTAATTTATATATCTAATATATATATATGTGTGTGTGTATGTGTGTGTGTCTATCTATCTATCTATATATATATATATATATATATATATATATATATATATATATAATTAAAAAGCGTTTCATGTGTGCAAAAGAAGTTAAGACTAAATCTCGAAGTAACATCGTTAAAAATGTTTTGGCCTTAGGCTCCTTTCGTATTTATCAAGGATTCGCTGAAAAATGTTGACAATTCTTTCTTTCTTTCTTTCTTTCTTTCTTCATTAATCCACTTTTTGTTTCTTCTTTTCAAAATTTTAAAAACTTTTTATTTTTTCTATAATTCCTTTTAATAATTTACTTTTCCAACCAAAAGAAAAAAAAAACAGAATTCGTTCTTTGCCTCATTACCTTCAACGTTTTTATTTTTTTGTTTTCTTTCTTTCTTTCCTTTGCTTTGCAATGTGTTAGTGCCATAACGGATACCGAAGAGCCGATTTCAGATTCCAGTCCGCTTTGTTACATATTCACGGACACGCAAATAACCTTTAGAAATATTTTTAAAAAAATAATAATCTCCTCCCTCCAGTTACAAGTTAAATGAACTCGTATAGATTTCCACATGTATTTAAATGTATTTAAATGTATCCTAATCGAGCTCTGGTCAGAGAGACGTAACACGCGTCTTCTTGATATTGGTATGTGGAATATACAGGAATTTGGTTTGATCAGGAACACAGTTTCTTAAAGGACATGTGAATTCATAAATTGGTTCTTTCTCATTTGGATCTTGCAGGTGAGTCGTTGACTGTAAATATTTCCTAATAGATAATTTAATTTTCTTCTTCTGATCGATTGGGGTTGCAGTATTATTTTATAATATTTCTAAGGGAAAAATTCATCCAGTGAACGTGCATTTGATTTTTACAGAAAATATTATTGTTTTTATTCTTATGGTCAGTATTGCTACTGTAAAAAAATAATAAAATAATCTTATCTGGTCATCTTATAGTTTGTTCGGAAAACCATTATTAACTAGCGTCTCTTTCACGTTGTTGTTGTTGTTCTTCTATATGCCCTGTCCCTTCAGAACGTAGGCGATCATAGCTTTCCACGTCTCCCTATCCCTGGTGGCTTTTAGCACGCCTTCTCCTGTTACACCATGCAACCCTCGTTCCATCATCCACCTGCTCAGGTCATTTCCTCTGTCTCTTTTTCCCGCTATCTGGCCTGTTAGTATCAGGTTCTCCAAGACCTCCTTCCTCATTACATGTCCCAGGAACTTCAGCTGTCTCTTCCTGATGCTTAGTATTAATTTCTTTTTCGTTTCCATCCTTTCCAAAACCACGTCATTGCTCACATGCTCGATCCATGATATACGCAGCATCATTGTGTAAAACCACATTTCAGTTGCTTTAAGTTTTTGCTTCATCTCCGATGATATTGTCCAACATTCAGTGCCATATTGAAGAACCGACATCCCATAGCAATCCAGTACTGTCTTCATTGTTTCTAGCGAAATTGTCCTGTTTCTTAATACTTTACTGAACTTCTGGAATGCTTCCTTCGCCATGCCAATTCGCCTTCGGATCTCAGTGTCGCAATTTCCGTCTTCTGTTAGAACACTTCCCAGGTATTTAAATTTTCGTACCTGCTTGATTTTAGTGTCCCTCACCTGTATTTGGCATATTGGGCTGACCTTTTTACTGATGACCATGCGTTCGGTTTTCTTTCTAGGCCTTTCTTGTCACCCTCTTCAGCTACCTTCTGTAGGAGGTCTTGTAGTTTCCTTTCTGTGTCTGCTATCAGCACTGTATCATCTGCGTACATTAGGTTGTTTAAATTGTGGCCTCCGATGACGAATCCAGGCATAACTTCTACGGTCCTCAAAAAAGTTCTTTAGATAAAATCGGACGAGAGGATGAATTCTCGTGCGCAGGAGAGACTATAACGTCTATTTGATATCGAAGAGGATGTTCATTCGTAAAATTAAGTTGGCAAAGGTTTTTTCTCTTGTGGAGTTTTTGCAAACGAATATTTTGTTTATAATATGTAGATTTAATAGTTCGGTGAAAGAAATTTGTGAGATTAAAAAAACAGCGAACATAATAATAATAATAATAATAATAATAATAATAATAATAATAATAAATGAAACCATTTCTGACCTTAGGTCTCTGGTTGGGACCCGGAAGGAAATGTGTATACAACAGAAATTAGAGAAAATACTAATGCCAATACTACTACTGCTACTACTACTACGACTAATAATAAAGACATATCAATAATAATATTAGTAACCATAAAAAGGTAACGATAGTCATGACAAATCAAAATTGAGAGAAATGCATAATAATAATAATATGTAAAACAAACCAAAACAATTTCTAATAATTATTGTGCCATTAGTCTTTGGGATATGTAGCGCCGAGTTTAAATGCCTACACAGAAATATGAGGAATGAAGCTTAACATCCTGTCGCTTCAGAAGTCTGCATCACGTAATACTGAAAATATTATTAAAACGCTGCCTCCAGTCTAAATTGACAGAGAAAACTAATAATGCAAGATATCCGAAAGAAGATACGTATAAGAAACACACAATAATAATAATAATAATAATAATAATAATAATAATAATAATAATAAACAGAAGCCAAGAACCAACTATTGCGGCAAAAAATATGAAAATGAAAGCCAAAGATAAAGCTCTTGAACAGATGAAACAGCGCTGGCAAAACAAACCTCTGCATGGCCAATATCCAGAACGTGCCAATAAATCCAATGTTGACAAAGTTAATACTCATCGATGGTTACGTGCATCTGGATTAAAGTCTGAAACTGAAGGCTTTATTCTTGCAGCACAAGACCGAAGTCTTTTCACTAGAAACTTTCAGGCAAATATTATGCATAATAATATGGATCCAAAATGCAGGTTTTGTGATAAACACATAGAAACAATAGACCATCTAATCTCAGGCTGTTCTGTGCTTGCCCCAAATGAATATAAAAATCATCACGATAGAGTGGGGCAATATTTACATTGGACAATGTGCAAACACTATGGAAAATCTGTAAACAAACACTGGTATGAACATCATCCAGCACCGGTTACAGAAATGGAAGATGTCACCATTCTATGGGATTACACCATCTACACAGATAGAAAAATTCAAGCAAAAAAGGCCAGACATTATTGTTAAAACTAAAAAGAAAATTAATTTATAGGGCTTGTCCAGCAGATTGTAACATAGCAACCAAGGAATTCGAAAAACTGTCAAAATATAAAGACCTGGAAATTGAAATAGAAAAAATGGGGAAATTGAAAACAAGAGTCGTGCCATTGATCGTAGGTGCACTTGGAATGATAAAAAATGTAACAAAACACATTGAAAGAATCCCTGGAAACCCCAGCTTAAGCGATATACACAAAATTGTCTTGTTAAGTACAGCCCACACACTAAGGAGAACGTTGTCTATGTAATGCTAGGGATGTTAGGGGAAATAGAAAAAAACATGAAATGGAGCTATAATAACGCACCACGACCTGCCTTAGGTCTTCATGCAGACTTGGTAGGTAGTGCGACCATAGCAGAAAAAATTATGATGAAAAATGGCATAATAATCATTTTATTGTATGTTAGTCAACTTTTTAATAAATGGATGAATGATGAGGAAAATTTTTAAAATTGGAATTATCGGACACGCCTGTGTCATTTCTCACTATAACAAGAAATTAAAAATAAAGTGGAACTTTTTTGTTATGAAATTTGTTGTTTTTTTCTCTGCACCATAAGAGATTTGATAGTTTTGGGCTCGTTGTTTTTCAAATGTACGCTGTGGTGCAGTAGATATAATCTCGGAACGAGAAATCAGAGAACCGAGTTCGAATTCCAGTTAAATTCGTTGCATTCACTTACGCTGAAATACCCTTAGGAAAGGCATTAATCCGTCTCTTATCTATCTTATCTTTATGGGTTAAATAGTAGAAAATATTGGGTTCTGTAGCCTTGGTTGGTAACCAGTCTACCGTAGGAAATAATGGCAACCCACTGTCTTTCGAGACATGAACTCCCAAAGCGTGTTTCACGAATGGCACTTAACTGACTGACTGAATATAATATTTGAATTCATGATTACATTTTATACTGGGCATAAAGTGGGGTATCAGTTTTATATTGTTATGAAGTTATAATCTGATCCCCCACTAATTAATAATATAATACATCTCTTCAACCTTTAGCTAGAAGTAAAATATTAGGACAGATTGGTTTCTATATCCAAGGTCGGCAAGCAGTCTACCGCAGAGAGTAATGGCAACCTACTTCGGAGTAATCTTCTGCCCAGTCAGTTATATCCCTTTCGAGATATAATCACCCAAGCGTGTATCGCGTATTGCACTTAACTGACTGACTGTTTGCCCTTATTAGAGTTGTAGAGGGTTTTTACTTCAGAAAATAAAATAAAATAAAGCTTTGTTTTTCGCTAAATATTTCATGCAGGAAATCAACTGTCTGTAATTCGTATGGCATTAATGTTACTTTTTCCTCTAAAATTAAATGTCTACATTTTTAAATATTCTTCAAAAATTTTCTGAACTGAAAGTGTAATAGTTTTTATATTTTTAATTTCAGTCAAACAAAATAATGTTTTTTTTATTTTTATGTTAAATTCATTTAGTCAACACAAAATGTAAATATTTTTCCCCCATAATTTTGAAACAAACGCAATGTTGTTTACAATGTCACACGAAACATTAAATCACGTTTACGCAAAACAAGAAAATAGATCTTTTTAATGCGTCTCCTACTACTATAATGTTCTGAGTTGCACGGGCAACGCCGGGCTATGATGCTAGTGTGTAATAAAGCAATAGATGATCATTTTTAAATGTAGAAAAACTTATAAATGAATATATATATATATATATATATATATATATATATATATATATATATATGTATGTATATATCATTATTGTTATCACCTTTCATTGTTGTGTGGATTTGGTCTGAGGAGCTGTCTAAATGCGAAAATATTATATTACCAATGAGTTTATAAAAGCATCCAACTTATGTTCATTATTATAATACTCTGTTCAATCTTAACATTGAGTTCTGATTGGATTTAATCTCCTGTCGAATTTAGCTTACCAAGTACCAAGGATTCTACTTTATATATATATATATATATATATATATATATATCAGCATGCAATGTAGATATAGAAGAATCCAAAGTTGTATCCTGTACATAAAGTGGTAGGATAACTCTCTAAAAGGTCTATAAACATTTATATATACATACACCACATATATATATATATATATATATATATATATATATATATATATATATATATGTCAAGAACTTAAGTTAGATGTTTTTATAAACCCATTTGTAACATTATATTTCTCGGCTCTTATACTTTCTCTTATAAACCACTCCTCAGACCAAATTCATACAACAATGAATGGGTCATTCATTGTAGAATGAATTTAGTCTGAGGAGCGGTTTATAAGAGATTCGCGAAATATTATATTACCAATGAGTTTATAAAAGCATCCAACTTATGTTCATTATTATAATACTCTGTTCAATCTTAACATTGAGTTCTCATTGGATTTTATCTCCTGTCGAATTTACTTTACCAAGTACCAAGGATTAAACTTTAAATTTATGTATATATATATATATATATGTGTGTGTGTGTGTGTGTGTATATATATATATATATATATATATATATATATATATATAGTACTGTGCAAAAGTATTAGGGCAAGAACTATTTTATCTTTTATGAGGTATCAAAATAAAGTTTAAAATCACCCGTCCTAAGACTTTTGCACACTATCGGTAGTGTGCAAAAGTATCAGGACAGGGATGATTTTCCTAAAAACCTCACTGAAATTCAAATACAGGTTGAAAAGCCACACCATTGTAAGAATTTTTACCTATTTATTGTTGTATGAATTTGGTCTGAGGAGCGGCCTATAAGAGCCGCGAAATATATTATATTACCAATGAGTTTATAAAAACATCCAACTTATGTTCTTTATTATAATACTCTGTTCAATCTTAACATTGAGTTCTCATTGGATTTAATCTCCTGTCGAATTTACCTTACCAAGTATCGAGGATTCTAGTTTTCTACAGTTTACTGGTTCAACAATGCACCATTTTATATATTTTTTTAATCATTTCACCCCAAGCAAGGCATTCCACTGCCACTATTGCACAGGGGCTCACATAGGGGAAACTGATGATAAAGATTGGTTTGTTATAGGAAATGTCGGGAGGAGACGGAAAGAGAGTATGAGGGGTGAGTAGATGGGAAGTGTGTTTGAGAGAATGGATGCGAGTTAGTGTGATAAGAGTGGTCTATTGACCTTACATTTAAATTCCTGGAGATTTTAACTGTCGGGGAAGCAAGTATATGAAAGGGAATTCCACGGGCGGGAAGTGCGAGAAAAAAAGCGATTAAAGTAGAAATTGCGGTTGCATCTTATCTGTTTAAATGTAAATGAGTGGAACCTAGTTGCTAATCTAGTATCTCGTGCAAATTTATACCTAGGGGGCACCACTGATCTAAGTTCATCGGAGCAGAAGCCGTGAAAGTATTTATAGAAGAGGCACAGGGAAGCCACGTCACGCCGATGAGAGAGTGACTGCAGCCCGGTTGCCAAGTCGGTATCGATCACATTACAGATTCTCCGTTGTATTTTGTCAAGAAACCCGAGAACAGCAGGGACACCCGACCAGATGTGGCAGCAGTATTCAATATACGGTCGGATGGTAGTTTTATATATGTGCAGGATAGATTCAGACGGGAAAAACTTCCGGGCTCTGCACAGAAACCGACTTTCATAGCAGCGGATTTAGCAATGGATTCGATATAGTCTTTCCACTTGAGGTCCGTTGATAGTGTGAGGCCAAGGAGGCGTAGTTTTTTACTCTCAGGGAGACAAGCCTGTTCCATGCTAATGAGAGGTAGGTGCGATTGTCTATGATAGGTAATTGATAGCAGCTTCGTTTTGGAAGCATTAAAATTTACGAGCCATTTCTTACCCCAATATTTCGTTGAAGATAATTACAAATTGAATACGAAGCTCTTTTTTTGGACACGCCCACAGCCACACAAATTTGTATTTTGAAAGTAATTTTTTGTTCGATATGTCGTCGATTTCTTGACTTGTGTGATTGGTCATGGGGGCAGGTAGTTGGTTGAAACGCAAACGACTCATTAATTTCAGCCGCGAAATATTGTCTCGTGATTCTGGCAAACGTTGTTTGGGAAATTTTATAATAAGCAGTATATGAACTGAATTGGAAACAGTGGGGGACATAGAGCGGACAATGTTGTCATTTTTAATTGTATTACAGTGACATGCAATGTTGTGTCGGTGACAAGCTCAGAAAGACGAGACTGAATGGTGTTGGAAACGGCGAAGGAAGAAACTGATGCAAAGAACGGTTAGAAAATGAAAGAGACAGGATGTTGGTAGGGAAAGAATCGTTGCTTTGAAAAGAAAAAAATAAATTTTGAAGAGGAAGAGAAGAAACAAGTTTAAAAAGAAAATTTGAAAGATAATGGAGGAGGAGGAAGAAGAATTGAGAAAGAATCCGTTCGTCAAAGAGAGAGAGATGAAAAAGAAAATGTGAGTTAAGGGGGGGGGAAAGAGAGATAAGACAAGGCGTTAGAGAGTGGGAGAGTGACGAAAGAAGAAGTCAACAGAAGAGAGAACGAGAAAAGACGAAATTATAAAGAGGGGAAAAGGATAGGCGGGATTGACTAAATAAAGAAGAGAAAGAACATGAATAGGGTGAAGAAAAGGAAGAGTAAGAATAGTGAGAGTAAGAATGGAAATAAAAGTGGCAGGCAAGGAAGGATAGATAAAAGTCAAAAAAGAAGTTCAAAATAAAAGAAGAAGAAAAAAATGAGAAGAAGAAGGAGAAGTAGAAGTAAAAGAAGAAGAAGAAGAAACAAAACAGAAAAATAAGATCAAGGGAAAGATTAAGGAGAAGGGGAGAAGAAAAGAAGAAGAAGAAAGAGGAGGAAGGAGAGAAGAAGGAGGAGGAGAAAAAGAGAAGACTAAGTAGGAGATGGAAGGAGAAGGAGGAGAAGAAGAAAGCGATGAAAACAAAGGAAGAATAAGAAGCTTAAGAAGAAGCGGGAGAAGGAAAAGAAGCAAAAGAAGAAGAAAGAGAAGAAAGAGAAGAATGAGGAAGTGAAAGAAGAAGTATAAGGAGAAGAAGAAGAAGAAGAACGGGAATAAACAAAAGAATAAGATTAAGAAGAGGTTTAAGAAAAAAAGAAGAGAAAGAAGCCGAAAAAGAAGGAAGAGGCGGAAAAAGAGAAAAGGAGGAAATAAATGAAAAAGAAGAAGGAGAAGAAGGTGGAAAAAGAAATAAAAAGAGAAGGAAGAGAAGAAGAAGAAGAAGAAGAAGAAGAAGAAGAAGAAGAAGAAGGTGGAGGCGGTAACATTGCAAAAGATTCACGTAAGAAAACAATATAACAACGTATTGAACACGCCAAAAACTAATTAGTCCTTCATGCTTAATGTAATCGTTAATGTAAGAACGTAAAAAGGTAAAAAAAAAATAGAGAAAATATGCCGTGTCGCCACCATTACTATTTAGATAACTGTAATGAAGATTTAATAAGTAGAGTATTAAAAGACAGGAAGATTTCATTGGAAACTATGAAAATGTACTGGAAGGTTATGTGATATCTGTCCTTCTACATGGCAGCGAATGCTGGACAATCTCCTCAAAAATTAAGGCGAGACTCGAAGCAAGACAAACAAAGAAAAGTGTACTGGATTGTTATGTGATATCTGTCCTCCAATATGGCTGTAAATGCTGGACAATCTCCTCAAAAATTAAGGCGAGACTCGAAGCAAGACAAACAAAGAAAAGTGTACTGGATTGTTATGTGATATCTGTCCTCCAATATGGCTGTAAATGCTGGACAATCTCCTCAAAAATTAAGGCGAGACTCGAAGCAAGACAAACAAAGAAGAGTACTGGTCTGTTATGTGATATCTGTCCTCCAATATGGCTGTAAATGCTGGACAATCTCCTCAAAAATTAAGCCGAGACTCGGAGCAAGACAAACAAAGAAAAGTATACTGGATTGTTATGTGATATCTGTCCTCCAATATGGCTGTAAATGCTAGACAATCTCCTCAAAAATTAAGGCAAGACTCGAAGCAAGACAAACAAAGAAAAGAATACTTGTATGTTATGTGATATCTGTCCTACTATATGGCAGTGAATGCTGGACAATCTCCTCAAAAATTATGGAGAGACTCGAAGCCACAGAAATGTGGTTCTACAGAAGGATGCTGAGGATACCATGGACCGAACATGTGAGCAACGACAAACATTTGGAGAGGATGGAAACGAAAACGAAACTTATACGTAACATCAGGAAGAGACAGCTAAAGTTTCTGGGACACGTAATGAGAACCGAGGGCTTGGAGAATCTAATGCTCACAGGATGGGTAGATGGGAAAAGAGAGGAAAGCAACGTTTGAGCAAGTGTCTCTTCTACAAATACTTTCACGGTTTCTGCTCCGATGACCTTAGCTCTCTGGTGCCCCCTATATATAAATTTACTCAAGCCACAAGATTAGCAACTAGGTCCCACCCTTTTACTGTGAAACCAATGAATTGTAAACGCAAATTCTACTCCACCAGATACTTTTCTCGCACTTCCCGCCTGTGAAATTCCCTTCCGTTTACTTATCCGACAGCATCATCTCCAAGAATTTAAATGTAAAGTCAATAGTTACCTCCTATCTCACCAACCTGCATCCTCTCTTTCATGCTCCTTTCTCCATCCATTCCACTCTCATCAGTATTCGCATCCTTCTCTTACCCACTTCCTGACACCCGCTACAACCTGTCACTCTTTTTCATAACTTTCCTCCTATGTAACCCCCTAAAAAACAGTGGCAGTAAAATGCCTTGCTTGGGGGTGATATGATTGTTAAAAAAATTTTCTATACTATTATGATGTGGATATAAAGTGGGGGATCAGTTCTACATTACAATCATAAACTGATCCCTCACTTTATGTCCACAGTCATCCTTCTCTTATCCACTTCCTGAAACCCCCTATAACCTGTCCCTCTTTCTCATAACTTCTATGTAACCCCCTGCAAAACAGCGGCAATAAAATGCCTTGTTTGGGGCGATATGATTATAAAAAAAAATGGCGGAGCAGGGTTTCGGAGAGATACCGAGAGAAAAGTGTTAATAGCGATAAGTGAAAGTGTTAGGTGGAGGTCCATGATCGCCTACGTGGTGAAAAGACACGGTTATAAAGAAGAAGAATTTTTCATCTTGGTTGTTAAATCACAATATTTTACGGTTTTTCAAATTAACTCCATTGTTTTCATACAAGCCGTGCAAAATCTTTCAGAGATGACGAATAGTTTTTTTTTTGTTTTTGTTTTTTTAATCATATTACCCCGAGCAAAGCTGTAACGCCACTGATGCGCAGGGGGCAACGTAAGAGCGAAAAGATTGGAAAAGAGAAAAACCGGAAACCACATCCTAAACAGGCAACAAGGGATGAGCCTCTACACCTGTTCAATAGACGTGAGTGGAGTGTGAACCGGGCAATAGTTTAGTCTATCTACTCCAATTGAAAAAAAAAATAAAATAAAAAAAAAGTGAAAAGATTGGAAAAGAGAAAAACCGGAAACCATATCCTAAACCATATCCTGAGCCTCTTCACCTGTTCAATAGACGTGAGTAGAGTATGAACCTGCCGATAGTTTAGTCTATCTATTCCAATTGATAGTTTAGTCTATCTACTGCAATTGATAGTTAATAACAAACACTGATCACTAGTATCTTTTGGGGTATATATTAGTAGATTTTTGTTTAACTTATAACTCTTAATATGCAGATCAATGACAAGGTTGTGAATATCTGTAGCAATTAAAAAATATTAGTATATATTATTATTATTATTATTATTATAGTCTGAGGCCTCTTCTTGGGTTAAGGCTGGCATCAAAGTTTTCATCCCAGCCAGGAAGTTTAGACTTAAATCCCACTCGTCCCATTGGTTCTCCCCCGCTTGATCGGCCGCCATCGCCCATCGAAATCACTTTTCCCGGCTTTATCGGAGTCACGCGTCGGACCATAACAGGGGCCTCTTTGCCTCTGCTCGCAATGAGTGCATGAAGATACTAAAAAAGAAGCTAAGCTGCTGTATGCAGCCAGAATGAGGCAAGTCCACGCTAACCAGGGGTAGCAACACCTGTCAGTGTCTCAGCTAGCGGAAAATAATGACCCTCGACCAAACTAGAATAAAACACTATGAAAATATAAAAATACTTTTTTTTAGAGTAAAAATATGAACAAAAAAATCTATCAAAATTACAAGATACAAAATACAAAAAGATACAAGTCATAATCAGAATTTGCAACAATACTTATTTATAGCAAAATGGCCCACAGTACGTTTTATCGGTGGCTGAACGCATACAATTGCGTTCAAAATACATTTAGCTGAAGCCATAAAATTGTCTTCTAAAGATTTAAATTTCGCTATTAAATAACCCATAGAGTTGTTGATATGTCAGTAAAGGAAAAGGGAAACTTTTCCAAGACTGCAGAATTTCGGGGAAAATATATAATCGCCTACGCCCTGAACGGTCATAATATTAAAACAGAACATTTGGATGAGAGTAATGGGAGAATGTCTTGTAGAAGGCTTCATTCACCATCTTCTCTGCCAATAGATATTTTTGACAAATTATTCAGTAATTGGATAGCGATGTGTGTACTTACCTTTCCCAAGGTCAATAGTACTGACTGAACACAAACAGCCGCAACCCAAATTTGAATTTGGCATTTTTCACGCGGCTAACCCTTCATACCTCTTCGGGTACAACAGACAAATACCGGAAAATACCCGACTAGACAAAGTTTAAAAGTTGGGGATTAGTGACATTGCTGAGGCTCCGGAGCTCATTCTTAGTTCAATGGCACTCAAGTGCTAGCGGATTAATAAACAAAAAGACTTGCTAAACAAGCCGCATTTATATATTAAATAGCGGATGTGATTAAGGATTAACGACATTTCAAACCGGTTGTAGCAGCGCCGGCGTCTTTTAAAATATGCAAATCAATAAAGATAAATACCGAGATATTTACTTATATAATTTCCGGGTTGTTTATGACCTTAAAAAAACCTTCGTATTTCAATGTATTCATTTAAGTGCATACGTGATACACGCTTTGGGTGATCATGTCTCGAAAGAGACTGAGCAGAAGATTATCTCACAGTAGGTTGCCATTGCTTTCTGTGGTAGACTGGTTGCCAGCCAAGGCTATAGAACCCAATCTGTCCTGTTATTTCACTCATAGCTAGAAGGGGAATAAATGTATTATATTATTAAATAGTAATTCGTGGATGATCAGTTTATTACTTCATAACAATATAAAACTAATCCCCCACTTAATGTCCAGCAAAAGCCCTAATCATGTTTTCAACTATTATATTCAGTCAGTCAGTTAAGTGCCATACGTGATACACACTTTGGGCGATCATGTCTCGAAAGTGACATAACTGACTGGGCAGAAAATTTTCCGTCGTACATGGCCATTACTTTCTGCAGTAGACTGTTTTCCAGTCAAGGCTAGAGAACCAAATCTGTCTTGTTATTTGACTCATTAGAAGAGGAAGAGATGTATTATATTATTAAATGGTAATTAGTGGGGGATCAGTTCATTACTTTATAAGAATATAAAACTGATCCCTAGTAGAAGCCTTAATCATGTTTTATTCAGTCAGTCAGTTAAGTGCCATATGTGATGCACACTTTGGGCGATCATGTCCTGGAATAGACATGACTGACTGGGAAGAAGATTATCTCGCAGTAGGTTGCCATTGCTTCCTGCGGTAAACTGGTTGCCAACCAAGGCTATAGAACCTAATGTGTCCTATTATATAACCCATAACTGAAGGGAAGAGGCGGATTGATACCTTTCCCAAGAGTATTTGTGCGTAAGTGAACGCACAGAATGCAACTGGTATTCTAGTTGAATTCTATGCATTTGATATAATTATTAACTGAATTATATTGCTTTTTATATAACGATCTGATTTGATTTTCATTATTTAAAATTGCATGCCGATTTTATAATCGCCCCGTACAGAACAATATATAGCGTAGAATATATATATATAATGTAGAATATTTGGTATTTTTGTCAGTACATTCCAATAGAGACTAACTCAAAAGAACTAAATGTTATTCTTTTTATTTAATTTAGCGTCTGTAGGTGATGATTTTCTTGATGATTTGAAACATTAACTGTTGTATGGTTTTAGGTCTGAAGAGCTGTTGCTTAGCTGCGAAATATCTCTTACCCATGGATTTGTAATATATCTAAAAAAATTTTCAAGAGTATATGGATATATATATATTGGTGGAAAGATTAAATTTAATTAAATTCTTTACGAGCAGAGAAAAATGTGAAAAAAAAGTCGAATTAACGAAACGAGTCAGACGAAAGTTTTTCCATTTTTTTCCCAAATTGCACTTGATATATAAAAAGGTATATACACGTTTGGGGTAAGTATGGATGGAAAAAAATTCCGTATCCAAAGAAACTCTATTTATTAAAAAGTGCTCAATACAAAGTAAAGTGAATAATGTTTATTTAGAATTTTTAACATAAATATGTTATAATATCGCTACAAAAGGAGCCATTTTGTTTCAACACTATCTGTATCTTATCAACATCATCACTTGATAAAACACAGTGCCGAAACAAAATGGCTTCTTTTTTAGCGATATAATTACATATGTATGTTATAAATTCTAAATAAAAAATTATATATATATATGCATTTACCCGAAGCAGGGGAGTAAAGCCACTAAGACAGGAGGAATTGCTGGGTGTAAAAGAATTATAAAAAAAAAAGAAAAACATTACGAATAAGAAGGGACAACAGAAGAGCAATCAGGACAACAGTAGGTAATGATTGACTTTCTAATTAAATTTTTAAAGATCAAAATTAACAGGACAGCATGGCACTGAAGGATTTTTTTTGTGGTGGTTTGAGAATTTCTGCGGTGAACCCTGGTAACAGGAATCATTTATTCATTCTTTTTAACCATAATCTATCTCCCAAACTGCTCTCTTGATTGTCTCTGTTCTTTTCTGATTTTATATTTATTTCTGTAATCCTTTTTATGAAACCATTTTGTTTCTCTTCTGAATTTAAATGCACTGATTCCTAAGACAATTCTTTCACGTTTTTCTCTGCTTGTCAAATGCTTTCCAGCTCCCTTTTTTCTTCTGTCCCCCCCACCTTTTCCTCCTCCTTGCGGGGGGATCCACTTTTATTCTTTACTCTTCCAGCCCAGTTCATCTTTTTTTCTAATCCAGATTTAGTTTGCATGGCACAAACGATATTATTGGAGATTACCTTTGCTTAGAGCCTGCGGTGGATCGAAGTTAGCATTCTTCAACGCTTACCTGTTCAGCCTGCAGCAAACGCCTATATAAATCCCTCCCTCTTCATTGGTATATATTGCGAAACACTCGTGGTGGCGGGTACCGAAAGAAAAATGCAGAGGCTCCTAAATAATGTAGCAAAAAAAAAAAAAAAAAAAAAAAAAGCGGGAGCAATGGACTAACGATCAAGACAGAAAGCATGATTATTAAAAAATGAAATTTTGCGAGATCAAAACCATTGGTGACGTAAAACTCATTGAAGATCTCAAAATCATTGGGGATCTCAAATCATTGGGGATCTCAAAATCATTGAATATCTCAAAATCATTCGAGATCTCAAAATCGTTGGTGATCTCAAAACCATTCGTAATCTCAAAATCATTGAAGATCTCAAAATCATTGGGGATCTCAAAATCATTGGTGATCTCAAAATCATTGAAGATCTCAAAATCATTCGAGATCTCAAAATCATTGGACATCTCAAAATCATTGGGATCTCAAAATCATTGAAGATCTCAAAATCATTCGAGATCTCAAAATCATTGGGGATCTCAAAATCATTGAAGATCTCAAAATCATTCGAGATCTCAAAATCATTGGGGATCTCAAAATCATTGAAGATCTCAAAATCATTCGAGATCTCAAAATCATTGGGGATCTCAAAATCATTGGGGATCTCAAAATCATTCCAGATCTCAAAATCATTCGAGATTTCAAAACCACTGAAGATCTCAAAATCATTGGAGAGATCAAAACCATTAAAGATATCAAAATCATTCGAGATCTTAAAATCATTGGGGATCTCAAAATCTTTCGAGATCTCAAAATCATTCGAGATGTCAAAACCATTGAAGATCTCAAAATTATTCGTGATCTCAAAATCGTTAAAGATCTTAAAATCATTGGAAACCTCAAAATCAAATATTTAACTATCTGGCAAATGTCGTAACAGACGCACAGAAAATGTATTACCGCTATCCAAAGGCGTGTTCGAATAGGGAAACATGCCTTTCAAAAGTCAAGCAAAGTATTAAGCAAAAAGAAAACTTTGTGCGAAACAGTAGAATGCTGAAATATTACGTTATATCAGTTCTGCTATATAGGAGATGAATGTTAGATAATTTCTTGAGGCAAAAGAGATGTTTTGCTAAAAATTACTGTACAGTTTTTCTGCTTCAAATATAACGCTTGTCATTTTTTTAATGGTTTAACACGTGCATGACCATGACATTACAACATGTAAAAAATTCCATTTTGGATAATTTTCACGTTCTAATGAACGCTGGAAATTTGTCAAACGTTATATTTGAAGAAGAAAAATGTACAGTAATTTTTAGCAACACAGTTTTCCGGTTACATTTGTTACCATAACTCCCACCTCTGAAGATGACCTCGGAATAAGGTTGAAAGTACTTGGGTACCTTAAGAAATTAATGAAAATAACATCTGTCAAGGCTATAACTCATTTCTGACATCTTTTGATTGTAATACGCGAAAGATTATCAACGTGTATGATCGGATTTTATTAAATAAATTGCAAACATAATGTTTGCAATTTATTTAATCTGACATGTTTAAATGAAAAATTGCTACCTAAAGAAGAGAGTACTGGATTGCTACGTGCTGTCCGTCATTCAATATGGCAGTGAATGCTGGACAATACCATCAAAGTGAAGGAAAACCTGGAAGCAACTGAAATGTGGTTCTACAGAAGGATGCTAAGAATCTCATGGATCAAGTGAGCAAGGATGAGATCTTGTAAAATGATGGAAAAAAAAGAAATTAATACTGAGCATCAGGAAAAGACAGCTGAAGTTCCTGGGACACGCAATGAGGAAGGAGGGCTTGGAGAATCTTCATACTAACAGGCCAGATAGAGGGGAAAAAGAGACAGGGGAAAGCAACGGATAAGATATTTGAAGGACCTAATCAGGTGGATGACGGAACGAGGATTGCATGGTGTAACAGGAGAAGGCGTGCTCAGAGCCACCAGAGATAGGGAAACGTGGAAAGCCATGATCGCCTACGTCCTGAAGGGACAGGGCACATAGAAGAAGAATAAGAAGAAATACACAAATATATATATATATATATATCTTTCTTAAGAATCCTACAACATGGGATTGATAATATAGGACTCTGAAATATTATATATATATATATATATATACATACACACACAGTTTCCCATGTATCATAGTTCCTCGTATATTTATATATAAAAAGAATACACATCACACACAGGAAACCGTTTAATTTGAATTAGGTTTGATTAAGCGTTTTTCCTTTCTAGGTTTCATCAAATACAGAAATTAAATAGAGAAACGCGTGTATTTCCGTGTAAGATTATTAGTGCTTTTTTTTTCTCGGGTTGAAAGAAATGAATAAAAATGAGAGACTTTTAAAAAACCGTTAATATTTTTCTGTATCTTTTGTTTATAATTTATATTATATTTATAATTGTTAGTCACTTATGCATTTTTCTAGCTTTTATGTATTGTGTTTAAGGTAAATTCTTATTTTATTTTTAGAAAGTCTCGAAAGTAAGACATTTATATAGCTTTTTCTGAAATTAATTTAAGGCAAATCCTTATCCAATTTTTCAGAATCCTTCCTCACAAACTTTGACCCGGTTTACTTAAATAGTTGTTATGGTGAAACACGCCTCTCCCTCCAGTATGAATAAGAGTTAACAGGAAGTACTTGATAAGTTCATAGGAGTTCTTTAGACTTTTATTGGAGTTCAGTAGAACTACTATACAGTTGATATTAGTCGGTGGTTAGCCGAATACTAAGTGGAAGATTACCAAGTTCCTAACATTTTGGGCACGTTAAGTCGATTAGCCACCGACATAGCACGATTATCACATTCAGTGCGAAAACTGCTCCACAACAATAGTCAACAACGCACTGAAATTTAAATTGGTGAACTGGTAATTTACTAAACTGGTATGATGGATAGGTAAACGATTTTTCTGGGTCGGTCTCAACATCAGTCGATAAACAAAGACAATACGTGGATTGGCGGACAGATAACAGCCTTTCACACCCACAGAAATCAGCTTAGCAAGTCTTGCCCCCACATTAACAATCCTCGTGACGCGCAAATACAAGGGAACATTTCTGGGGGCAAATCAGCTTAGACTTAAAAGAATTGTAGCATTTCATAATTATTTATTTATTTTTAATCTCACAGACGGGGAGTGGGTTAGGGGAGACAGAAAGAGAAAATGAAATTGCGAGGTTGGTGATTATATTACGTTGTAACATTGGTTTCCGTACGATCAATGATGTTAAGCAATGTCGAGCCTAGATTAACCACTTTAGAATAAAAGGTATCTAAGCATGCGGGTGGTACAATGGTAATCGGCTAGGATTTGTCAATCAGAATGACGAGTTTCGATTCCAGTCGGGTTTATTATATTCACTTATACGCAAATATACTTGGGAAAGGTCTAAATCTAAAAAATAATTATCTTCCAAAAACAAATTCTTAATGTTTAAAAGTAATCTTTCTTGGCTTTAAATAACCTTGCAAATGATCAATAAGCTGTAGAAAACGACAGAATAAATCAGAATGAGTAATAACCTATTTTCAAAACATTTTTCTTTTCTATTTACTCAAATTTTTATTTCCGTTTCTTTATCGTCGATAATTTGTTGGCTATATTACTCCATCCCGAAATAGTCTTGTAGTATAGCTGTTCTCTCAGTTATTCTTTCAAGAGAGGAAATCCTATCTATCTGGACGATCATCGCTTCATATTCTGGCTTACTATATGGTTCCTCCATCGATCTTTTTTTAAAAATCATTTCACCCCAAGCAAGGCGTTCCACTGCCACTATAGCGCAGAGGGTCACATAGTGGAAGGTGCTGAGAGAGCGATTGGATATAGGAAATGTCAGAAGAAGGGTGATAGACGAGTAAGAGGGTACATAGGAAGAGTGATGGAGAGAATGGGTGCGAGTTAGTGTGTTAGGAGGTGTCTATTGACCTTTCATTTAAACTCCTGGAGATTGTACCTGTCAGGGAAGCAAGTATGTGGAAGGGAATTCCACAGGCGGGAAGTGCGAGAAAAGAAGCTATTAAAGTAGAAATTGAGGTTACATTTTATCGGTTTCACTGCAAAAGGGTGGGACCTAGTTGCTAATCGAGTATCTCGTGCAAATTCGTACCTAGGGTTCACCAGTGATCTAAGTTCATCGGAGCAGAAGCTGTGAAAGTATTTATAGAAGAGGCACAGGGAAGCCACGTCACGCCGGTGAGAGAGTGACTGCAGCCGGTCAGCCAAGTCGGTATCGATCACATTACAGACTTTCCATTGTATTTTGTCAAGAACCCCAAGGAGAATAGCAGGGGCACTCGACCAGATGTGTCAGCAGTATTCAATACATGGGTGGATGGTAGATTTATATATGTGCAGGATGGATTCAGACGGGAAAAACTTCCAGGCTCTGCACAGAGAACCTACTTTCATAACAGCGGATTTAGCAAAGGATTCGATATAGTCAATCCACTTGAGGTCCGCTGAGAGTGTGAGGCCAAGGAGGCACGAGTGAAAAATAGACATCTACAAAACCTACAAAGTCTTTACTTTCAAACCATTCTCTGCGTTCACGACTCCTCCACTCCCACAAAAAAAATAAAACTCTCAATTTTTCTAAGGTCTGTTACTCGTGTGTCTCTTCATTTAACGTTACATCGTAAATAACACACCAAATGTTCCTTCCCTGACGTCAAACGGGACAGTTTTCTTGATTGATTATTTGTCCTTAAAACATATTTCCCCAGTGTTCCGCTTGCTGCAACCGTGAAGAGCTTACGAAATCAGAAAACGGTCAGTCGTGCTTAGCGAATGCTCCGAGGTAATCGCTTTAAAAGTGTAGTTAGGTAGGGTCGGCTAATTGATAGATGGACGGACTAAAAATAAGCTGACATATATGGAGAGATTGTGGGCGCGGTAGACACGGGAAGCATGTCTGGCAAAATAGGAAAAAATATAGATAGATAGATAGATAGATAGATAGATAATGAAAGACAGAAAATGAACAGATAGATAGATAGATAGATAGATAGATAGATAGATAGATAGATAGATAGATAGATAGATAGATAGGAAAACGGCATAGACAGAAATAAACTCTAGATAGATAGATAAATCGATAGATAGATCTGAATAAGCTAAGATAGATAGATAGATAGATAGATAGATAGATAATGAACAGATAGATAGATAGATAGATAGATCTGAAGATGACGTAGTCAGAAATGAAAAAAGAAAAATAAATATATAAAATATAGACATACTGATTATACTTTTATGTGCCTTCGCACACAATTCTTTAAAAAGTATATATATTCATCTACTATAATGCCGTTTTTTAGCTGGAATTTGTTATTTTAGATCTTCTTATCAATAGATATATATGACCAAGTAAATTAACCACATTTCACTGACTGATGATGGTGTTGAACACCGAAACTTAACTTTTAACTTGCAGTATGCAATAATAATATATATATATAATTAATTATTTCGAACACTACTTTTCCCGATACTCGTATTTAAGTAGATAATGTGTGCTACCCAGCAGGATTCGAACCTGCGACCCCGATTACATAGAGGAAGCATATCATTTGATCTGGTACCGTCTTGACCACTCGACCATGAATAGCCTCTTGATCAGACGAGGTTTTTATCATGTGGGTAGCACACATTTTCATAATAAAAAATTTATCGTAAATAATCAGGCCGGTAGATATAAATATAAAAATACTGTTTAATTAAAAACAGAATATCTACTTAAATACGAGTATCGGTAAAAATAATGTTCAAAATAATTCATATATATATATATATATATATATATATATATATATATATATGGGGGCGGTTATGTAATGTAATAATTGTCGTCTAAATGACGCAAAAATGAAAATAACACTGACACCTTATTTTAACAGACATATCTCTCAAAATTACAAAAAATATCTTGAAATACTAAAAAATATATTCAATAAAATTGCCATCGGCTTTAACCACAGCCTCCAGACCATTTAGGAATTTCCTTCATCTTATCTGATCGGCCAACTTGTTTCATTTGGTGAATAATCCTGACCTTCAGTTCATTTTTAGTGTTACAAGGAGTTGGTCTCTTGCTCAACAGTGTCCCGCACATAATGATTAGACGGTTGCAGTATGGAGAGTAAAGTGGCCAGATGTAAGAGCTCATCGAAATGACTGGGATTTCTTGATTGTGCGGTATGGTGCAGAGTCCTGTTGCCAGACATAGGGTCATCCAGATGTCATTCTCTTGATCCGGGACAGCATCATCTCCTCAAGGCACTTGATGAAGGCCTCCGTGTTGAGCTTGATGTACTGTGGAATGATTGATTGAGGCATAACTTCGCCATCACTAGTGTTCACTAGGAATGATTCGAAATCAATGACATTGGGTGTCGTACGAGTTGAAGCTGAGAGACGTCGAACGGCGTCTTATCACGAGTGAACAGTGGCTTCAACTGGAAAGGTTTTTTGCATCGGATCATGACTGACGATGAAAAGTGTATACACTACGATAACCCCAAGCGTAGGAAATTGTGGGGTAGGCCCGGCCAAGCATCAACATCAGCGACAAAGCCGTATATCCATGTTTCAAAATTTATGTTCTGCATTTGATGGGATCAGCTGAATGTAGTTATTAGCTACTCGAAACCATTACTGGACATCGCTGTCGACTACAACTGATGCATTTTAGCCGAACATTAAAGAAAAATGGCCGCTATGCGAGCAAAAACCTGACAAAGTGATGCTGCAACATAACAACGCTAGGCCACATGTTGCAAAACGGGTGAAAACTTAGATGGAAACGCTTAAATTGGAAGTCCTACCCAGCCCGCCGTATTCAGCAGACATTGCTCCGTTTGATTATAACTTGTTCCGTTTGATGACACATGGCCTGGCTGAGCAGCACTTTCATTCTTATGAAGATGCTAAAAAATGGGTCGACTCGTGGTTAGCCTCAAAAGACGTGTCGTTTTTCCGTCGTGGAATTCAAATGCTGTCAGAAAGATGGCAAAAAGTAGTTGCCAGTGATGGACAATAATCTCAGTGACATGTTTAAAAAGAAACACTACCTTTCATGAAAAGTAATCGAGAACTTATTCAAGGTCTTAATATATATATATATATATATATATATATATATATATATATATTGTTTAATTACTTAGTTTCTGGTTATAATAAGATTAGATCAGTGCACATTTGTATTAAAAAGAAACCTAGGTCGCGTAATAACGCGTTTACAAATGGAATATATATATATATAATTCCAGGTGAGGAGGACACAAGGCTTAACTATTTTGAGTGCCTCGACATTTATTTTATTATGAACAAAAAAAGGGGAAAAAGGGAAAAAAAGAGAAAAGTTTGGATAATGTTTTCTTTGGGGCCAAATCCCAAAATGAATCTTCGCTCAAAAGAAACATACATACAAGTAAATTTTATATCTTCCCACATACATACACATTAAACCAAAGGTTTTTGTCATTTAAATGTAAATCATCTGCATAACCAACATCAAACATTTCCTGATGAAGAGAATGTATCTCGAAACATAGAACTTTCTGCAATGTACAATTAATTCGTAATTATATATAAAGTGAATAATACTGGCATAATTTGTCTACTTATTTTTGTACTAATCCTTTTCAGTTGTCTAGCAGATTTTTTTAAAAGATGAATTGAGGCATAACTTCACCATCATTACTGTTCACTACTGATTACTCGAAATATTTTCGTAATCACCATTAAACTCATCCAACTCTGTCAGAACCATCTGTACTGTCATCAGATCGACACCCAAACCCCCTGAATGTTCGTATTGGAGATTAAGATGCGAAGACCGTTTCCTAATTTCTGGCGAGATGAATTATGTCATGGTGTTCTTTTTTTCATAAATAATGCCCAACTGACCCTACTATACTGTGCAGTCGACAAATTTAAAAACAAACAACGCACATGCGAAAAATAAAAAATATAAAATGGTTAGAATTTACCTATTGCACCGTAATCAGTAATCAGAATTGGCTGAACGATCGATAAACACGCCAAAAATGGAATTTAGAGTCAGATAATTATGGAGGAATATTAATAAACGTGTGGTCATCAAGAGATGAAATATCAGTTCGATAACCTAGAACGTTCTTTATAGGTTTGCGTCTCTTCGTGAAGTGAAATCGAACGATTTCCGCGCGTGAGTCTTTCATTTGTGTGGGCAAAGGGGCAGCATTCATTTTCACTCCGGCCATGGCTACAAATGTCTTCGGGATATGCTCGTCTTCTTTCCAAGTGCCTACCCCAACCCACTCGGCTTCGAGACGTATGCTCTCTTTCTCTCCCTCTCTCTCACTCTCTCACTCTCTCTCTCTCTCTCTCTCTCTCTCTCTCACACACACACACACACACAAACATACACATGGTGCTCTGAAGAGAGTTGCAGACATCTTTGGAATCGGGATATTCCATGATATTCTTGATAACGTATAACATGGCAACAAAGAAAAGTGTCTTAGAAACGCTCATATCCCTGGAAACGTAAAAAACAAAAAAAAACAAAAAAAACAAACAGTGAAAAGAAGTCTACTCTAAAAAATGAAGATGGATCGTAGCTAACGGGCAAAAAGATAAGTAGAAATACTTTTCTTTGACAGAATATCGCCTTCTACATTGAAATGACTTCATCCTCCACGTGAACATAAATTCATTTGGATATAAAATAATTGTCTGAGATATCGCTCTCAAAAACTTATTCTCTAGGTGAATATCAATTCACCCGGATATGAAACTAACTGTCTGAGATATTGCTCTCGATAAATTTCTTCTTTTTTTTTATTGTGAACATTGAATTGGAAAATATATTTCCTTCAAGTTACGAATTAAATTGTTTTGTTGTTGTTACGATCATTTTTTTTATCAATGATTTTGATAAATCGCTGATACTTTTATTTTGAACAGTATTTTTACCGATACTCGTATTTAAGTAGATATTCTGTTTTTAATTAAACAGTATTATATATTTTATATCTATCGGCCTGATTATTTTACGATAAATTTTATTGCGAAAATGTGTGCTATCCAGCAGGATTCGAACCTGCGACCCCTATTTACATAGGGGAAGCTACCATTTGATCTGAATCAATGTTACATTTTCGCAATAAAATTTATCTAAAAGTGTAGCTAGATATGATTGCTTCCAGCCGGAATCGAAGCTCGACAGATTTGAGATTCTAACTAAATAAATATTTACATAAACAGTGATATATATATATATATATATATATATATATATATATATATATAGATAGATAGATAGATAGATAGATAGATAGATAGATATGTAGTTTTGAATATACGTACCTATAAATTTATTAAATATAACCCACCAAAGACAGACAAATGAAAAAAAACTGCTATAGATAGATAACAGTCAGAATAATATATATCATCTATATAAAAACAGAGATCAATAGGTAGATTGACAAAGAGAAAAAGTGGGGAGATTGTGTCTGATTCAAAATGGCTGTCTTGTTAACTTTACCTCTTTGCACCTGATGTAGGCGTCGTGTTACTTTGTGCCTCCAAAAAGGCTCTCATAGTATCAAATCTTTCTCCATTTCCAACTTGTCGTCATCGTCAGATTTCAAGCAAATATCTACGGCTTTATTTAGTAAGCCGACCCATGTACTCACCCTTGTTTTAGAGCTGGCACTGTACTTACTCGTTAAAAGATACTCACCTTCCGACAAGTGTCGGGAGTGTGAGTGAGCGGAGGATAATATGAGAGGAGGTGGATGATGGGATTCGGTGTGTGTGAGGTCGCACAGCAGGAGAATAGATTTGGGGGTCTTCCATGAAACGGATAGACAAACCAGGGACACAGTTAAGACAGACTTCGAAATAATGTTTAAAAGAATCAAAAGAAAGAGAAAAAAAAGATAAAAAATTAACGAAAAAGAGCGATGACTGAAATTATAGGTAAGTTTAATTGCTAATTTTTAATTAAGTTTAGGGTTATTGGTTCGATCTCAGGAACAACTCCCGTTAAAAACGAAACAGGATTTCGAATGTTAATTTTAAGCCTAGGGAGTGTTTGAAAACATTTTTTGGAAAAAAACTGGTCATAAATAGAAGGAAAATTTAAATAGTCATGCATGTTCTATGTGCGTTGTGGTGCAGTGGATATCGACTCGGAACGACAAATCGGGCAGCCGAGTTCGAATTCCACTTGAATTCCTTGCATTCACTTACTCACAAATACCCTTAGGAAAGGTAATAATCCGTCTCTTCCCTCCAGTTATGGGTTAAATAACAAGACAGATTGGGTTCTTTAGCCTTGGCTGGCAACCAGTAATACCACAAAAAGCAATTGCAACCTACTGTGGGATAATCTTTTGCCCAGTCAGTCATGTCTCGAAAGAGACATGATCGCCCAAAGCGTGTATCACGTATGGCACTTAACTGAAAAAATCAAATAAAAGAAAAAATACCATTAAAACAATGCGCTGCTTAAAATAAGTTAGTTTTTTCTTCTTACAACTTTTTCACTGAAGATGACTTATGTGAGTTGAAACCTTGGACCTAGCATATATTTCGGATAGGTTTTCTATCTATCTATCTATCTATCTATCACAATTTATATATATCTATATCTATATCTATATATATATATATATATATATACTTATTTATATATCTATTTATCTATCATATTTCTTTCATATCTATCTATCTATCTATCTATCTATCTATAGATAGATAGATAGATAGATAGATAGATTGTGGATGACGAATATATTATGCTCTCATTACGACTGAGGTCTCTAGAGAGGAAAATTAAAAAGAAACAGGTACCACTTCTGCGATATAAGCATTACTCTCCAGCAATGAATTGAGTTCTTTCGGTGACTGGCGTGTGTATACCCCGCTTATATACAACACACTAAAATTTCCCCTGGATTCATTCTAGTCCAATTTCTAGCGACTCCGATAGACACCAAATCGGTCGAATTTCGATCCCGGCCTGAAGCAAGTGGATGTATAGCTACACTGATGAGCTGTGATACGTCGAAACAGGCTTGTATATGGATGATGAATATATATATATATCTTCAGAAAATATTCAGCTCAATCGCATCGACCTGATTTTGGTACCTGACCAAAAACTACGAACAACCGGAAGACACATTTGTTCCGTTCAAAGTAATGGAATCCCTGACCACTGCAGAAGCAAAGAAAGAAAGTCTGAAAGAAAAAATATGTATTATAAAAGAAAAAAAAGAAAAAAGTAAAAGAAAAAAAGAAAGAAAAATAAAAGAAAAAAAAGAAAGCAAAATAAAACTGAACAGAAAGAAATGTAAAGAGAGATAGAAAGAAAAAATGAAGCAAATAATGAATGATAAAGAAGGAAAAATACAGGAGAGAATGACGAATAAAGAGAGATAAAAACAGGAACAAGAAAGATGATGGAAAATCAGAATGAATAAATGAGAAAGAAAGAAGGAAAGAAAGAAAGAAAGAAAGAAAAAAGAAAAAATCATTACAAAACAAAATAAAAAATAATGAGAAGAAAAAAGAAAGTGTATAAAGGAAAAAAAGAAAAAGAAATTAGGAAGAAAAAAAGAAGGAAAAAATGAAAGAAAGTAAAACATATAGGAAATAAATTAACCAAAAGATGAAAAACGTTGTAACGTAGAAATGAAAGAAGGAAAGGCATATAAAATGAATGAATGAAAGAAGGAAAGGCATAAAAGATGAATGAATAAAAGAAAGAAAGAAGGAAAGCAATATAAAATGAATGAACGAAAGAAGGAAAGGCATATAAAATGAATGAATGAAAGAAGGAAGGAAAGGTATATAAAATGAACGAATGAATGAATGAAAGAAGGAAAGCCATATAAAATGAATGAATGAAAGAAGAAAAGGCATATAAAATGAATAAATGAATGAATGAATGAAAGAAGGAAAGGCAAATATAATCAAAGAACAAAAAAGAACTAGAATGAATGAATGAAAGTAGGAAAAACAAATAAAATGAATGAATGAATGAATGAATGAAAGGCATATAAAATGAATGGATGAACGAAAGAAGAAAAGCCATACAAAATGAATGAATGAAAGAATGAAAGCATATAAAATGAATGAATGAATGACAAATAGAATCAAAGAACAAAAGGGAACTAGAGTGAATGAATGAAAGTAGGAAAAACAAATAAAATGAATGAATGAATGAAAGAGGGAAAGGCAAATAGAATGAACGAACGAAAGAAGGAAGGAAAGGCAAAAAATTAATGAATGAGAGAAGGAAATTAAATAAAATGAATGAATGAAAGAAAGATAACAAAAATGAATAATTCAGTAAAGGAATATAGAATTGAATGAGAGACAGAATGAAACCCCAAGATAGAAAAAGATTTACAGATTGCGAAAAGACAAAAAACATGCAGAAATAGACTTAAAAAGCAAATTAAAAACCAAAAACAAAAGGAGTGAAAGAGAATCCAGTGAAGAGCATGAAAAAGAAGGAGAAATAATTATGCCGAGAAAGAATAGAGGCGGAGAAAAATGATTGCGAAAACGTCAAGCAAAATGAAGAAAATGAAAAGATATCCGAAAAAGAATCCAATAGACAGAAAACAATGCGAAAGAGAAAGAAGAAAAACACTGGCGTTTTTCCTCATTACTCGCGTGAACACACATGAAAAACAGCGGGAAAATTCCTACCGATTTTTTTTCGAGCTGGGACAAAAAAAAACAAAAAAAAACGGGCAAAATGCCAACGAATTTACAGATTTCAACAGATTAAGAGATAATTTTATTATATGTGAATTTGTTGATTGTGTTGCTAAAAATATAATTAGTTTATAATTTTCTCCTTTTTTTAGATTTATTATTTAAAAAATTACGTTTTTTTAAGAGATTAAAGTTAAATGTGCGACCAAATGATATTTAATCTATCTATCTATCTATCTGTCTGTCTATCTATCTATCTATCTATCTATCTATCTATCTATCTATCTCATTCTGTTTACATCTATCTATCTATCTATCTATCTATCTATCTATCTATCTATCTCATTCTGTTTATCTATCTATCTATCTATCTATCTATCTATCTATCTCATTCTGTTTACATCTATCTATCTATCTATCTATCTATCTATCTATCTATCTCATTCTGTTTACATCTATCTATCTATCTATCTATCTATCTATCTATCTATCTCATTCTGTTTACATCTATCTATCTATCTATCTATCTATCTATCTATCTCATTCTGTTTACATCTATCTATCTATCTCATTCTGTTTACATCTATCTATCTATCTATCTATCTCATTCTGTTTAATCTATCTATCTATCTATCTATCTATCTATCTATCTATCTATCTATCTCATTCTGTTTACATCTCTCTATACCTTTCTCATTCTGTTTACATCTATCTATCTATCTATCTATCTATCTATCTATCTATCTATCTATCTCATTCTGTTTACATCTATCTATCTATCTATCTATCTATCTATCTATCTATCTATCTATCTATCTCATTATGTTTACATCTATCTATCTATCTATCTATCTATCTATCTATCTATCTCATTATGTTTACATCTATCTATCTATCTATCTATCTATCTATCTATCTATCTATCTATCTATAAGCTTTTGCGTATTATAATTAAAAGATATCAGAAATGAGCTGTAACGTTGCCAGATGTTAGTATCATTCATTTCTCAAGGTACCCAAGTACTTTCAATCTCTTTCTGAGATCATCTTCAGGGATATGAGTTATGATAACAAAAAATAATACACGCCAGTAACCGAGAGTGTTCAAATGCAATACTGAACGAACGATGCGTAGATGTGTGAGTCGCTGCTGTTTTTATAAAGCATACCATTCCTCCATTCTGTTCAAATATGTACAGTAGATTTCCGCGTATAAGACGACCTATAAATACCAAAAAAACACGATTAAAAATTAAGGGTCATTTTATACAAACAGTTGTATAAAATAAACCTTAAATTCTGATTTTTATTTATCGGTAAGCTAGCCTCGACCTCGGGGCATTGAATAATAGAGTTCCTGAAAAGTTTCCCATTATAAAATAAATTGATAATAAAAGTTAAAAAAATATTTCTACTTTGTATATTACTGGTATAACTTCATAATAATTCACCTATTGGAAGAATAATTTCATATCAATGAAATCAATTTCCATCAATACAATCTCAGCTGAGAAAATGTAAACATCGTGTTATGATTGCGTTCACAGCAATGAAATGTACATTATCATACTGTTATTAGCGGTACTTTGAGATTGTTGATGAAGTATACGTAAATGGCCATTAGTACACCAGGCTGTTTGTAAATTTTCAGTCATAGGAAAAGAAGAATCATCATTCCCGAGAGATCCCGTGATGAAACTTAAATAAAACAATGGTTTTTCCGTTTTAGGGGATGTATGTAAACAGGACAATTTCGCTAGAAACGAATAAGAGAGTACTGGATTGCTATGTGATGTCAGGTCTTCAATATGGCAGTGAATGCTGGACAATATCATCAAAGATGAAGGAAAACTTGGAGCAGCTGAAATGTGGTTCTACAGAAGTATAATGGATATAAAGTGGGGGATCAAGTCCATACTACAATCAATATATAAACTGATCCCTTACTTTGTGGTCACATCAGTTTCTATACATTTATATTCCTGAGATACAAAAGCACAAGGATGCATTCCATGAGCTGAGTAGAGTATTATGAAACAGGACAATTTCGCTAGAAACAAAGAAGAGAGTACTGGGTTGCTAGGTGATGTCGGTTCTTCAATATTGCAGTGAACGCTGGACAATATCATCAATGATGAAGGAAAGACTTGAAGCAACTGAAATGGGGTTCTACAGAAGGATGCTGCAAATATCATGGATCGAGCATGTGAGCAATGTTGAAGTTTTGGAAATGATTG
Source organism: Ascarosepion bandense (assembly GCA_037127315.1). Taxonomy (NCBI): domain Eukaryota; kingdom Metazoa; phylum Mollusca; class Cephalopoda; order Sepiida; family Sepiidae; genus Ascarosepion; species Ascarosepion bandense. The sequence continues at coordinate 120,557 of JBBBDQ010001423.1, forward strand.
AAACAAAAGGAAATTAATACCAAGCATCAGGAAGAGACAGCTGAAGTTCCTGGGATATGCAATGAGGAAGGAGGGCTTGGAGAATCTGATACTAACAGGCCAGATAGAGGAGAAAAGAGACAAGGGAAAGCAACGGATAACATATTTGAAGGACCAAATCAGGTGGATGATGGAACGAGGGTTGCATGGTGTAACAGGAGAAGGCGTGCTCAGAGCCACCAGGGATGGGGATACGGAGAAAGCCATGATCGCCTACGTCCTGAAAGGACACGCACATAGAAGAAGGATATATATGCCAACTGTTTATAAGAAATTATAATGTGGATATAAAACGGGGTTCAATTCTATATTATAATCAATATATAAACTGATCCCTCATTTTGTAACCATGTTAGTTTCTATAAATTTATATTCTAGGTGTGTGGGCTTGAGCTACTAGATGACAGAGCGGTGTTTGGATGGTGTAACAGGTGAAAGCGTGCTAAGAGCCACCAGGGATAGGGAGATATGGAAAGCCATGATAGCCTACGTCCTGAAAGGACAAGAACATAAAAGAAGTATATATATAGATATGCCAACTGTTTATAAGAATTATAATGTGGATATAAAATGGGGGATAAATTCGATATTATAATCAATATATAAACTGATCCCTCACTTTGTGGCTATGCCAGTTTCTATACTTTTATATTTTAGATTTATGGGCTTGAGATAGTGGATGTCAGAGCGGGGTTTGGGTGGTGTAACAGGAGAAAGCGTGCTAAGCGCCACCAGGGATAGGGAGAGATGGAAAGCCATTACCGCCTACGTCCTGAAAGGACAGGGCACATGGAAAAAAAGAAGTGTAGAAAACCATGATATAAAATCGGTTTTATTTTTTCCTTTACTTTATATTTCCAAGGATACAGAAAGTAAATTTTACAGTAACAGCTTCTTTACGTAATTAATAAGCAGTCGTCTTATTCTACAGGTATGGAATAAATTCATAAAAAATTGCTGTATTTTTTGCCTTAGCTAATGGTCGTCTTATACGCGGAAACGTACAGTAAATGCAAGAGAGAGAGAGAGAGAGAGAGAGAGAGAGAGAGAGAGAGAGAGAGAATGGGGGAAAGGGTACGTTTGAATATAACAGGTATGCTCCTGTGTAGTCGATTTGACTGGTCGTATTTTTTTCATATTTTCGTCGCGCGATTTCTGGTATTTTTGCTATTTTTTAAGTGTTTTCCTCATCTAGACTTTTCCATCGGCACAAATATTCTAGTTAAACGCCAAAATTTTGACCGCTAAACCTTTTAAGAAGGTGATTTCTGCGCAGTTGGAAGGTGGATACGACATCCCTACAACGTTTGCAGGTGGATACGGTGGATACGGATCCCTCCAACGTTTGCAATATTGGCTTTATGGCAGAGGAAGAAGAGAAGACTGGTGAAGATAAAGAGAATTTGATGGAAAACAAAATACACAAATGCAGAAACTGTTTTGTCAAATTGAGGTTCGATGTAGAAAGAAAGAAGATGTGAAACCGTGAAAGACATTAAAGAGAGTGAATAAAAAAAAATAGTGGATGAAAGTAGGAAAATAAAGAAGTGAGATAAAGCGACTGTTTTTCGGGTAGAATAGGGATGTTCTAACCGTGTCAAGCCGACAAGTATATTGGGTGGCAGCAGTGAAAACTGAAAACATGAAAAAAAATCGATCAAGAGGAGGGAAATGGAAATAAGGTCGAGGAGAAGAAAGAAAGAAAGAAAGAAAGGAACAAACGAAGACATACAAATTAAGAAAGAAAGAAAGAAAGAAAGAAAGAAAGAAAGAAAGAAAGAAAAGGTGGAGGGAAAAGAAGAGGTGGGGAGGAGAGAAAAAACTGGGAAAGTACAAGAAAAATTAAAATAACATCGAGAAGAAGAAAGAAAGAAAGAAAGAAAGAAAGAAAGAAAGAAAGAAAGAAAGAAAAATTTGGGGAGTACTGGAATAATGGAAATGAGGTCGAGTAGGAAAATGAAAGAAAGAAAGAAACAAACAAACAAAGAAAAAAGAACGAAGTTAAAGGTAAGAAAGTGATGAAAAAGAACGAAAGAAAACTGAGGAAAGAAAATGCAGAAGAGAAAAGAAAGAAAAAATTGAAGAAAGTATTATCAGTCTGTTCCTAATTATGTATCCTCATGTATTTATCAATATCTATCATGCGATCTGTATACGTCAGTTCCGACCTCTATCTATCTATCTATCTATCTATCTATCTATCTATCTATCTATCTATCTATTAGCAGTATAACCCGGCGTTGATCGGGTGTAATGAAAGCTTTAAGCCTTTGGTCCTGGAGCAGACTCTTTGGATATTGGCACGAAAGAATAAAAAACAATAGTTGTTGCCATTTAAAGCGAAACCGTAGACCGAAAGAAAGATGAATTGATGTAAGTCAAATTTTGATTTCCTGATATCGATATTAAATAAGTCTTTTTCGTCGTAAACTGAATTTTGAAGGCTAAATAAGTCTTCTGAGTAAATGTTATCATGGCTGAGACTAAGAACTACAATTATACCTTCGTAGAGCCAAACCCGAAGCAAAAACTAAAATAAAAGGGCTGAAAATATAGAAACATACAGGCAGATAAACACACACACACACACACACACACACACACACACACACACACACACACACACACACACACACACATCTTGCCTTTTATATATATATACTATCGATTTTCTGCACTATTGTAAGAACTGCAACCTTGAAACTTCTGAATATCGTTTCTTATGTCTTTGTTTATGAGTGTATCAAATTTGATTAAATTCGGACCCCTCCTTCTATAACCCGATTTTTTCGATTATCGATTTTCGATATTTATCGGGGGTACCTTGACACAAAACCTAGCTAAAAACACTCGCAGACGCTTATAGTACAACTGTGTAAAATTTCAAGAAAAAACGGTTCAGCCGTTTCGGAGTCTATAAGTAACGGACACACACACAGACACACACACAGACAACATTCCGTTTAGAAATAAGTTTAGATAGATCTGTCTATCTATGAATCTATCTAGATATATATATTACAAAAAAGTGAATGAACACGTAGATTAAAAACCCACTGCTCAAGCATTTACTTTTATAAAATTGCTCAATACAGAGTAGAGCTTAATATTGTAATTTTGTTTTCACAATGGTTTATAAAAGTATATCACTACACAAAAAATTTCATGTTTCAGAACAAAACGTTTCCTCTTCAGGTGATATGTTAAAATAATAACGATTTGTTTTTTTTACAATATAAAAGGTATTTCTGGTAATTTAGAAAATTAGGGAGTAGTATTGCATTTCCTTCAAGTACTACTCTCTAATTTTCTAAATAAGCAAAAATTCATATTATATTTTTAAAAATAAATCGCTTTCACCATTTATTTCAAAGCATATCACTTGAAGAGGAACAGTTTTGTTCTGAAACATGAAAGTTTTTGTGTAGTGATATTATGCTTTTTATAAACCATTGTAATAAAAAAAATTACAATATATATATATATATATATATATATATATATATATATATATAAGGACGCATTTAGATAAATAGTTAAGCAGATTTACATATGCGTCTGTTGAGGGCCTGAATCAATGCGAATCATGTAAGTACGCGAATGATCGACTCGCTACTTAGTTCGATGTCTAACAGCTATCGTATAACTCACCGATTTTTATTATTTCAAATCGATTTTAGAAAGGCAAGAGCTTTCAATTATTTCTATTCAATAAAAGAATTTTTCTACTCAAGCATTTCTTGAACATTTCATCAAACCGAACAGTTTTCAATATGGCCGTTTTTATCCGCATGCTTCTAGAAATCCGAATTGAGTGAACACAATATCCAGAAGTCGGCATATTATCTATCTCTCTGGTCATTTGTTGTTTGCTTTCTTCTTCTATTGAGATATAAACACACACACACACACACACACACACACACACACACACACACACACACACACACATATACATATATATATATATATATATATATATAAACTTATTTTATAAATGGAACTTTGTCTGTGTGTGTGTCTCTGTATGTGTGTGTGTCCGTTACCTATAGACTCTGAAACGGCTGAACCGATTTTTTTGAAAATTTACACAGTTGTACTATAAGCGTCTGCGAGTGTTCTTAGCTAGGTTTTGTGTCGAGCTACCCGCGGTAAATATCGAAAACCGATAATCGAAAAAATCGGGTTATAGAAGGAGTGATCCGATTTTAATCAAATTTCATACACTCATAGGCAAAGACATAAGAAACGATATTCAGAAGTTTCAAGGTTGCAGTTCTTACAGTAGTGCAGAAAATCGATAATACATATCTATAAAAAGCAAGATGTTTGTGTGTGTGTGTGTTTATCTGCCTCTAAGTTTGTATTTTTTTTTTCAACCCTTTTATTTTAGGTTTTGAGTGCATCAAATTTGATTAAAATCAGACCTCTCCTTCTATAACCCGATTTTTTCGATTATCGATTTTCGGTATTTATTGGGGGTACCTCGATACAAAACCTAGCTAAGAACACTTGCAGGCGCTTATAGTACAACTATGTTTTCTAGAAAATCAGTTCAGCCGTTTCGGAGTCTATAGGTAACAGACACACAGACACACAGAGACAAAGTTCCATTTATAAATAAATGTAGATGCTCTTCATGCATATTGAGGAGGATGCTAAAGGTTTTCAAGATGTGTCATTGGATCTCTGGTGAAAGCCACAAATATCTACTCGTTTGAAAACTCAACGAATAAAAAGAATAAAAAACACTACTTACGATTTTTGTTGCGACTTGATAGACAAGGAGTAAATATACATACGAATGGCGCGAATATTGAGTAAAAAATAATAATGATATTATTATTAATAATGATATTAATAAAATCTCAACTTGGAAAAGTTCCATTTAAATATCCTATGGTCAGTTTTACTCACTTATATAAAAAAAATCGATTATTTATTTCGAAAATTTGGCAAATTATCTGACGAGCCAAAATAATTATTGATTGCCAAAATAGTTATTGATTGCTTATATGCATATATAAATATAGAATTATTTTCTTTATGTACCGTGTCCTTTCAGGACGTAGGCGATCATGGATTTCCACTTGCTCCTATCTCTTATCGTTCTGGGTATCTCTCTCAGACCCCGTTCCGCCATCCACCCGCTCAAGTCCATCATGTAGGCCTCGCATATATACTGGACTGTTATAGGTCAGGTTTATAGGTAAGAAAGATCAACCGGTCACGCTACAATGGCTTCAACCTGTTCGGGTTCGTCAAGCAATTTGTTCAAAAATCGCATGACGGAATCAAAAAGATCAAATTGTACACACACACACACACACACACACACACACACACACACACACACACACACACACACACACACATATATATATAGTATATCGAGGCAGCAAGTAATTTTCTAAACATATGTTGTTAAATATAATGTAATTAAATATAATTACATATAATAATGACGTCATAAAACCGCATCGCAAACTTAAGAACTGCGTTTATTATTTTTGGTAACTATTGCCGTTGCCAAGCGGAGTTTTATGTCAACACAAAATAAAATCGTCGGTGATGGTGGATTTTATAATATTTCAGTTTGAACAACCTTTCTGAAGATGGATCATGTGAGCCGAAAGCTTAGAAGAAAATTAATAAATAATTATCCAAATGTTGGAGAATTTTGTCTTTATTTTCAACTGAAATTAAAGCAAAAATATAACGTTTAAAACGGCTCATGATTCAACATAATAGACATTCATTGTCTCTTATATTTAACAACATATATATATATATATATATATATATATATATATATATTAAGCAAGTTGTGTTAAACGATAGAGACAACATAATCTTATATATTTTCGTTTGAATTTTTTCATATTTTCTGATTAAACTTTTTATTTCCGAATTACAGTTGTGTTCAGAGGGTTTATTTGAAATATAATTAAGGTAAATAATTCTTTGCCTCTGAGTAATTTGATTATTTACATAATTAGTCCCTTCGAAGTTCAAATTCTCTAACGTATTTTTACGGCATTTAAAATCTTTAACAACCAAGTATTCCATATAATTCACGCATCTACGTGAGCACATATCTTCACGTGTACATGTTGCTTACATTATTACTGCCTTTGAATTTAAAACTTCTTCATAACGTTTATTTTCTTTTAAAATGATATAACACTTTTCCTGCTACAAGGCAATATTTGATTTTTAAACTGTAATATAGTCCCTGATGATGAACGATGACGTTCGTAAGTACTAGGACAACCTTTGGAAAATTTTTATACAAATATAATTCGGAAATAAAAAGCCTAATCAGAAAATATGAAAAAATTCAAAAGAAAATATATAAGACTATGTTGTCTCTATCGTTTAACACAACTTGTTTGAAAGAAAAAGATGCTGCCAAAATATACGTACTTTAAATATATAGATATATATTAGTCATCCACATACAAGCCTATTTCGCTATATCACAACTTATCAGTGTGGCTATATATATATATATATATATATATATATATATATATATATAGAGAGAGAGAGAGAGAGGCCGTACGGCGGTAAAATTCCGGGAAGGATTGGTAAAATCCGGGATAAGGTTGGTAAATAATCCAGGAAGCAACGCCTTTATACCCACATGCACTCCTTCACCAACGCTAGTTTAAGATACCAAACAGCCCTTTCTAGGAAATACTTGGAAGTAACTCAGATTCCCAGATAAAATGGGAACTCATAGGCAAGGCTAGGACCCCTTAATAGCTTAAGAGATAGGTGTAATTTATGTTTGACAGAAAAAATTAAAATTTTAAAATTTCAAAATCCAAATATACTCCTAAACAAAGGAAAGGAGATCATAAGTACAGTTCGCCATAGAAATATGTATAAATTACAATAATTATCCTATTCCCCTAATTAGTCCAAATAAAAATTTAAAAAAAAGTTTGGCCAAGCAGATACTACCCCACCACCTACTACTACTCACCCAAAGGTCAGGCCACATACCTCCCACTACCAAGGAGCAATTACTACTAAATTCCTTCTCCGAACCCAACTCAATGAAAACCAATACAACCCAAACCCTTCTTTCACCTAAGTTAAATGTTTCCTCATTCCCTGTTTATAAGGGGTCTTAAAATGACATGTTGAAAATGGCTATTTCCCCACTAAGTTTTATCTGAATTTACAGATATATATATATATATATATATATATATATATATATATATATATATATATATATATATATATATTGCACTACTCACATCTAGCGCAGGTTGCCAATAAAGATTTTACTCACTCGCCTCATGGATTTGGTAAAAATCGGATAATTCAACAAAAAGGGTCTTCAAACTTTATCTATCTATCTATCTATCTATCTATCTATCTATCTATCTATCTATCTATCTATCTATCTATCTATCTATTGTTTTCGGTTTCTATATATCTATCTGGATCACGTCCTTAATGTGTCTATTTAAGTTTATTAAATGAAGAACATATTAGTAAAACAAGGGGTTGGGATGTATTGGTTTTCATTGGGTTAGATTCCCAGATAAAATGGGAACTCATAGGCGAGGCTAGGACCCCTAATAGCTTAAGAGATAGGTGTAACCTATGTTTGACAGAAAAAATTAAAATTTTTACGCTTACAAATATTAAAGAAATCTGTCGCTTTCTGCGTCACGTGATGTAAACAATCTCTTGACGAACGCTCCTCACGAAAACGTTTCTAATTTAAATTTTCAAATCATTTGTTTCTGATGAAAGGCCGAGGACGGTTTGAAATATCAAATCTAAGAACAGAAATAAATAAATACTGTCAAAAAATACATTTTTAAACTTACAACTTTTTAGTAGTTTTTCCTATACATATTAAGACAGTATACGTGGATCATCACTATATATATATATATATGGAAAGAGAGAAGGAAAAAGAGTTCCTATATCTGTATTAAAAATCATGGCCAGATATTCCATTTAAATGAATCTATTCTCTTTAGCTGTGCGTACATTTAACCGATATATATATATATATATATATATATATATATATATATATAGAGAGAGAGAGAGAGAGAGAGAGAGAGATAGATAGATAGATAGATAGATAGATAGATAGATAGATAGAATAATGTTCCAAACCCTTCCCCCGTTGTACGCTCCGGCCTTCTTCAGGTGCTAGGAATTTCGAACCGAATGCTTTATTATAATCACTAGGGTATATGAACTCTATTCCTTGCCTCAGACCTCTTCTGAAAATGTGAGTTATCTCCCTCTAAACCTGTAAGTTACTTGTTCATCACTGCTGTAGCCTGGTATTGAACTCACAACTCTTTGGTCAAGTCACATAAACTAACCAACGTCTATATCCACTGGGCCATGCGTCCTGAAGAAGGCCGGAGCGTACCACGACCGAAACGTCGTACAAATGGCAACAAAGATAAGGACAATAGTCCGAATAATGTAAATACTTAAATACTACCTTATCTCATAAATATAGACAAATTATAAATTTACTGTTTCTTATATGCTTTTTGTAATATTGGTAAATATTACTCAGGTGCAGTACTGTGCAAAGTTATTATGGCGAGAACTATTTTGCCTTTTATGAGGGATCAAAATAAAGTTTGAAATCCCCCCTGTCCGAACACTACCGGTAGTGCGCAAATATATTAGAACAGGGTTGATTTTCCTAAAAACCTCACTGAAATTCAAATACAGGGTGAAAAGCCAAGTAAATTGCTACTAAATATTGATTATTTAAAACTAGGTGTAAAAGAAATGTATTAACAAAAAGTTATATTTAATTTTTCATATTTTCTATTAACCAAGTTATTTTGAAACTATTCATTATTCTATTATTCTTGGATATGACTGACATTTTTCTTATTCCCCCCTCTCGAATTGATAAATCTAATGTTACTTCGCAAGACACACTTTGGGAGCAAATACAAGCTGCTTGGCAGGAGATATCATTAGATACATTGAAGAAGCTAGTGATGTCAATGCCTGACAGAATGAAGGCTATGATCAAAGCAAAAGGCTATTATACTAAATATTAAATTTATTTTGTAACAAGTATTTTTCTTGTTAAAGCATTTGTTTAGTAATTCAAATAAATTACTTGAATTAAATTCTTTATTTTCTCTCAATATGCCTCATAAAAGATTAAATAGTTCTTGTCCTAATTCTTTTGCACAGTACTATATATATATATATATATATATATATATATATATATATATATATACATACTAGGTGCGATTGGTAAATTGTCGCAATTATTTTAAAGCAAAAGGCTATTTTAGTAAATATTTAATTTATTTTGTAACAAGTATGTTTTTCTTGTTAAAGCATTTGTTGGGTAATTTAATTGAAATTGCTTTAATTAAATTGTTTATTTTCTGTCAATATGCCCCATTAAAGATAAAATAGTTCTTATCCTAATACTTTTGCACAAAAATGTATGTGTGTGTGTGTATATGTATATGTGCGTGTGAAAACTTATAAAAGAATACACACTTAAAAAGCGTACCACTTAATAGTTATTGCTGTTTAATATTCACACTACATATAAAATTCACAAAGCTTATCTTACATAGGCTCGTCATACAACCTTCCCGTCTCTAAAGAAACATCCTTGCCTATCGATACGTCAATAAATCTGTCCTGGTTTTGAGAGATAAAGATAAAGAACACATGTGGTCAAATATTGAATAAAAAATTGTGATCAATTTATTTTTGCTCGAATGACATGCTCTCAAACAAACAGAGAAAATAAACAAGAAGCTTTAATTCACGTGATCGGAGACGCGGGAAAAGGCGTTCGATTTACCGTCGGAGAGGCTTAGGTAGAGAGAGTAACACACTTACAAGCACCGAGACGAACATAGTGAGTCCAGATGAACACTGCTAATGTCTATCTGAACACGTCAACGGCTGAAAAGATTTCGAATCTTGCTGAGAAACGTGGTGTTAATATATATCGCACAAATTAAACTCAAACTAATTTAATTACTAATTTGCATAAAGAAAAATCTATTCAAGAACATTACTTACTTTAGTTAATTTGTCATTGTGTTACTTCGCGTCATCCATAGTTTGCCTAGACTTTTCAGCCAACCCGATGAATATTCAAAAGCGTTCTTACATTTAAAAATTTTAAAAAGCCAATAACATGTTGGCTCTTTTATATAAATACTTGTTACAAAATAAAATCCTTGCATTAGCTTTGACAAAGTCACTCAGAGAACGAAACACGTCCGCTAAAATAAGTTTTCCTATTGTCTTTATATATATATATTCGGAAAAACCCGAAGATTAACGAAATGGTTTAACATCCGACATATTGAAATTATTTGTTTGAACATTATTTTTAATCGATATTCCTATTTGATTAGATATTCTGTTTTTAATCAAACAGTATATTTATATATTTATTTTTACCGGCCTAATTATTTACGATAAATTTTGTTGGAAAATTTTGCTGAATGACGTACATTTTCGTACAAAATCTATCGTAAATAATCAGGCCGGTAGAAATAAATATACTGTTTGATTAAAAACAGAATATCTACTCAAATACGAATATCGATTAAAAATAAGGTTCAAACAAATAATTTCCATATATATATATACTAGCATTATAGCCCGGCGTTGCTCGGGTGTAGTGAAAGCTTTAAAACTAATCCGTGGACCTGGAGCTCAGACTCTTTGGACGTTGGCAGGCAAAGACTAAAAAGCAAGAGTTGTTTCCAGTTAAAGCGAAACCGTAGAGTGAAAGAAAAATGAATGGATGTAAGTCAAATTTTCATTTCCTGGTTACGATTTATATATATATATATAAATATTATCGATTTTCTGCACTATTGTAGGAACTGCAACCTTGAAACTTCTGAATATCGTTTCTTATGTCTTTGTCTATGAGTGTATGAAATTTGATTAAAATCGGACTACTCCTTCTATAAACCGATTTTTTCGATTATCGATTTTCGATATTTATCTGGGGTACCTCAACACAAAACCTAGCTAAGAACACTCGCAGACGCTTATAGTACAACTGTGTAAATTTTCAAGAAAATCGGTTCAGCTGTTTCGGAGTCTATAGGTAACGGACACACACACACACAGAGACACACACAAACACAAAGTTCCATTTATAAATAAGTTTAGACACACACACACACACACACACACACACACACACACACACACACACACACACACACACACACACACATATATATATATTGTATTTAGGTAGAAATCTATATTTTATGCATGGTTCGTTAAAATTGACATGCAATGTGGTGTGGTTATTTTTTTATATAATTTTTAACATAGTGTAATATTTTGCTTTTTAGTTCATAAATTATAGAAAAATTGTCGGAATGTTTTATTTATCGAAGCGCTTTCGACTATACTTTTACCCATTATCAAGGATGGATTTTATTTTACTGTTAACTGAATATATGGATTGTTTTCTGATTGCACCAAGAATTATAGGAATGTTTTATTTTTCAAACACAGTCAGTACATAGTGACCCTGTTCATAGCTGATATTTTTGATATTCCATTTTTTTTAAAATTAATAATGCTTACATCATTTTCAGCCTTTGTTTTACACATAGATGGTGCTCTTATATCTGTATTTTTTGGTAATCTCCATGGATATTTAAATGAAGCCAAATAGAGCTATGGTTAAAGTGGTGTAATGTGAGTCTTCCTGTTAAGCATGTAATAGTACATCCAATGTAATTATTTATGAATTTAGATTTATCAGGAATATAGTCCCTTAAGGGTGTGTAAATTCGTAAATAGTTTTGGTTCTCTGTAATTTGGATGCTGCAGTTGAATTATTATTTTTGACATTGAAATTTGCAGTTTTAATTTTTTTTTATAGTAGTTAATTCACTTTTCTTGTTTTTGTCAACTAGAGTCGTGTATTTCTTTGTGACGTTTCTAAGTAAAGAATCATTTTCCTTATGCCATTGAGTTTTGTAGAAAATTTTAATGTTATTGTTTTTTCTTTATGTTCATGGTTTTAATTTGATGCCATAGAAAAAACAAACTAAGCTAAGAGTAAAATAAAATTCATCCTTGATAATGGCTAAAAGTATAGCGGAAAGTGCTCAGATAAATAAATCATTCCGAGAGTTTTTATATAACTTATGTTCTGAAAGGAAAAATCTGTATGAGATCACATGAAAAATTATATAAAAACTTAACCACAGTTCTTTGTCTGTCATTTTTAACAAAACGTATATATATATATATATATATATATATATATATATATATATATATATATATATATATATTGGAGTAGATAGACTAAACTATCGCCCGGTTCACACTCCATCCACGTCTATTGAACAGGTGAAGAGGCTCATCCCTTGTTTCCTATTTAGGATGTGGTTTCCGGTTTTTCTCTTTATATAAGTATAGGGTAGGTATGGATAGAATAATATTCCGTATCCAAAGAAACACTATTCTTTAAAAAAGTGCTCAATACAATGTAGAGCTAATAATATTTTTTTAGAAATTATAACATAAATATGTTATAATATCACTACAAAAGTAGCTATTTTGTTTCGACACTACTTGTGTCTTATCAAGTAGTGTTGAAACAAAATAGCTACTTTTGCAGTGATATTATAACACATTCATATCATAATTTTTGAATTTATATATTTATATATTTATTTATTTATTTAAAATGAGTATGTTATATTACTACAAAAGTAACTGTTTTGTTTCGGCACTTTTTCCAGCCCCAATTATTTGTTAAATAGTAGGATGTGTATCTATTAAAATTATGGCTATCTTCAAGAAATTTGTAATGCTATATTCACTCACAAAATAAAACATATTCTTAAAATCCAAAATGTTTCGGATTTAAATAACACACACAGTGTTGATAAACCGTAAAAATTTTAAACATTTCAGTCAATCGACCTCTTAATTCATTAAATATCCTCGAAGGTGGGCTTCCATTTCCTACACGCACGCACCCAACGCTAAATAAATTGATTTTTTTTTTATCCATAATATCAACGACAGTGAAAAAAACAATCGGCCTTAAATGCTTTTAACAGATTAAAATGTCGGATAAACTTCAGATTATCCTATCAAGACTCCGTGATAAAGCAGCTGACCACCTAGCTTGAGTGTATGAGGAAATAAAACAATGCGTGGTCACAGGCACGAATGGTCAGATGTTGGTGCAAGTTGGAAAACGTTAGAAAGACGTTTAGATGGCTTAACTTGATTATTAGGGTTAGATAAAAAAATTCCACTGGATAGAAGAATTGTTTCAACATTTTCTCACAGACAAATTTATAAACGCAAACATTCTACATTATTATTGCAATTTTAAATATTTATCAATTACGGAGACTGATTAATGTTTATTTGGACAGCGACGTGTCTCTTCTATAAATACTTTCACGGCTTCTGCTCCGATGAACTTAGATCACTGGTGCCCCCTAAATACGAATTTGCACGAGATACTAGATTAGCAACTAGATCCCACTCTTTCACAGTGAAACCGATAAAATGCAGCCGTAACTTCTACTCCAACAGTTTCTTTCCTCGCACTTCCCGACTGTGGAATTCCCTTCCACACGATTGCTTCCCCGACGGCTACAATCTCCAGGAGTTTAAATGTAAGGTCAATAGACACCTCCTAACACACTAACCTGCTCCCATTCTATCAAACACTCTTCCCATCTGCCCAACCCTCATCCTCGCTATCCTTACTCATCTGTCACCTTCCTTCTGAAATTCCCTATGTCTAACCACGCCTTCTCTTTACCTTCCCCTCCCCTATGTAGCCCCATGCGCAATAGTGGCAGTGGAATGCCTTGCTTGGGGTGAGATGATTAAAAAAAAAACAAAAAAAAACAAACATTTCTTTTGAGCATGTTTCGTAGAAAACCACCTACAAGTAGGGGTTTATTAACTTTTTATTTAATTTTTCCATGTTCCCTTTTTGTTGGAGATAAAGAATGAAAAAAAAATATCCCGTAAATTATTTTTCGAAGCGCATCAGCCACTTCTCTGGCCATTCTTTGTGATATTATATTTCCGATATTGTTATTTTATCCTCATGTTTTGACTTTAACGTAATATATATAAGGAGCGTTCTTTCAAAGCATTCACTTGGCGCGCTCGACTGGAAATTGCGCCTGCATCTGACTATTTTCAAAAAACATCCTGCCATATCAGTCAGTTAAGTGCCATACGTGTAACTGCGTTGGGCGATCATGTCTCGAAAGAGACATGATTGACTGAGCAGAAGATTATCACGCAGTAGGTTGCCATTGCTTTCTGCGGTAGACTTGTTGCTAACCAAGGCTATAGAACCCAATCTGTCCTGTTATTTGACTCATAGCTAGAAGGGGAAGAGATGTATTATATTATTAAGTAGTATTTAATGAGGGATCAGTTTATTACTTCATAACCATATAAAATTAATCCCCCATTTTATGCCAAGTAGAAGCCTTAATCATGTTTTTAACTATCATATTCAGTCAGTCAGTTAAGTGCCATACGTGTTACACGTTTAGGCGATCATGTCTCGAAAGAGACATGACTGACTTGGCAGAAGATTGCATTCTTCTTTAGAGTGGTCGCCAGCCGAGGCTATAGAACCCAATCTGCCCTGTTATTTAACCCATAACTGGAAGGAAGAGAAGGATTAATACCTTTCCCAAGGGTATTTGTGCGTTAGTAAATGCAAAGAATTCAACTGGAATTCGAACTCGGCTCTCCGATGCGTTTTCCAAGCCGATATTCCCTGCAGCGCAACGCACATCACATTCTGTCATATAGGAAGTTTAAACGCTGATGCATGTGATTGAACACTGATCGCCAGTGAAATAATAATGCAAGGAAAATGGATTATTCTACAGGCTATCAGGGGACAACTAAAATAACAAAATAAACAAAAAAAAACAAAAAAAAACAGAAACTGTGAAGATCTATGATCGTCTATTTACTGTGGCTCTTCAG
Organism: Ascarosepion bandense; assembly: GCA_037127315.1. Classification (NCBI taxonomy): domain Eukaryota; kingdom Metazoa; phylum Mollusca; class Cephalopoda; order Sepiida; family Sepiidae; genus Ascarosepion; species Ascarosepion bandense. The sequence goes on from JBBBDQ010001423.1 coordinate 135,620, forward strand.
GAGCATACTGAGAATTCCATGAACTGAGCGAGTAATGAAGAAGGAAGAAATGGCAACAGAATGGGCACTTCTACTCAGAACCATGAAACCACAGCTGAAATTCCTTAAACGAATAACGAGGAAGAAAGACTTAGAAAACTTAATCCTCACGGGGTATATATCAGGGCAAGAGAGATGAAAGAAGGCAGATAGCCACTTATCTGTTTCTGAATAGATCGAGGAACGGGGGTCGGAGCACTTAGCAAAGGAAGAAAACATGCTAAGAAAGAGATAGGAAATTGTGGAGAGCCATAATCGCCTATGTCCTGAATGGATGCGGCACACAGAAGAAGGAGACAGGTGAAATATAGGCTTAGGCAATCTGAAATGTAAAACATTTTCTTTCTTTTATTTGATACATCCTCACTTGTATAGATGAGATAAAAATATCTCAAACGTTGGAATTAAGTGTTTTGGCCAAATCGTTGGTCATCGTTAAAATTGCCAGGCCTATATTTGGCACTAAACAAATAAAAACATTTCAAATCCCCTTCTAGCGTTAAATGTCGGCAGTGTTTTCTTCTTTTCATCAGAACAGCGTAGCAAGAACGCTACTCAACGCAATGCCATATTTTGCATGAGAAAAGCGAACGTTAATCCAACCCCATGCATGTTCATGTCCACTAAGACACGCACTCACAATTCTTTTCACATAAGGAGAAAAAAACACTAAGCTTTGTATAATCTGGCACAAGGCTAATATCCAGAGAGTACTGAACGAGTTATGACATCAACAAGCAAGTGAAATCGTGTACCATGTAAAGTCCTAGAGAGTAGTGTTTTTCAAACTATATAACTGGGGCCTACGGCAATAACCAAGTTTTGCATTACGGCCCATTATACCAGCGTGTAATAAATCAAAGACAAACCTTCTTCACTAGTTTCATTTATTTAGCATCAACAATTTATACATATATATTTTATGATCTGTACAATTGGCATAGTATGTATCCTTTCGTATTATCTATTTTTATGAATATAAAATTGTTACTTTTAGAAAAAACAAATTTAAAGGAAATTCCAACACAAAGGTAATGTAAATAATATTTGAAAAAATGTCATTTAATAAGATGTATGTGCTTGCTTCATCAAAAGCAAACGATTCCATTTGAGAACATGGGAGGAAAGACTACACGCATATCAGGTGCAGTAGTGAGCCCGTTTCTGTCCTTTGTCTTAAATTGAGTAAATGTGGGAAATCCTAGTTCATACAAGAGAAACAGACTATATATATATATATATACTAAGCAGTTATAGGTCATAATTAAATTAGGCCAGTAAACAGTTGTATTAGAAAGTGCTTAAGAAAAATGAAGCTTTAACATGTTGATGTTATAGATATTTAAGTCGTGAAGATCAGCCGATTACACCACCATGGTTTCGACCATTTATTTTTTGTCAGGCGATTTATATATATATATATTTATATATGTAGTTCATAATATGCGCCTGATGATAGCGTAGTGCATAAAACTCTGAGTCGTACTTTAGTTGTAGAATTATATATAAATAATATTTTTCATTTGCAAATGAGTTATTTACGCAACTTAGATTTCAAATTTCGGTTTGTTTAGACGATTTATAATAACTATAATACAACTGGGTCTTGGTTTAATTTAATTATGAAAACAAGCAAACAAATTATATATATATATATATATATATATATATATATATATATATATATATATATATTTCTCTATATATATACTTCAATATCATTTGAAATTCACAGAATTTTGTGAAGGAGATTTTTCTCTGTAGGGTGTTTGCTGGTTAGTGAACTTGTCTAGTCGTTTAATACGAGACTGCGCATTAAGTTCTTTGTTCAGTGTGTAGCCAATACGAGTAGATCTGTGCCGGGCTAAGTAACTCTTAGTAAATAAACATCAAAGCACGTGTTGGTCAAAAACAGGCGAATGCATGAAACCTGAAGCCATACTGAAAAGATTTCCTTAATTCGATTGAACACGAAAATCTACTTTTAACAAAAAAAAAAAAAAAAAAAAAAAAAAGGACACATATATTTGGTAATGGGAAATGAAAAGACAGAATCAATCCGGAAAATAAATGCGAGGAGAAAGAAAGAAAGAAAGAAAGAAAGAAAGAAAGAAAGGAAAGGTGGAAAGTGAAAGAAAGAAAGAAAGAAAGAAAGAAAGAAAGAAAGAAAGAAAGAAAGGTGGGAAAGTGAAAGAAAGAAAAGAAAAAGAAAAAGAGAGAGAAAAAGAAAGAAAGAAAGAAAAAGGGAGAAAGTAGTGAAAGAAAGAAAGAAAGAAAGAAAGAAAGAATAAGAGGATGAGAAAGAAAGAAAGAAAGAAAGAAAGATCTAAAAAAGTAAAAGAGGGAAGGAAGGAGTAAACGAAAGAAATACATAGAGGGAGGGAGTGAAACAAAGAAAAAGAGACAGGAAGTAAAAGTGGAAAAGAAAGAAAGAATGAAAGTAGAGAAAGAAATTGCTAAAAATAGAAAGTAAGCAAGAAAGAGAGAAAGAAAAAGAGAAAGAAAGAGTTAAAGAAAGAAAGTAAAAAAGAAAGAGAAAAAAAAAGAAAAAGAGAAAGAAGCTATGAAGACAAATCAAAATCATGACAGAAGCAAGATTTCAATCAACAGGCTTATCAACAGAACAAATAAGAGAGAATCAGGGAGGAAGAGAGAGAGAGAGAGAGAGAGAGAGAGAATGAGAGCGATAGAATGAGGAAGGGAGAGAGAGAGATGGGTGAAAGCTTGAATGAATAAAAATAAATGTCAATCAGTTAAATGCCATACGTGATACTCGCTTGGGCGATCATGTCTCGAAAGAGACATGACTGACTGAGCAGAAGATTATCCCGCAGTAGGTTGCCATTGATTTCTGCGATAGACTGGTTGCCAACCAAGGCTATAGAACCCAATCTGTCCTGTTATTTGACTCATAGCTAGAGAGGGAAGAGATGCATTATATCATTAAGTAGTAATTATGGGCGATCAGTTTTATATTGTTATGAAGTAATAAACTGATCCCCCACTTTATGCTTAGTAGAAGCCTGAATCATGTTTTTAAGTATTATATTCATTCAGTCAGTTAAGTGCCATACGTGATACACGCTTTGGGCGATCATGTCTCCAAAGAGACATGAGTGACTAGGCAGAAGATTATCCCGCAGTAGGTTGCCATTGCTTGCTGCGGTAGACTGGTTGCCAGCCAATGCTACAGAACCCAATCTGTCTTGTTATTTGACTCATAACTGGAAGGAATAGACTCGGCTCCACGAGTTGTCGTTCCGAGCGGATATCTACTGCATCACAATGCACATACCACTCCCCCCGGCAAAAAAAAAAATAAATTAATAAATTTTTTCTTTTTTTTTAAACATATCACCCCGGGCAAGGCATTAAGGCCACTGGTGTGCAGGGGGATACGTAAGAGTGAAAAGATTGGAAAAGAGAAAGCCGGAAACCACATCCTAAACAGGCAACAAGGGATGAGCCTCTTCACCTGTTCAATAGACGTGGGTGGAGTGTGAACCGGGCGATAGTTCAGTCTATCTATTCCAATTGAAAAAAAATAAGGAAAAGTGAAAAGATTGGAAAAGAGAAAGCCGGAAACCACATCCTAAACTGGGAACAAGGGATGTGCCTCTTCACCTGTTCAATAGAAGTGGGTGGTGTGTGAACCGGGCGATAGTTCAGTCTATCTACTCCAATTGAAAAAAAATAAGGAAAAGTGAAAAGATTGGAAAAGAGAAAGCCGGAAACCACATCCTAAACTGGGAACAAGGGATGTGCCTCTTCACCTGTTCAATAGAGGTGGGTGGAGTGTGAACCGGGCGATAGTTCAGTCTATCTACTCCAATTGAAAAAAAATAAGGAAAAGTGAAAAGATTGGAAAAGAGAAAGCCGGAAACCACATCCTAAACTGGGAACAAGGGATGTGCCTCTACACCTGTTCAATAGAGGTGGGTGGAGTGTGAACCGGGCGATAGTTCAGTCTATCTACTCCAATTGAAAAAAAATAAGGAAAAGTGAAAAGATTGGAAAAGAGAAAGCCGGAAACCACATCCTAAACTGGGAACAAGGGATGTGCCTCTAAACCTGTTAATAAATAAATAAATAAAAGTAGGGTCTTAAAAAGAGCCTACAATGGAAAATCGTAAGAGAATGAAAAGAAGGAAAGAGAAACTGAGAAAGATATAGAAAAGAAGGAAAGAGAAACTGAGAAAGAGAATGAAAAGAAGGAAAGAGAAACCGAGAAAGAGAATGAAAAGAAGGAAAGAGAAACTGAGAAAGAGAATGAAAAGAAGGAAAGAGAAACCGAGAAAGAGAATGAAAAGAAGGAAAGAGAAACTGAGAAAGAGAATGAAAAGAAGGAAAGAGAAACTGAGAAAGAGAATGAAAAGAAGGAAAGAGAAACCGAGAAAGAGAATGAAAAGAAGGAAAGAGAAACTGAGAAAGAGAATGAAAAGAAGGAAAGATAAACTGAGAAAGAGATAGAAAAGAAGGAAAGAGAAACTGAGAAAGAGATAGAAAAGAAGGAAAGAGAAACTGAGAAAGAGAATGAAAAGAAGGAAAGAGAAACTGAGAAAGAGAATGAAAAGAAGGAAAGAGAAACTGAGAAAGAGAATGAAAAGAAGGAAGAAATCAAAGGGAATGAGTGTAGGGCAAAAGGAAAATCGAAAAAAAGAGAAGTGAGAAGGAGAATAGGAGAAAAATAATCTATGGAAGGGGTTCAAATACAGACAGAGGCTGGAAAAAGAACCTAAAATGAAGAATTTAAGCTCGCCCTTCCCGCCAGTGGAACTTCCTTCCGTGTACTTGCTTCCGTGACAGCTACAATTTCAAAGAGTTTAAGTGCAACGTCAATTGCCATTATTTATCTTCTGGATTCCTATATTTCTCTTATCATTTCCACCCCTTGTATCTTGTTCTTCCTCCTTCTCCATCTCGTCTCACGTAACGCCCTGCGCACCAATATTGCCATGTTTCTCTTATACTTTCGCGGGACACACTGTAAAGTTTTTTCGCTATCCTCACATGTAACCCCCTGCGCACCAGTGACAGTACTATCATGCTTGTGGGGAAACAATTATAAAAATAAATACACTACTGTGCAAAAGTATTAGGACAAGAACTATTTTATCTTTTATGAAGCATGAAAATTTAAGTTTAAAATCACCCCTGTCCTAACACTTTTGCTCACTACCGGTAGAGTGCAAAAGTATTAGGACAGGGATGATTTTTCTAAAAACCTCACTGAAATTCAAATACAAGGTGAAAAGCCAAGTTAATTGCTAATAAATATTGATTTTTTAAAACTAGGTGTAAAAGGAATGTATTAAAAAGAAGTTATATTTAATTTTTCTATTTTCTATTAAACAAGTTATTTTGAATTTACTCATTATTCTATTATCCTTGGATATGACTGACTTTTTTCTTATTCCCCCCTCTTGAATTGATAAATCTAATGTTACTTCGCAAGATACACTTTGGGAACAAATACAAGCTGCCTGACAGGAGATATCATTAGATACATTAAAGAAGCTTGTGATGTCAATGCCTGACAGAATGAAGGCTGTGATCAAAGCAAAAGGCTATTATACTAAATATTAAATTTATTTTGTAACAAGTATTTTTTCTTGTTAAAGTATTTGTTGAGTAAATCCAATAAAACTTCTTTAATTAAATTCTTTATTTTCTGTCAATATGCCCCATAAAAGATAAAATAGTTCTTGTCCTAATACTTTTGCAGAGAAATGTAAATAAAAAAAAATCTAGATATATAAAAGTGAGTCTGTGCGTGGCTGTTCACTATGCACGCTTACATTTGTTAAGCTATGCCATTCAAACTCTTAAGGGACACATACTAACAGGGAACCCAGGTCGACACATTCTTTTTGAGTTTAAGTTCAGCAATTTTCCCTTTCGCACTTTTTAAACTATGGAGCCGATTGTTTACATTTGCTCTGTAAAACATCTAAGATCGAAGATGGGTGCTAAATTACGTCACAGAAATAAAATCACACGTGTCAAAAGCAACTAAATATTTTTTTTAAAGTAAGCCTTTATAATTAATTTTAATTCCCACATTTTAAAAATTCATTTGGTCAACAAAAAATGTGAATATTTTTCCCCGTAATTTTGAAAAAAAAAAAGAAAAAATATTTTTTAAAAAAAAGTGTTTTTTCAAACAAAAACAAAATATGTAAAAAAAAGTGCCAATGGCTAATTTAACTATTTAAGTCTATTTTTTTTTCAGATTTAATCTATATATATAAAAGGCAATCTGCGAGTCTGTATGTGACTGTTCTCTATGCACGCTTACATTTTTAAAGCTTCTTAATGCTGAAAATGGTTACTAACAGCCTCAGCTTTTCTTTCCAACTTTCAATAAATGATTTCCATCTACTCTTATTGGCATCTTCTTCTACTACTAAAATGTTCTGAGTTGCACGGGCAACGCCGGGCTATGATGCTAGCTTAAATATAAAACGGGAAAAATAGACAGAATAAAATATTCTGGAATGAGAAACAAAAGAAAACAAAACCCTAAATCTTATTTGACTTGAAATCTAAACTTATTTATAAATGTCTGTGTGTGTGTGTGTGTGGGTTCGTTACCTATAGACTCCGAAACGGCTGAACCGATTTTCTTGAAAATTTACACAGTTGTACTATAAGCGTCTGTGAGAGTTCTTAGCTTGGTTTTGTGCCGAGGTACCCCCGATAAATATCGAAAATCGATAATCGGAAAAATCGGGTTATAGAAAAAGTGGTCCGATTTTAATCCAATTTGATACACTCATAAGAAACTATATTCATATGTTTCAAGATTGCAGTTCTTACAATAGTGCAGAATATCGATAATATACATATATATATATATATATATATATATATATATATATATATATATATATATAAAGGCAAGATGTTTGTGTGTGTGTCTGTTTATCTGCCTGTATGTCTGTATTTTTTTTCAGCCCTTTTATTTTAGTTTTTGCTTCGGGTTTGGCTCTAAGTAGGTATAATTGTAGTTCTTAGTCTCAGCCATGATACCATTTACTCAGAGGTCTTATTTAGCCTTCAAAATTCAGTTTACGACGAAAAAAACTTATTTGATATCGATACCAGGAAATCAAAATTTGACTTACATCCATTCATTTTTCTTTCTGTCTACGGTTTCGCTTTAAGTGGAAACAACTATTGCTTTTTAGTCTTTGGTGCCAACGTCCAAAGAGTCTGAGCTCCAGGACCATGGATTAGTTTTTAAAGCTTTTATTACACCCGAGCAACACCGGGCTATACTGCTAGTTATAAATAAGGCCATGTTTCGGAATTTGAGTTTATCTAAAATAATGGCAACCTACTGCGTGATAATCTTCTGACCAGTCAGTCATGCCTCTTTCGAGACATGATCGCCCAAGCGTGTATCACGTATGGCACTTAACTAACTGACTGAATATAATAGTTAGAATCATGATTAAGGCTTCTATTGGGCATAAAGTGGGGGAACATTTTTGTATTGTTATGAAGTAATAAACTGATCCCCCACTAATTACTTAATAATATAATACATCTCTTCCCCCTCTAGCCTATAGACAGGTTGGGTTTTATAGCCTTGTCTGGCAAGCAGTCTACCACAGAAAGCAATGGCAACCTACTGCGGGAGAATCTTCTGCCCAGTTGTGTATCACGTGTGGCTCTTAGCTGACTGACTGGAGAGGAAATTAAAGATTAATGGAGATAGAGTCAATAAAGAAAACAGGGTAGGAAGAAAGGGAGAGACTTCTGGGATAGAAAGCAAGGGAGTGGTAGAAATAAATAAAGAGAAGTAAAAGGGTAAGAGAGAGGGAAAGATAGATTTGAAAGAAGGTGACTAATAGAATGATAATTAAAAGAGACAAAAAAGAAAGAGACGAATAAAAAAGAAAGAAGAATTGAGAGGGAAAGAAATGCAAAAGAAGAAAAATATCGATTTCGCTAAAGTTCCAATTTTAAAGGTTGCAAAACTTTTGCAATTTTCCGGGCATGAAATCTGGTATCCATCAGATTATCCACTCTCGGCAATGGGGCCCCGTTTTAATCTAAAATCGAACCTACATCTGCGACTCTTTGGTTTTCAAGATTCTCTATTAAATTTCTTAGTTTCCTTTCGTTTTCACGTGTTTTCTCGTTAAGTCCTAGTTAAGGCAACCCTCCTTGTTTGAACAAAATGAAAAAACTTCACAGGCCGTGAAGGTTGAGACTGTATTTCTTTTAAGGATGGGGTTGTATATCTAACCAGCAAGGTGAAGGTAAAGAAGCGGCAAGGAGCGAGACAGAGTAACGGATCATTAACACATGGCGCGGAATTTTCGATTGAATGGAATTCGATTGAGAAGTGATTGGGAATATCGATAAAGTTTTACGATGATCGTTTGTCAGTGGGCTTAAAGACAAATGATATAAAAAGTGATTGAGAAAAAAAAGATATATATAACACCCAAAACAGCGGTTGTTTCTCAGATTGCAAAAAGATTAGCAACGAAACCTGCAAATTGTTAAATATATTGATAGACGGATGGACACCTCCTTTCAGAATAGCTAAATATAACGTTGATATCAACATAGATATCAGTAAAAATAAATAAATAAATAAATAAAAGGACGCTTCGTAATAAGAATTGTTTTCTTTTTCCAATAAACAAAACCAAACAATTTTTAACGCCCTTTTATGATATTCTCTCATTTTTAATTTCTTCTCATACTGAATTACTCTCCTTTTCATGATGAATTGCTCTCCTTTTCTTTAATATCCGTAAATTCTCATCTGTCGAGCCAGAAAGTGTTTCTCGTCAGAATCTATCCTTACAAAATTATAAACCTATCATTGTCCGTATATTGAATAATGTTACCATATCAGGTCGGGTGCTGCTGCTATTCACCTCAAGATTTTCGACAAAATCCAATCCCTCTGTCATTTTTCCAAATATGTTCATGGCAACTGCTTTGACGAGCTTTCATACTTGGTGCACCGACCACATGAATTTACGCGTGCTACATGCTATTTAAAACCCTTCTACTTTAATAGTTTCTTTTCTCGCACTTCCTGCATATGGAACTCATTTATTTGCTTCTCTGATAGCTTCTTCTTCTATGTGCCTTGTCATGGCTTTCCAGGTTTCTCTATCCCTGGTGTCTCTGAGCACGCCGTCTCCTGTTACACCATGCAATCCTCGTTCCGTCATCCACCTGATTAGGTCCTTCAAATATGTTATCCGTTGCTTTCCCCTGTATCTTTTTCCATCTATCTGGCCTGTTAGTATCAGATTCTCCAAGCCCTCCTTCCTCATTGCATGTCCCAGGAACTTCAGCTGTCTCTTCCTGATGCTCAGTATAAATTTCCTTTTTGTTTCCATCATTTCCAAGACCTCATCATTGCTCACATGTTCGATCCATGATATTCGCAGCATCCTTCTGTAGAACCACATTTCAGTTGCTTCAAGTTTTCCCTTCATCTTTGATGGTATTGTCCAGCATTCACTGCCATATTGAAGGACGGACAGCACGTAGCAATCAAGTACTCTCTTCCTAGTTTCTAGCGAAATTGTCCTGTTTCTTAATACTTTACTCAACTTCTGGAATGCTTCCTTCGCCATGCCAATTCGTCTTTGGATCTCAGTGTCGCCCTTTCCGTCTTCTGTTACAACGCTTCCTAGGTATTTAAATTTCTGTACCTGCTTGATTTTAGAGTCCTTCGCCTGTAATTAGCATTTTCGGCTGCCCTTTTTGCTGATGACCATGCATTCGGTTTTCTTGCAGTTTATTTGTAGTCATTTCTTGTCACTCTCTTCAGCTACCTTCTGTAGGAGGTCTTGAATTGTAAATGCAATGTCAACTGCCAATTTCTATCACGTTGAACCCCATTCACCTTTGATCCTTTCTTTCCTTCTCAAGTACCCTTTTTTTCTCTCTCACTGTAAACCCCTTTTTACTAGTGGCGGTCCAGCCTTGTTTCAGGTGGAACAATTTTAAAAGTTCTTTGGAGTGATGGTCGTATGGTTTCTTGAAACCTTCTCCACAGTTTTAAATTCAGATTAGTTCTTCCCGTAGACTGGTTGCCAGCCAAGGCTTGGGACTTTAGTCCAACTTTCAATGTACTTTCTATGTTGAGCGAGATGGCTTTCCCAAGAATGATTATACGAAAATCATACAACAGACAATTCGAACTCGGGTCTCCGAGTAAGCTGTTAAATTAAGCAGTGCGTACATAAAACAAAGCAGTGTAAGTTTTTATTAGTCGTTGATTATGTTTATAGCAGCCGTCACATTATTGTTTCGTACTATCAACATAGCCCGGCTTTGCCCGTGCAACTCACAACATTTTAGTAGTAGGAGAAGATGCCAATGAGAGGAGTAGATGTATTTTATTTTACATATGAGCCTAAAATATTAAATCAAAAAAAAAAAGACTGAAATAATTAAATTAACCATTGTCATTTTTAAATTTTCGTTTTAGGTCCCTAAGACTTTCCCCCCTTCAAATTTATCCAAAATAGCATTATTTCTGTGCAAATGTATATGCTGAACTCAAATCAACAATTACTTATTGAAGAAACCTACCTTTTTTGATTTGAAAGTCCATAAAAAAACGAAATGTATCTCGCACTTTTTTTCAGCCGTAACTCTCACGAAGTCATGTAATTAACTGCAGAATGGGGTACAGCGTAGGCAACAAATTTCGGTCGATTTACTTCCTTCACTGAAACTTCTGGCTTATTACTTCCTGTAATGAAAGTAATAAGCGTAGAAATACAATAGCGTATTACTTTCATTACAGGAAGTAAATAGCCGGAAGTTTCAGTAAAAGAAGAAAATCGGCCAAAAATAGACCGAAATTTGTTCTCCTACGCAGAAAGTCATTCAGCAGTTAATTACATGACTACATTAGAGTTACGGGAGACAAAATGTAGTTCGATTTGTTTATGGACGTTCAGATCAAAAAGGTAGGTTTCTTCAATAAGTAATTGTTGATTTGAGTTCAGCATATACATTTGCACAGAAATAATGCTATTTTGGATAAATTAGAAGGGGGAAAAGCCTTCGGGACCTCAAACGATAATTTACCTTTTCCAAGATTTTTCTTTCTCCTCTCTCTTTCTCTTATGTTTTTTCTTTCTTTTAATCTGTTTTTAATTATTCTTTCTTTTTCATTTTTATCTTTCTTCCTATCATTCGTTGTCTTTCTCTATCCTCTTGATATTTGTTATTTGTTTTTACTTTCTTCCTCTTTTGTTTTTTTTTTCTTTCTTTTCTTTCGCAAGGATTTTGCTTACTTTGATAAACTGAACTGAATTCCTGCATGGGTATTCGACACTCACCATGCCGTCTTGTCAAACTTTTGTTTTCTTTGTTTTGAATTTCATTTAATTCTACTTTTTCTTTGTCCAGATTTGATCAAGTTTATCAGCCATTTGTCAATTTACAATGCCCACACGTTACGGAACCTAACTAGCTACAGAAAACCAATAACAAAATCAATTGATTGATGGACCGGTCGACATACAAGCAAGAGATAACAGCGGATTATCGATTAGGGAGTTGATTTTTTTCTTTTTACTATAGACAGGATTTCAGATAAGTTATTAGTGGATATTTATCGAAACCTATTGTGATTAAAGGCTTTTTAAAATATTGTGTAGCGTAAGTTTATTCTACTAAGTAGAGTGTGTTGTACCAAAATAAAACACTCGGTACAATTCCCATTATTTACACTCTTCTGAGTGTTGCCCTTAACTTTATTCCCAAGTTTACGACGTTTCGATTGTTGTATTTCTTCAGGTGCTAGAAATGTTGAATAAAACACTTTATTTCGATCAGTAGGTATATAAATCTAACTCTATGTTCGATGCCATAGACGTCATGTAGTTATCTGCCTTTAACACAACTCTCTAAGTTATTTGTTCACCACTGCTGTAGCCAGGTATTGAACTCACAACTCTTTGGGTCAAGTCAACGGAACTAACCAACACTTTAACTGAACTCTTTTAGTTATTTGTTTACCGCTGCTGTAGCCAGGTATTGAACTCACAACTCTTTGGTTCAAGTTACTGGAACCAACGCTTTAACTCAACCCTTTAAGTGATCTGTTTACCACTTCTGTAGCCAGGTATTGAACTCACAATTCTTTGGGTCAAGTCACTGGATTTATCCAACGCCATGAGGATATCAGTGTATAAATTTATGGTCGTAAATATGGCATGTGGCTTTGATAAACTCGATATTTAGTCCTCTTCCCAAAGGCTGAATATCATACAAGGTCGATTTCTACCATGGGGTTTTCCGAGCGCGTACGCCCGGGGGAAAATTTCCCGTAGACTCCGCATAAGTTAGGCTCTTGTCTATCTAATCTCGACGATACACTGCTCTTCGGCATGGCCTTGTCTTGGTTATTCTCTGCCCGAATGCAGAGAGTCTGATCAAGAGAGTGTTTTAATAAAACTAATATTCACCTGGATGTGGCAAAAGGTCAAATTTTATGTGGGAGATCCGAGCCCTTAAGTTCGGGCAAAAATTTCGTAGACTCTACTTAAGTCAAAGTCTAACTCTTGCCCGTTGCTCCCAGACGAGACTCTACCCTATGTAAATATTGGGAAATGTTAATGGCAGAAGACAGGCACAACACAAAATTGTGAAGGGGTACTGGGATAACGAAATATGCTTTCTAGAAGCTCAGAATTGTATTAAGCAACGTAAAAAACCATTGTTAGAAACAAAGAAAACAGTATTGAACTGTTATGTAATATCAGTTCTTCTATATGACAGTGAATGCTGAACAATCCACTCACAGATGAAGAAGAGATTTGAGGCAATAGAAATGTGGTTCTACAGAAGGATGCTGAGAAAACAATAACCTAAACATGTGAGCAGCCTAGAAGAGTGATAGTTGTAAGGCATATAATGAGGAAAGAGGGCTTGGAGAATTTGATGTTCACAGGACGGATAAAAAGATATAGAGACATAAGAAAACTACGCACAACACCCTATACGAGATTAAGTAAATCGATGGCGGAACAATGTTTAGTAGAAATAAAATTAATTACAACATTCATTAAGAGCTACAAGGGAGAGTTATAATCGCCAATATTCCGAGGGGATACATTATATAAAAGTACAGAACGAACTTCTGTAAATGGATGGCGTAACGTTTACGAAAGTTAACAGCGCTACCCTAAATTAAGATGGCTGGTAGTAATTCTAAGCGATTTTCAAAATGAGAAAAAATTTCATCAAAATTGAAGAATACAATTATTTTGTCGGGTAAAGTAGCCGAACTGTTAACAAGTGGGGAAATACAGATACAGGAGTCATTGAGTGCAAAATTCTTTTGTTGAGAGAAGTAAACGAATTTATCAAAGTTAGTTAACTAATATTTGTCAATGGGTTTTGACGAAACTATCGCCCGGTTCACACTCCACCCACGTCTATTGAACAGGTGAAGAGGCTCATTCCTTGTTTCCTGTTTAGGATGCTGTTTCCGGTTTTTTCTTTTTCAATCTTCTCACTTTCTTCTTTTTTTTTTTCAATTGGAGTAGATAGACTAAACTATCGCCCGGTTCACACTCCACCCACGTCTATTGAACAGGTGAAGAGGCTCATCCCTTCTTTCCTGTTTAGGATGCGGTTTCCGGTTTTCTCTTTTCCAATCTTCTCACTCCTATGTAGCCCCCTGCACATCAGTGGCCTTACTGCCTTGCTTGGGGTGATATGATTAAAAAAAAAAAGAAAAAAAAGTGACCCTAGGTCACAATACAGCTTTGAGAATTTCAAATGTACTGAATACTAGAACAGTTGATAAGAACAGGCAAACAGTAACAGAGAGTGGTTTTTCCTCCCCTTCCCCTTGGAAGTTGAAATGTTAAAAGTAATTGTTTTCATTTCGAGCTGGTAAGGGCAGTAGAAATGAGGGCAATAGAAATCCAATACTTCAACTTTACCACCCCGGTCTGTATGCTTGTTTAATAAAACCAGAGTGTAAGACAAAATTAGTTAGTCCGGGCCCCGTGTTTGGAATGAGAAAGTGGAAAGAGATTTGAATAGCGGTTTGAATAAAACGGTTGGACTGAAACGGGGCCTGTTTCTAGAAAGGAGACGGGGGAGAGATATTGCAAGAGACGGTCAGTCCAAATTCAACTAACTTGAAGTTGAATAAACCATCGTTCTTTGGAAATAATACAACATTAATATTATCTTGCTACTGAAATATCAGCCATCTGAAAATTCTTTGTCGTCACTTGCCTTGACTTGCTTGTAATCTTGTTTTTATTCTATATAAAGAAATATATATAAATCTACACCCTGTTGTTACGGTCTTAAGTCCGGTTTTCATTACCTTGCATGTTCGACTCAGTTTCGTAAAGTGTTAACAAGCAATCCTGATTTGGCTAATCCGAGATCATCAGGACAACGTGGGCGGAATTGACCAAAGCTCAGGAAGGTTGGCTGGACTTAACCATGGGTGGTGTTATAACAGAAAGTCAAAATTTATTAAGACTACAAGCGACAGGAAATTGTGGAGAGCCATGATCGACTACGTTCTGAAGGAATACGGGTTTGCTTTAAGCATGATCTCTAAGTATCTTAAATTATTATGTTCATTGTAATATATATCTGGTCTCTACGTGAAGAAATGATTATTTCCTGTTTTACTTCCATGTCAAAGCGCCCCCTATCTACGGTTACAATAAAAAAAATAGAGTCATTGTATTTTCAAGGTTTTTTTCTCTTTTTTTCTACGATAGTCCTTGCTTGTGCGCTGTTGATTCGTCGACACGGCAACAAATAAAAGAACAATGCGAGACATTCAGTCACACACGCAATATTGGTGGCAAAAGCAGATGTTTGCTGCAAAAACATTAATAAAACCAATTTCTTATTTACTTAGAATAGTTGCTAGCGATGAAAAAAGCAAAGAGTGATCGATATGCAACGGCCCATTTGTATAGATAAAGCTGGCCATATTAACAGGTGTACTTTTGCATGAACATAAACAGCGTGTCCGTAAATTATCTATACAACTTTTAGAACCCAATCTGTCCTGTTATTTGACTCATAAGTAGATGGGGAAGAAATGTATTTTATTATTAAGTAGTCAGTTAGGTGCCATACGTGATATACATTTGGGCGATCATGTCTCGAAAGAGACATGAATGACACGGCAGAAGATATTCCTACGGCAGGTTGCAATTACATTCTGCTGTAGACTGATTGGTAGCCAAGGCTAAAGAACCCAATCTGTACTATCATTTAACCCATAACTAGAGGGGAAAAAGATGTGTTATATTATTAAGTAGTAATTTTTTTGTGGGGGGGGGGGTCAGTTTATTATGTCATAACAATATTAAACTGATCCCCCATTTTATACCCAGCAGAAGCCTTAATCATTTTTTCAACTATTATATTCAGTCAGTCAGTTAGGTGCCATACGTGATACAAGCTTTGGGCAATCATGTCTCGAAAGAGACATAACTGACTGGGCAGAAGATTATTCCGCAGTAGGTTGCCATTGCTTTCTCCGGTAGACTGGTTGCCAGTCAAGGCTATAGAACCCAATCTGTCCTATTATTTAACCCATAACTGGAGGGAAGTTAGTCCATAAAAGCTCTTTGTGCCAAACATAAACCACGCTTACTAACCCCTTATACTAATGCTCATTTGCAATGCATCATGTGCAGAAGAAGCTCGTTAACCATTATTATAAGCCTATGCTGGCCATATTAACAGGTGCACTTTTACATGAACATATACAGCGTGTCCGTAAATTACCTATACAACTTTTATTGTATTCATTGAAATTAAATCCATATATACACTCCATTGCCGGTTAAAAAATATTATTTAAGTTTTAAGTTATATATAGTTTACTCTTTTTCAATTCACTTTCTTCTTCTTCTTCTTCTTCTTCTTCTTCTTCTATGTGCCTTGTCCTTTCAGGACGTAGGCGATCATGGCCCTCCACGTCTCCCTATCCCTGATGGCTCTAAGCAAGCTTTCTCCGGTTGCACCACCCAAACCCCGCTCTGCCATCCACTAGCTCAAGCCCATAAATCTAGAATAAAAATGTGTAGAAACGAGTATGGCCACAATATGAGGGATCAGTTTATATATTTATAATATATTGATCCCCCATTTTATATCCACATAATAATTTTTTATAAACAGTTGTTATATATATTCATCTTCTATGTGCCCATATTCGTCTCCCTATTCCAGGTGGCTCTTAGCAAGCTTTCTCCTGTAACACCACGCAACCCCCGTTCTGTCATCAACCCGCTCAGGTTTTTCAAATAGGTTATCCGCTGCTTTCCCCGGTCTCTTTTTCCCTCTTTATGGCCTGTTAGTAACAGGTTCTCCAAGCCCTCCTTCCCCATTGCATTCCCTATCTCTGGTGGCTCTTATCACGCCTTCTCCTGTTAAACAGTGCAACCCTCGTTCCGTCATCCACCTGATCAGGTCGTTCAAATATGTTATCCGCTGCTTCCCCCTGTCTCTTTTTCCCTCTATCTGGTATGTTAATATCAGGTTCTCCAAGCCCCTCTTCCTTATTGCTTGACCCAGGAACTTTAGCTGTCTTTTCCCGATGCTCAGTTTTAATTTCCTTTTCGTTTCCATCCTTTCCAAAACCTCCTCATTGCTCACATGCTTAATCCATGATATTCGCAGCATCCTTCTGTAGAACCACATTTCAGTTGCTTCAAGGTTTTCCTTCATCCTTGATGATATTGTTTAGTATTCACTTCCATATTGAAGAATTGACAACAAATAGCAATCCAGTATTCTCTTTGTTTCTAGTGAAATTGTCCTGTTTCTTAATACTTTACTCAACTTCTTGAATGCTTCCTTCGCCATGCCAATTCGCCTTCGGATCTCTTTGTCGCACTTTCCGTCTTCTGTTATAACACTTCCCAGGTATTTAAATTTTTGTATCTGCTTGATTTTAGTATCCCCGACCTGTATTTGGTATTTTGGGCTGGCCTTTTTACTGATGACCATGCATTCGGTTTTCTTGCAGTTTATTTGTAGTCCTTTCTTATCACTCTCTTCAGCTACCTTCTGTAGGGGGTCTTGTAGTTTCCTTTCTGTGTCTGCTATCAGCACTGTATCATCTGCGTACCTTATGTTGTTCAAATTGTGGCCGCCGATTACAAATCCTGGTATAAGATCTAGGGTCCTCAGAATAGTCTCGCTGTACAAGTTAAATAGATCCGGTGAAAAGACACGTCCTTGTCTTACGCCCCTTTCTATTTTTGTAAATCTTCTGAATTCATTACCTGTCCGTATACAGGCAGTTTGATGCCAGTAGAGATTCTCTTTACTTTGTCTTTTTAGGTAGATGTTAAAGGTGCTGAGTTTTAACGAAAATGATAACACTTCAAGAGAAAGCGCAATATGTATTCTGGTTCATCGAAACCAAATGGGTCATTCATGTCCAGTGGAAATCGACAACAAAGTATGAAAAGAAAAGCATCATGTCTAGTTAGCATCTGTTCCTGACATTAAAAGGCTACATGCCTTGCAGAAAACAGGCATGGTTTCACTTATCAAAATTAACTATTGTATAGCACTCATTGCAAGGAAAGACACAAAATACCAAACGTTATTATTAAAAAAGGAAATAATCCAACTCGAATAAAATGTCTTTGTTCCCAAGAGACAAAATTTTAATGTTGTATAAAATATTCAATATGCGTACAAAATAATAATATGTACTTATTTGATAAATTCGAGCGTTTTACATATGTCGTCATATATTTTAACACATTTTATTATTTTGAATTGTAGAGTTCCAAAAAATGACAGGCTATTTTTCAAGAAATTTTTGTCCACCATGCTGGCAACATTTAGTTATTTATAATAGAGGAGACAGAAAAAATAGCTTATCCACAATTTTGACACCAATGTACAAAAACTTTTATGAAAAACGAAAAAAAAAAGCAGACTTTGTTAGTTGAATTTGCTGCCTAAATATGTTGTGGTGATTTGCATTGTGCTACAGTGGATCTCGGTTCAAAATGAGAAATCGAAGATCCAATTTCGAATTCTAATTGAATTCATTGCATTCACTTTCACACAACTATCCTTAGGAAAGACATTAATCCATCTATTCTCCCTCCAGCTATTGGTTAAATAGCAGGACAGAATGTGTTATGTAGCCTTGGTTGGCAACCAGTCCACTATTGCAAAATCTCCTGCTTAGTAAGTCATGGCTCGAAAGAGACATGATCACCCAAGCGTGTATCACGTTTCGACGTTGTACGCCCCGATCATTTTCAGGTGCTAGGAATTTTAAACAAATAAATTACAGAGTTGAGTTAAAGAGAGAAAGTGGTATTGCACATGGAATGAGAATGATATACCCTAGTGATAGAAATAAAGGGTTCGGTTCAAAATTTAAGGCACCTGAAGAAGTCCAGAGTGTACAACGGCCGAAACTTCGTAAGCATGACAATAATGATGAGGACAACAGTTCGATCTCATCTCACAAGTATAGGCAAATACTCAATCTTCAGTCAGTCAATTAAATGCCATAGGTAATACACGTTTGGGGCGATCATGTCCTGAAAGAGACATGACTGACTGGGCAGAAGATTATCCCGCAGTAGGTTATCATTACTTTCTGCAGTAGACTGGCTGCCAGCCAAGGCTATAGAACCCAATTTGTCCTGTTATTTGACTCATAAGTAGATAGGGAAGACATGTATTATATTATTAAATATTAAATAGTGGGGGGTCAGTTTATTACTTCATAAGAATATAAAACTAATCCCCCACTTTATGCCCAGTAGAAGCCTTAATCATGTTTCCAACTATTATAGTCAATCAGTAAAGTGCCATACGTGATACACGCTTTGGGCGATCATGTCTCGAAAGAGACATGACTGACTGGGCAGAAGATTATCCCGCAGTAGGTTGCAATTACTTTCTGCGGTAGATTGTTTGCCAGCCAATCTGTTTTATTATTTAACCCATAACTGGAGGGAAGTTAGTCCATAAAAGCCCCTTTGTGCCAAACATAAACCACGCTTACTAAACCCTTATATTAATGCTCATTTACAATGCATCAAATGCAGAAGAAGCTCGTTAACCATTATTATAAGCCTATGCATAAATATGTGTGAGCATGTGTGTGTTTGTATGTGTGTTTCTCTGCGTCTGTGTGCATGTGTGTGATTCTGACATATATCGACAGAAATTAAGTTCAGTGAAGTGAATAAAATTTTGGCGAGGTTCCTCGCGTAAGTTTAATTTTAGGTGACGTATTTGAGGTATTTTGGGAGATAAGTCGGGGTGAGTGGGTGTGTTGAGAAAAGAAAATCGAATCGTTAACAATAAGTAAAGATCAGATGCGTGGATCTCACAGATGCCACACCCATTCTGCCTTGATTTCGGAGTTTGTATGATAGAGAGATGAAGCATCAATTTAGTTTAAGTAGGTCGCTTGATTTGATTTAGACCAGAGGGGCAAAAAATCCCAACCTAACATGAAAAGTAATAAATGTTTTCTGGCAGGGGTCCAATTAAACAGTACAGTTGTTTCTAAAGAAGATGGAACCAAATAAAATCCTTATTTCTCAAACCGTTACTCTCTCGTCATTCTTCTTCTATATGCCGTGTCACATCCGGGCGTAGGCGATCATGGCTCTCCACATCTTCCTGTTCCTGTTGCTTTTAATACCTCTTCTTTCGTTATCCCACTCAATCTCCATTCCACCATCCATTTGCTCAAGTCAATCAAGTATGACATTCGTTGCTTTTCCTTGTCTTCTTTCTTTCTATACATCTTGTGAGCATCAGGTTCTCCAAGCCTTCCTTCCTCATTACATGCCGCAGAAATTTCAGCTGTCTTTTCCTGATATTAATTATTAGTTTTATTTTTGTGTCCATCATCTCCAAAAACCTCATCCTTGTTCGCGTGTTCCGTTCCTCATCATCCTTCTGTAGAACCACATTTCTGTTGAGTCAAGTTTTTCCTTCATTTTTGATGAGATTTACTACCATACTGAAGGACAGATATCACTCAACAATCAAGTCTCCTCGTCTTTGTTTCCAATGAAATTTTCCTGTCTCTTAATACTCTACTTAGCTTCTGGAATGCATGCCAAGACACCTTCGAATCTCCGTATCGCACTTTTCCTCTTATCGTGTTAGAACAATTCCCAGGTATTTAAATGTTTGTTTCCTTTTGATTTTAGTATCACCAACTTGTACTTTTGCTCAAATTAGGTATAATTGTAGTTCTTAGTCTCAGCTATGATACCATTTACTGAGAGGACTTATTTAGCCTTCCAAAATTCAGTTTGCGACGGAAAACTTATTTGACATCGATACTGGAAATCAAAATTTGACTTACATCCATTCATTTTAGTAAGTTCTACGGCTTCGAGATCAACCTTTCAACAACCTACGTTTTTCGTGCCTACGTCCAAAGAGTCTGAGCTCCAGAACCATGGATTAGTGTTAAAGCTTTCATTACACCCGAGCAACGACGGGCCATACTGCTAGTATATATATACATGGGCGTCAATGGGCGATTCCAACTCTGAGCTATGAGAGCTCGGGAGAATATATATATATATATATATATATATATATATATATATATATTCTCCCGATATATATATATATATATATATACTCTGGAAGAAAAGTAGACTTTGAAAAACAGTAGCCACTCTAGCGTGTACGCATCGCTCATTCAGGAAAAATGAATTTGAGCACTCTAGCTATTGGGCGTGTAATATGATATGCGCTAAAAAGACTGCCTTCTTCCACCGAACGCCCCGTGGCCCAGGGGTAGAATCACCGACTGACGCCAATCCGGTCGCGTTTCGAGCCTGGGTTAGGTAGCAATCGGAGTCTAACCATACTGATGAACTGTGATACAGCGAAACAGATCTGTCTGCGGATGACAATATATATATATATATATATATATATATATATATATATATACATATATATAACTTTAATCCAAACGGAAAAGCAAGTAAGTAAATCCCAAAAACCCGATCCTAATTAATATTAATTGCATTAATATTAAAACTGATCAAGGTGGAGGGCTCAATGCCATTTATATTCAAATTACAGAGCCAATTATAAATTCCGATGTTCAAATCAGTTGTGTTGCCATTTCTACGAGAAATTTCTCGTATCATCAGCAACCTTTATTACAAAAGCCAATTTACAAAATTTTAATTCATATTTTTAAATGTTTGGCTTTTGGCGTATCATCAGCAACCTTTATTACAAAAGCAAACATTAAAAATATGAATTAAAATTTTCTAAATTGGCTTTTGTAATAAATGTTGCTGATGATATAAACGCCAGTTCCATGCACAGAGATATAGAAATTAGAGCAAGGAATAGAAGGTTGATTTCTCTTGAATCTTCAGACCATTCCTATATGTGTCTTCGTATCTCTCTACTAAGCTTGATTAGCTATCTTTTCGTTCTCTACCGCTCCCCTAATATACTGACTGTTCCGTACTTGACCGCATCTCGAACAATATAGATGAGGCCATCTCCTTTTATCCGTTTGCCCATATATTTGTGTTTGGAGAGTTTAATTCTCACCACTCCAAGTGGATGGAAAACACTGACATAGATCTTGTTAGTGTTCATACCATGAACTTTTCAATCACTCAATCCCTTACGCAAATGGAGGATTTCCCTACGCGTTTCTCCAATAACCCTAATGAACCTGACTCACTGCTTGATCTCTCTTTTACTTTTAAACTTTTTATTTTTGCCATGTCATGTAGCTTTGCCCTCTGATCATGCTGTGGGTTTTGTTAATATCTCTTTCTACTTTCTCTTCACCCAGGAACCTTCGACCAGCGGAATATCTTATCGCTATGAAAGAGCAGACTGGGAGTCGTTCCGTGATTTCCAGTGTGACATCCCTTGAAACAAAGGTTTTAGTCTTCCCATTGAAGACAGTGCATCCGAGGCCTCCTCTTGGGTTTATACAGGCATCAATGCTTTCATCTCAGCCATTAAGTTACGACTTACATCCCATTCGTCTCTCTGGTTCTCGTCTTTTCGCTAGGATGCTATTGCTCATGAATCACTTCTTTTGGCTTCATCTGTCCATAATAGGCGCTATTTTGCTTCTGAGTGCAAGAGGATACTAAATGATGCTAAGCTGTTGTTTACTGACAGAATGAAGCAGCGTATAGCATTCTGCAAGTTCGGCCCCCTGTAAAAATGTGTTAAATAAAAGAAATTACTTAATCTTCACCTCTGGGTATCCGCACCCGATTTTCCACCTAGAACTGAGGCTCAACTGAGTGAATGTAACGAATTTGATTGCTCTCCGATTTCTCATTCTGAGATGAAATTCATTACACAACACTGTTTTTTTTTTTTTTTCTTTCCCACTTTTGGGAATTTTATTCTTTTAATCATTCTTTCATTTTTTTTTTTTACTTTATAAACTCTTCGATACATTTTCATCCATTGTCTATCGATTCTTCTTTTCATTTTTCTAATCTAATTTTTTGTATTTCACTTATCGTCTGTTTTCTTCAAGTTCTCTCGGTTTTCAACTTTTTTTTTTTTTTACTTTTCTCTATTCAGCATTTTCTCTTCTCTCTTATTGTTTGACTTAATTTTTCTCCCATCATTTTTTTTCAACTATTATATTTAGTCAGTCAGTTAAGTGCCATAAGTGATACACGCTTGGGCGATCATGTCTCGAAAGAGACACGACTGACTGGGCAGAAGATTATCCCGCTGTAGGTTGCCATTACTTTATGCCGTAGACTAGTTGCCGACCAAGGCTATAGAGCCCAATCTGTCCGGTTATTTGACCCATATCTAGAGGAAGAAGAGATGTATTATATTATTAAGTAATAATGAGTGGGGAATCAGTTTATTACTTTATAACAATATAAGACTGATCCCCCACTTTATGCCCAGCAGAAGCCTTAATCATATTTTTACCTATTATATTCAGTCAGTTAAGTGCCATACATGATAAACATTTTAGGCGATCATGTCTCGAAAGAGACAAGACTGACTGGATAAAAAATTATTCCGTAGTAGCTTGCCAGTGCTTTCTGCAGGAGACCGGTTGCCGACCAAGGCTACAGAACCCAATCTTTCCTGTTATTTGATTCATAGCTAGAGGGGGAAGAAGGGTATTATATTATTAATTAGTGGGGATCAGTTTATTATTTCACAAAACTGATCCCCCACTTTATGAACAATATAAGCCTTAATCATTATTCCAAATAGTATATTCAGTCAGTCAGTTAAGTGCCATACGTGATACACGCTTGGGCGATAATGTCTCGAAAGAGACATGACTGACTGGGCAGAAGATTATCCCGTAGTAGGTTGCCATTGCTTTCTGCGGTAGACTGGTTGCCGACCAAGGCTATAGAACCCAATCTGTCCTGCTATTTAACCCATAACTGGAGGGAAGAGACGGATTAATACCCAAGGGTATTTGTGCGTTGGTGAATGCAATGAATTCAACTGGAATTCGAACTCGAACTCGACTCCCCGGTTTCTCGTTCCGAGCCGATATCCACTGTACCACAACGCACATCCGTCTACTGCACATATATTTTCCAAATTATATTCTATTCGATCAGATACCTTCACGTTCATTTTTTTTTCACATGTCGTTGAACTTGTCAGGATTATAGTTATTTGCTTACAGTCTCAAACTTGCTTCCTCTTGTTATATCTCGGGTTTTTCCCAGAAAGTCGACGTCTCTTTCAACATAAACACCACCCCAACCATCTCTTAATACTCATTCCTCATTCCACCTTCTCGTCATATTCCACTTCCTCTCGTTCATTTATATTACTTTACGCATTAACCCTATCTGAATTTTCACTTTGAAACGCAGTAAGAAAAACCCCCAAATTCAAGCTGCTGAAAGACGAGCACCGAGTCAAGGCTGATTTTTTGGAAGGGACGGAGACGTTTTGGAGAAGATGCAATTGTCGCTGTGCCAATCTCAAGTTACTGTTACGCAGGCGCACAAAGCAAAGCAGCTAAACGTATAGATACATGTACAATTCTTATATAAAAAAAATACGTGTAATGAAGATATGTACTGAAATATTTGCGTATATACATCAATTCAAAAGGGTGAAATACACACACACACACACACACACACACACACACACACACACACACACACACACACACACATACATATCCCCTTGACACTAGTTCTTTCTACATCACCCTGTATATCTTTTCCTTTCTCTCTACCTTTGCAACTGTCATCACACCTGTATTCCCATCCTTCTCTTGCTCCTTTCCCTGACACCCCCCTGTAACTGGTTCGTCTTTCTCTTTACTCTCCTCCTATCTAATCTTTTTCTCTTATGTAGCCCCGCCTTGCTTGGGGGTGAAACGGTTAAAATATACATATATATATATATTCCATTTGTAAATGAGTTATTGCACAACCTAAGTTTCTACCATGAGCGGGGTCTTCAGGCGATTTGCAATATATATATATATTTATTTATCTGTAAATTCTATAGTTTTTATAGGGTTAAGCTAGCGGAATTTTTAAAATCCAATATCCCCCCAAGCCCTTTCTTTACTTGAGCAAACCTCTGGGCTTAGAATTTTTCCTCATTCTTTGTATAAATGGGGCTGAGAATGCATGTCTGAAAATGACTTGTTGAAAATGGCTATTTCCCCACTAATTTTTATATGAATTTAGAGATAAATAAACAAATAAATAAATATCCGCACTGTAAGTTAGCTTTCGATTGGATCAGTTTTAATATTTTAACGATATTACTAGGATCCTCCTTATAAACCTTATCCCGGATTTTACCAATACTTCCCGTAATCTTACCGCTATATATATATATATATATATAGATAGATAGATAGATAGATAGATAGATAGATATGAACAGACTGAGATAGATAGATAGATAGATAGATAGATAATGAAGAGACTGAGATAGATAGATAGATAGATAGATAGATAGATAGATAGATAGATAGATAATGAAGAGACTGAGATAGATAGATAGATAGATAGATAGATAGATAGATAGATAGATAGATAGATAGATACCATGTGAATTGATTGATATACATTTGAGGATACACACCTGTATAATATATATATTCAGGTGTTAATAAAACAGTGGTAAATAAACAGAGCTAATTTATATATATTAATAAATATACATATTCTCATACGTCTATAGCACGACTTGGAGTTTCATGCGTTATGCAATCATCAGGTGCATATTTCAAACCAGTTTTTAGTATGCACCTGATGATCTTACAATAATGAAGAAATTCGATAATATATATATTATCGAATTTCTTCATTATTGTAAGAACTGCAACCTTGAAACTTCTGAATATCGTTTTTTATGTCTATGAGTGTATCAAATTTGATTAAAATCGGACCACTTCTTCTATAACCCGATTTTTTTCGATTATCGATTTTCGATATTTATCGAGGGTACCTCAACACAAAACCTAGCTAGAACACTCGCAGACACTTATAGTACAACTGTGTGAATTTTCAAGAAAATCGGTTCAGCCGTTTCAGAGTCTATAGGTAACGGACACACACAGAGACACAGACACAGACACACACACACATATACACACACACACACGCAGACAAAGTTCCATTTATAAATAAGTTTAGATTTAGATATCATATTTATACCCTACACGGGATATGTTGGAGTCGGTTAAGAATGCGACAAGTTTAGAGATCCTTAAGCAATAAAAAGACGCATTTACACTTTAAGTTTTAATAAAAATCAAAACAAAAAACTGAATCAGAAATAAACAGTTGAAATACTTAGGCAGTGCCGTGCTTAGCAACATCGCGGTCCCCCATGCAGAATGCGCCTTGCGGTCACTCTCCCCGTAGAATGCAACTTGCCCCACCCACCGGAACATACTGAACCCACAATAAATGGTACTTTAAACAAAATAACATACTCTCGGAAAGCAGATATTCGGTGATCGCGAAAAAACGGAAGAAATCGCAGAATTGGCGTTTTGAAGCGCTATAGTATACATTACGAACGTTTTCACAACTTTTAGCTACTTTCTGGTGATTTCCTAAAAGTTTTGATTATACATATGTTCTTGTATGTATGTTGAAACAGATATGTATATCTTTCTCTTAAGTTACTTTTTTTTCAATTACAAATAGTTTGCGGCCTCTTCGGGGTCGGAAGACTTCTATCAAAGAATATATGTACATCGCTCATTCAATTTTGAATTAGAGCACACTGGTTATTGGGCGTGTATGCGCGCTAAAGAGTCTGCCTTCTTCTACCGGACGCTCGTAGCCCAGAGTCGACTGGCGCCAATTCGATTGGGTTTCAATCCTGGGTAAAAAAGCAATCGGAGTCTAACCGTACTGATGAGCTGTGATACAGCGAAACAGATCTGTCTGCGGATGACTATAGTATATATATATATATATAAAGAGAGAAAGATGCCTAGTGCAACATACAAGTATGATAATAATATCTTATAATTTTCTTTCTTTCTTTTTTCATTACAATAGATCTGCGGAGCCAATGAACCTTGCGGCTTCCCGGGGCCCTGCGGCTTCCCGGGGCCCTGCGGCTTCCCGGGGCCCTGCGGCTTCCCGGGGCCCTGCGGCTATTAGGGAACTTGCGAACCTCTCCCGCAATTGCGGAGTCTGCGAGAGCTCTAAGCACGGTCCTGTATCTAGGACACATAATGAGGAAAGAAGGCTTGAAAAATGTAACACTCACAGGACATAGTGAAAGCAAGAGGAACAGAAAAAAAGCCGCTAATGACCCACCAAATGAGGTTGGGTAAATAGCTATCGAAAGAAGCGTAAGGAAAGACAACAAAAGTTCAATTATTGCTAAGACCTACAAAGGATAGAATGTTGTGGATGATCATGATCGCCTACGTCCTCAAGGGACACGACACATAAGGAAGAAGAACGAAAAGAAGAAGAGCAAGGCGAATAGTCCGACATGATAATACGCAGATACTAAAAAAAATCCTTTAAGATGAGGGCCGGACGGAAACATATACACATAACTATTATTCGCTTTCTTTGTACAGAATGTATTTTTATAACTTTCCTTTCAAATATGTCGGGCATTTTGTGCCAATAAACGTTCTATTTATTTACGAAAGAAAAGAAAGACTTCGACTCGATTAACAATCAGCCGAGCGACAAAAATAGCAGATAAGCCCGAAAATAAATTTAATTGGATCAAAAGTCCTTTCCACTCTGCACCCCTTCTTTTCGCTTCCCTACTCTCCATGCCCCTCATTTTTATTTAGCGATAAATGACACTACCAGAGGATATTTTCCACTTTCAGCTTCGACCTTCAACTTTTTTTTAAATATATACTCATTAGAATTATCAGCAGATGACAAATCCGTCTTGAACCGTGTTGGTAACGCTCATTACAAAACAATGGGCAAACCTATCTATGTCAATCGTTTCATTTTATTCCTATCTATGGTAGTAGTTTAATTTCATATCTATTTTTGTATCTATCTGTCGTGGGATGATGTTTTTCTTTTTTATATCTCCGAGTGAATTTTTTCGAATCTTCGTCGCCACTTGTCGTGGACCCGGTTAAACGTCCAACAAGAATAATACAAAACCAACCAAAATAGGAAATAACGAATATATATTAAACATGGCAAAATACAACACTTGGAACTTTGTTAGTAGAACGATAATACGGGTTAGTGTGTAATACTATAATTCGACCCTCGAATTGGGACTCGTAATTGTCGTTACGGTAGACAACTCACGGCTATATTCTGGGCACTCTCTTCAAGCAACTCTCCCAGGTTATCTACTGGCTACTCACTCTCATCTCTTGTGAGGAGAGGTATATGTAATGGTTGGAAGAGTTCATTCCGTTGTGATAGGTGATGCCGCCATGACACAATCCATCTGATATGTCCCGGAAAGGGATATATATATTATTTGAAGTAGCTAAGTGGTTTTGGCAAATGTAACCGGGTAAAATATTCTAGCAAGTAGCCGTAATGGATCAGTACTCGTCGTAGTCGTATGCAATAAGCTTAGGCGTAGGATTATGCAATAGGCGTAGTCAATAGATGTTCCAATAGGCGTAGTCCTAGTCACCACCGTTTTAGTCTGTATTTATGGCTGACACCAGCTAATCATATTACTGTGAGGGGGAACCGAGGTGTATGCATATTTATTACATCGCCATCCAATCTGTGCTGGTATTTAACTCATAGCTAGAGGGAGAGGTGAGGAATAAATACCTTTCTCAAGGATATTTGCGCGTAAGCAAATGCACCGACTTCGACTGGGGATTGAACTCGGCTTTCCGATTTCTCGTTCTGAACCGATATCCACTGCACCACAACACATATTAGTCATAATTGCTGTCTCGTTAAGCTTTCCCTTCGCCATTTGCGGAGACAAAGAAGTGCCCTTATTATAATTTTATCTTTTATGAGGCATCAAAATAAAGTTTAAAATCACCCCTGTCTTAACACTTCTGCACACTACAGGTAGTGCGCAAAGATATTAGATATTAGAACAGGGCTGATTTTCTTAAAAGCCTCACTGAAATTCAAATACAGGGTGAAAAGCCAAGTTAATTGCTAATAAATATTGATTATTTAAAACTAGATGTAAAAGAAATGTATTAAAAAGAAGTTATATTTAATTTTTCTTATTTTCTATTAAACAAGTTATTTTAAAACTAATCTATTGAACATCTATGGGATATTTTGGATAAAAATTGATAAAGACACACTTTAGAACAAATACAACCTGCTTGGCAGGAGATACCATAGGACACATTGAAGACGCTTGTGATGTCAATGCCTGACAGAATGAAGTCTGTGATCAAAGCAAACGACTATTATACTAAATATTAAATTTATTTTGTAACAAGTATTTTTCTTGCTAAAGCATTTGTTGAGTAAATCAAATCAAATTACTTTAATTAAATTGTTTTTTTTCTGTCAATATGCCTCATAAAAGATAAAATAGTTCTTGTCCTAATACCTTTGCACAGTACTGTATTTCTTCGAATTCCAGTTGAATTCATTGCTTTCACTTACGCGCAAATACTCTAAGGAAAGGTACTGATCTATCTCTTCCCTCCAGTTATGGGTTAAATAATATGACAGGAAGCGTGTATCACGTATGACACTTAACTGACTGACTTAATATAATAATTGAAAACATGATTAATCCTCCTCCTGGGCATAAATTGGGGGATCAGTTTCATATTGCTATGAAGTAATAAACCGATCCCCCACTAATTACTACTTAATATAATATATCTCTTCTTCCCTCTAGCTATGAGTCAAATAACAGAACAGATTGTGTTCTATAGCCTTGGCTGGCAACCTGTCTACCGCAGAAAGCAATAATATTAATTCTATTCCGCCATTCGTTAACTTGAGAAAAAAAAAAATCTTGCTATTTGTACACTTTCCGAATATATATAGTGAGGGTTCAATTCCGCCATTCGTTAACTGTTCTATGAGCAGTCAATTCTCATAAGAGTAAATAACTCAGTTGCTTTTAATACCAAATCAGTTTTATCGTTTCTTTAGTAAAGGCATAACCAGCAAATCTTGTGTAAACATAATTCTCCCAGAGCATGTTGCTAAGATAGCGATGGTCACAAAACATTTCCCGGACCATTAGTCAAGCTGATATTAACCCCATTCGGCAAGGGTATTATGCGCCAGCCCTGTATCAATATTTGTACAAGAAGAATGAATAGGTATTAAATCTATAGTTGGTTGCTTATCTATAATTTTTTAGTTGTAGTGGGAGTCCGTTCTAGTGAAGGGTAGTTGTATACAGTTGCAGGTTAACGGAATTTGGCCTTGTTGTAGATAGCCCACTATACGTCATAAAGAAAGGTTATAAACCAAGAAAAGCAAATTAAATTGAAAGATAACATTTTTATATATGCACGTATCAATTAATATTTTTACAAGTTAAAATGTTCATGGCAAATAATAAGCTGAAAGAGTTTTAAGGCTTAGGGATTTGGGGAGCGTGTAAATGAGGAATGTCTTTGATGTAGTCGCTCCTTAGGTCAGTAAGTAGTTTTGAGACAGGGGAGAAGGAAAGTGGCAAGCGTAGTAGCCACTTGACTTAGGTCAAGGGGATATTGATGACACTCTTCTCCTCGAGATCTGCCTGCCTGCTGGGGTCTGTCTCTATCCGCTTTTTATATCTGCTTTTTGGATCATAGCAGCTCGTTTGGGATTTCACACTTGTATTTGATTCTGGGCTTCCGCATTGGCTGATAAATAAAATTCTCTTTAGGCTCGCAAAATGTAAATTTAATATTTGATTAATTTTTTTTTTTTCAAATGGAACATCTGCGCTGATCCAGCGGCGCACGGACGGCTTTTGGTCATTTGCCTTTTTGTCGTGAGAGGGCAAACATCCAGTCCATTGCTTTTGCTCGGTCGGTATCACCACAAATCCTTCTTTCCTAAATTTATTCTATGTCTCACTCCAGTTCTTTGCTTCTAACCTTCTTCTCTCCCTTCATTTCAATTTTGTTATTTTTTCTTAATTTCTCGGGGAAACAATAAAAAAAAATGTCAGACTGAGAAAAGAGAAAAATCAAATGTCTTCTCAAAAACATAATTACAGAACAAATTAAAACTTATTTCGTTCATCAATTACTCCGGGCAAAATGATTTGTTTCTTTTTATGTTTCTTTAAGATTTCATTAAAAAATAATTTTTTTCGTATCGCTTATTTGCCCCGACATTTCATTGACATCGATGGTTACAAAACTTTCGACCAGAGAAACAAGATTTTTTTTTCTTCAGGACATTTTATTAATTTGCTAAATAATGGCCGTGTCTTGAGAAGAAATTTGCAGTTTTTCTTTTTCGTCAGATTAAAGTGAGAATCTATTAAATGTTATTAAAGGTGACTTATTCGTGACTAAAAAAGAAAACAAAGAATATTCACTAGGATATGTAAAACAATGCTGACGTTATCTATCTATCTATCTATCTATCTATCTATCTATCTATCTATCTATCTATCTATCTATCACAGTGTGTTCATATCTATCTATCTATCTATCTATCTGAGTCTGTTCATATCTATCTATCTGTCACAGTGTGTTCATATCTATCTATCTATCTATCTATCTATCTATCTATCTATCCATCACAGTGTGTTCATATCTATCTATCTATCTATCTATCTGAGTCTGTTCATATCTATCTATCTAAGTCTGATCATATCTATCTATCTATCTATCTATTACGAAAATGTGTGTCATTCGGCAGGATTCGAACCTGCGACGCCTATCCACATAGGGGAAGCTACCATGTGATCTGGCACGTCTTAGACCTCTCGACCACGAATGACCAATAGTCTAAATGAGGTTTTAATCAAGTCTATATAACACAGTTTTCGATTTATCGCAATAACCATATCTGCTCTGAAATGTATCGTAATGTCAACATGTTACGGAAATTAACGAAGATTAACGGAACTTGGTTATAAACAACCGACAATTTGAAATGGTTTGTTTGAACATTAATAAAAAAAATATACAAAAGAAAAAAGAAAAAAAACAATAAAATAAAAATAATAAAAAACAATAAAAAAGAAATAATGTTTAAACAATAAAAAAAATAATGTTAACTTTGATAATCTTCTTCTGATATTTTTGAAAGATTAATGATTTAAAAAGTTTTAAAAAATTACTCATAAAAAAGTTCACTTACTATTTGTACACATTATTTCGCTACAATTTTGAACGGAAATGTATTTCGTTTTTTCATTCACACACATGCTGACGTTACGGAGATATAGTCAGTCACTTAAGTGCCATACACGCATTGGGTGATCATGTCCCTTTCGAGATATGACTGACTACGCAGAAGATTTTCTCGCAGTAGGTTGCCATTACATTCTGCGATAGACTGGTTGCCGACCAAGTCTATAGAACCCAATCTGTGCTTTTATTTGACTCATAGCTAGAAGGTAAAGATATGTAATAATATTAGATAGTAATTATTGGGGGATCAGTTTATTACTTCATAATAATTAAAAACTGGTCCCCCATTTTATGCCCAGTAGAAGCATTAATCATGTTTTTAACTATTATATTCAATCAGTCCGTTAAATACCGTACGTGATACACGCTTTGGACGATCATGTCTTGAAAGAGACATGACTGACTGAGCAGAAGATTACCCCACAGTAGTTTGCCACTTCTTTCTGCGGTTGATTGGTTGCCAGCCAAGGATATAGAAGCCAATCTGTACTGTTATTTGGCTCATAGCTAGAGGGGAAAGAGATGTATTATATTATTAAATAGTAATTAGTGGGGGATCAGTTTATTAATTCATAACAATATAAAACTGATTCCCCACTTTATGCCCAGTAGAAGCGTTAATCATATTTTCAACTATTATATTCAGTCAATCAGTTAAGTGCCATACGTGATACACGCTTTGGGCGATCATGTCTCGAAAGTGACATGACTGACAGGGCAGAAGATTATCACGCAGTAGGTTGCCATTGTTTTCTGCGGTAGACTGGTTGCCAACCAAGGCTATAGAACCCAATCTGTCCTTTTATTTAACTCATAACTTGAGGCGGATTTATACCTTTCCCAAAGGTATTTGTGCGTAAGTGAATGCAATGAATTGAACTGGAATTCTTACTGAGCTCTACGATTTCTCGTTCCGAGTCGATATCCACTGCACAACAAAACCACATCTAATTCGTTTATAGTTTAAACAATGATTATTTTCGCATACACACTCTTACATTTATAATAAACGTCTATTACTTTTATTACACGCGACACACGCATATAAACAAACATAAGTTTTTTTCTGTATTGAAAAAATGGTCACGTATTGTTTTATTACACGTGACAGGTATCTGACCAATGAAATCAAGCCTCAGTCAACATTATCCCTTTGGATTTTTAAAAAGATTTTTAAATCATTCATCTTTCGAAAATCTCTAAAGAAGCTTGTTAAAGTGAAACATGTTAGATTAAAGACACTTTTTTCCTACAAGTTCTTTAGTTATTCAATTCATAAAAAGTACATTTAAAAATAAGAAATAGTGTTAAGTCCGAACATTATCATTGAAGTGTCCCTCAACCAATTTGCAGACACTAGTTACGATATTCTTAATTCTTGATATAATTTGAAAATATCGCGTTCCTAAAATCAGTCAATTGATAATTATTTATAGTGGGTTTCATAGGATGCAATTACAATTAATCCAAAATAATATTTCAAATTTTTGAAATCATATTCATTTTCGGTATATGAATTTTTAAAAAAACTGCTTCTAAATTTTTAATTGTTTTTCAAGCATTCTTTCTCACCTGCTATCTGCTCCCACCGCACCTATGAAGCGCGCCTCCCCGTTTGAAAATCCCTGCCATAAGCTTTGGATTAAATAGTACAGACTGGGTTCCGAAATAAGCAATCAAAGAAGGAAGAAAACGCTGAAATTATACCAGTACATTTCCGATAGGCTACATTGCCTACGATTCCAACCGATTTCGGGGAAATTGAAAATAATATCAGCTCAAACTCCAGGGTGTCACCCGCCTCCAGTTAGTAACTCGGAAGAGGGCTTGTATTATTACACAGCGCCGGAGGTGCCCCTAAAAAGAAAAGTTCCGAGAAATTTTTGTATGAAGTTTCCGAAACACCACTTTAAACCCCGGCCTGTTGTGACGGTGGCGCCTGGATAATTAGCTACGGAATTCGTGACATGAAAATATTTATTAATTTTAGGTGAGGTTGCATGCGGAAAATAAACGTTGAATGATCAGGCTGTACCAGTCTTGAAAGTGGGAGATTTTTAAAAATTTTTTTTTTTAATCATTTCACCCCAAGCAAGGCATTCCACTGCCACTATTGCGCAGGGGGTTACATAGGGGAAGGTAAAGATAAAGAGAAGGAGGGTGATAGACGGGTAAGGATACCGAGGCTGAGGGTTGGGCAGATGGGAAGAGTGTTTGAGAGAATGGATGCGAGTTAGTGTGTTAGGAGGTGTGTTAGGAGGTGTCTATTGACCTTACATTTAAACTCCTGGAGATTGTAGCC
This sequence comes from Ascarosepion bandense, assembly GCA_037127315.1. NCBI lineage: Eukaryota > Metazoa > Mollusca > Cephalopoda > Sepiida > Sepiidae > Ascarosepion > Ascarosepion bandense. Next base: position 169,765 of record JBBBDQ010001423.1, read on the forward strand.
ATTGGGGAAGCAATCATGTGGAAGGGAATTCCACAGTCGGGAAGTGCGAGAAAAGAAGCTGTTGCGGTTACATTTCATCGGTTTCACTGTAAAAGGGTGGGACCTAGTTGCTAATCTAGTATCTCGTGCAAATTCGTACGTAGGGGACACCAGTGATCTAAGTTCATTGGCTTGCGCAATTTTTTATTTTACGAAGTCTTTACAAGTGAATTTGATCCTCACTGGGTGCTCGTTACTTTTGGCCTTGTTCCACATCTAAGCTAAGCTTAGAAAATAACCATTATACAGGATCCTACGTTTTCTATATTGAGTACTCTCTTATTATCTCCCTTTTCTTTCTTGTCCTTTTCGTTTTCTTTCTTTGAATTTGTTTCTTCCGTTCTTTTTCCCCTCAAACTACCACATTTTTTTTTTCCAACTTTAATTGATAGTCCTTGGCTCGCTTCAGCTGAGTGAAAATAAGATATTTCTAATTTTATTATTAATGACTCATATAATTGTTGCTTTACCTTTTGTTTTATATCCCAGTGTTTTGCCATTTTCGATTTTCGGCTTTTAAATCAAACAGATTGTTTTGAAAACGATACAATAAATATAAAATAGTTGTAGAAAAGCTCTAGAAAATTATAGAAAATAATGAAATATGTAATAATTAAATAATTCAAACTAATTCAAATGAGAAACACCAAATGAACAAAGAAAGGGAGAAAAAAAGGTTCGCTATAAAAATGCTTCACGATTAATTTTGACTAATTTTCTAATATTTGTACGTTTTTGTCACAGTTTTTTTTTTACATCTCAGATCCAGAAAACCTTTGAAAAGAATAATGGCGTAAAATGTTCAGTTTTATGTACAGAGAAAATAAAATCTCTGAATTCCAAGCGTTTGCTTTTCTTTTGAATAAAAAAAAATTAAAATAAAATGAAATGATTGGAATGTGAAGTGATTTTCCGTGGAAATATTGCGTCAATTGAATCGTTAAAAAAAAAAAAATATCTGAGTGACTAGATTATTACACGCATGCGTACACGTGTTTCAGTCCGGACAAGCAAATGCTGGCGCACGCGCGTTGTTGTGAAATTTGCAAAACATTAAAACATCTGTTTTACTCTCAATGAAATGATTTGATTTGATTTTTTGCTATTTCAAATAAAACACCAAATTATTAATGTTTTTCTTAGCTTTCTCGTTACACACACACACACACACACACACACACACACACACACACACACACACACACACACAGATATGTAGCATGTGTGTGTGTGTACGTGTGTGTGCATAGGCGCGTTGTGATGTAATGGATATTGGAGAGAGAACTTGGAGCTGAGTTCGAATTCCAGTTGAATTCGTTACAAGCGCAAATACCCTTGGGAGAGGTATGAATCCACTTCTTCTCCTCCCAGGTATGGGTTAAATAGTAGGACAGACTGGAACTTATAATCTTAGGTCTAAGAAATGCCAAACTATTAAGGGAAATCTTCTGCTGTGTTAATCATGAATCAAAAGAGATATGATTGCCCAAGCGTATATCAAGTAACTCTGATTTGCTTTTTTCTTTTCTTAGCTTACTTCCCTATCAACCACCCCTTCCCCCTTTTTCTTTTTTCCTTTCCTTTCCTTTACTTTTCCTTTTGCCTTTCGTTCCCCCTACCACTTCTATTCGCCCAGACATGGCTAAATGTCAACTTTTAAACTCTCAACTCAGATAAGGGAAAGGGGTGTATTCTAAAAAGAGACATTGCTATCTGTCTGCTTCCCTGTTTACTTCTTTAAATTAAAAAAATTATTAATCCCACTCCTTTTTATTTTTCTATGGATGGAAAATTTTTGGGACTTCTGCCGGTATAAATTCTTTTGTCATTTGAATTTGATTGAATAAATAATAATTCGTTGCTGAGGACGCGAGGATATCCTGGTAGAAATGGCTATTCAACGAATTTGAATCTCGAAATTTTGTTTTATTTTATAATTGGCTCTGTAATTAGAACTTAATAATTGCATTGAGCCCTCCACCTTGATCAATTTTAATATTAATGAAATTAATACTAATTAGGATCGGGTTTTGGGGATTTACCTACCTGCTTATACTTTTGGATTATATATATATATATATATATATATATATATATATATATACTATTTACATTATTCGGACTATTGTCCTCATCTTTGTTGCCATTTGTACGACGTTTCGGCCGTTTATGCTCCAGCCTTCTTCCTGTTCGGAATTTCGAACAGAACGCTTTATTGCGATCACTTGGATATAACATTATCATTCCTTGAGCAAATTCTCTTTGGTAATCATGAGTTATCTCCCGACGCTAAGTTACTTGTTCATCACTGCTGTAGCCTGGTATTGAACTCGCAGCTCTTTGTGTCAATTCACTAGAACTAACCAACGTCTATATCCATGCGTCCTTAAGGACAAGAACAACTGAATTTCTGGGACTTGTGAACCTAATGTTCGGTATTCATTTTTTACCAGAGTTCATATTGCAATTTTTTATGTTAATGGTTTTCTCTAATATTTTTCACCATAGTTCATATTGCAACGCCCGAAGTTTATCCCGCAGTAGGTTGCCATTGCTTTCTGCGTTAGACTGGTTGCCAGCCAAGGCTATAGAACCCAATCTGTCATATTATTTGACTCATAACTAGAGGGTGAAAATATGCATTTTATTATTAAGCAGTAATTAGTGAGAGATTAGTTTATCACTTCATAACAATATAAAATTGATCCCCCATTTTATGCCCAGTAGAAGTCTTCATCATGTTTTCAACTATTATATTCAGTCAGTCAGTTAAGTGCCATATGCGATACACGCTTTGGGCGACTATGTCTCGAAAGAGACATGACTGACTGGGCAGAAGATTATCCCGCAGTAGGTTGCTATTGCTTTCTGCGGAAGACCGATTGCCAGCCAAGGCTATTAAACATTAATCGGTCCTGTTATTTAACCCATAACTGGAGAGAAGAGACGGATTAATGCCTTTACCAAGGGTATTTGTGCGTAAGTGAATGCAAGGAATTTAAATGGAATTTGAACTCGGCTCTCTGATTTCTCATTTCGAGCCAATATCAACTGCACCTTAACGCGCGTCCCTTTTCTTCACTTAGATTTCTAGAAGACTCAAACTAATAGATGTACAGATGTCAATATCACGTACAGATGTATAAACAGCGTAGACATAGGAATTAACACTAGATGACCACAGACTGTTTCATGCTTAAGCACTGACGTCAGACTTGATGAATGCATTAAAACATGAAATCAACTGTCAGCATCCACTCTTCATACCGATTTGCGCACTATATATATATATATATGTATATATAACTTTTAGATGTATTGAATGTTGATTTTTTTTTAAGTAGTTTCCTTATCCTATCAGATTTTTATATATTTGACGAAATGGCATTAAAAAGAATCTCCAACTTGGTGCGTAAGTGTGAAACTCGGGTTACGACTCGAACCATCTTTTGATAGGATTTAACGTTGTTAAGCGTTTTGTTCCTCCGTTTAGGCAATCTAGCACTTTACTAATTAGGTAAGCCTTCCCTTTATCTTTTATTTTAAAGTATTGTCGTTTTATTTGAGAGTGAATTTAGAGACTTTTCTGTTGGTTCCAATAACGGTTTTTGCTTTTACTTTATATATATATATATATATATATATATATATGTGTGTGTGTGTGTGTGTGTGTGTGTGTGTGTGTGTGTGTGTGTGTGTTTATATATGTGTAAAACAAACAAAGAAGTGCTTTCTTGTCTCTGGTTGTTGGATCTGGTAAGGTAATTTAATTTTTAGTTTTGGTAAAACTTTTTAAACGACGTGCCGGGTGTCGAAGTCGGAATCTTCTGTTCAAAATAAAAGAGAAGATTTGTTTGGAAGGGAAATGCGTTCGGTCTTTTTTGGATAAGAGGAAAAAATGTATTTTAAAGTAGTCTTAGAACACAGTAAACATAACACATACCACTACTCTACATCATACATAACACCACATACATTCTGTTACACGTAAGGTAACATTCATCCTAGAAAATAGCTAAACGTTTAGCTAAAAGCACTCAGATAAACAAAATATTTAGAGAATTTTTCCGAGAGTAGCCGGAAAAACGAGAGTAGCCAAAAAAAAAAAAAAAACAGGGTGCCCGGAAAACCGAGAGTAACTGGAAAAACGAGAGGAGCCGGAAAAACTCGGATGACAGAAAAAACGAGGGTAGCCGGAAAAACAAGAGTAGCCGGAAAAACGAGGGTAGCCGAAAAACGAGAGTATTTTATGCATAAATTAGAAAGATGAAATGAGATGATGCAACTATGGTTATAAGAAAGGCGGTCAAAATAAGAGAGATGAACACGTGACCGATGATTTATTGTTATACCAGCCGATGACCATTGTGGCATAGAGCCACAGCCTCACAACACTCATGCACAGCCTCACAACATTAAGGGTACTTGCAGTGCTTTCAGTAGTAATCAGTTATTATTTGATACTGCTGCAAGGTATACAATTAGAATGCTTCAAATTAAGAATTTACACTTTATACGTACATTATATGTTTCTAAAGGCTGTCATAGACGGAAGTGATGGTGAGAGGGACTCCTCCCAATAGTGTCTATGAAGATGCTTTCATGGCATGCACTTGAAATAGCCAGAGACAATTAAGTCCAGCTCTAAGCCGAAAAATAGGAGGCGGCGGAAACCCGGCGCCTCATAACCAGCTGTATCTGGTCAATGGGAAAGAAAAGCCCGGATTTTAAACCTAACTTTGCTTTGCGATCATATCCAACCAAACACGGAAAAGTCTATGGAAGTAAATCCAGACAAAAAAACCTGAGTGGGGCCCCGAAGGCGGTAAGCTGTCAACTCCTGCAGCCAACAGGTCCCTAAATGTAATGTTTTCTTTTGTATCTTGTCGGTACGCCTGAGACATGGGGGGCAGGCAAACTCCATATACAATCACCGAGAACTTCACCCTGGAGAGGTAACTTCATTTTTTCTGGAAACAAATCGACTTGACTTTGACAAAACAGGGCGTTACTTTTATCTCTCGAGATAAACAGAAGTTTATACTCTGTTTGCCGATCAAATCTAGGTATCCAACTCTGCACTGCTTTAAAACTCTAGCAGGTGCGGAAACAAGATGAATATATTTCTGAATATGCTTGTATAAAAGTGAAAGCACGATTTTCAGTTGAAATTTGAACCCAGTACGACAGTTTATATTCCACGGCGAAAAGCACTACACTACGCATGCGTCCTTAATTTGCATTAATAGCATTTGATTGGCTTGGCTTATCTTCTGTCAGTTCGTAAAGTTCCATACGTGATACACGCTTTGCATGATCATGTCTCCAAAGAGACATGACTGACTGGGCAGAAGATTATCCCGCAGTAGGTTGCCATTGCTTTCTGCGGTAGACTGGTTGCCAGCCAAGGCTATAGAACCCAATCTGTCCTGTTATTTGACTCATAGCTAGAGGGAAGAAGAGATGTATTATATTAAGTAGTAATTAGTGGGGGATCGGTTTATTACTTCATAGCAATATGAAACTGATCCCCCAATGATGCCCAGGAGGAGGATTAATCATATTTTCAATTATTATATTAAGTCAGTCAGTTAAGTGCGATACGTGATACACTCTTCGGGCGATCATGAGACTGGGCAGTAGGTTGTTGTTGCTTTCTGCGGTAGACTGGTTGCCAACCAAGGCTATAGAAACCAATCTGTCTTATTATTTAACCCATAACTGGAGGGAAGCAACGGATTAATACCTTTCCCAAGGGCATTTGTGCGTAAGTGAATGCCATGAATTCTACTGGAATTCGAACTCGGCTCCCCGATTTGAGGAGAGGTTAGGGTGTCATAATGAAATAAATCAACAAGTGACGAAATTAGTAAAAATTACTGGAAATAGATTGAAATAAAGAAAGAAGAAAGTGGAAAAAGAGAGAAAGAAAAAGAAAGAAAGAAAGAAAGAAAGAAAGAAAGTGAAGACAGAAAGAAAAAAAGAAAGAAAGAAAGAAAGAAAGAAAGAAAGAAAGGAACAAGACAAGAAAGAAAAAAGAAAGAAAGAAAGAAAGAAAGAAAGAAAATGGAACAAGACAGAAAGAAAAAAAGAAAGAAGGAACAAAAGAAAGAAAGAAAGAAAGAAAGAAAGAAAGGAACAAGACAGAAAGAAAAAAGAAAGAAAGAAAGAAAGAAGAAAGGAACAAGACAGAAAGAAAAAAGAAAGAAAGAAAGAAAGAAAGAAAGAAAGAAAGAAAAAGAAAGAAGAATGTGCAATAATAAATAAATAAATAATGTGAATATAAAAAGGAAGAAAGAAATGAGGGGGAAAAATAAAAAGGTCATAATTTAATGACCTTCAAAACGACAGCCTAAAATGAATCCCGTTTTTCCTTAACAAGTGTCTAACCATTGGGTTGAATAAAAGCGAAAAAAACAACTTGAAGAAAAAATGGCGAACCAAATAAAAAATGGCCGCCTACTTCGCAAGAGGGAACAAGAAAAGTAGTGTTGTTGTTTCATTAACGACACACGCAAATATATTTACAGAAAAAGAAGGAGAATTTGAAAGAAAAACAAGAAAAAGGGAAAAGAAAATAAAGAATGAAAAAGACGAAGAAATATTTTGACGCGGTTTTAGCATGGAATTTCCAACGTAGATGTACTTAATAAAATGACTATAGCACAATTAATATGTCTGTCTGTCTGTCTGTCTGTCTGTCTCTTTCTCTCTGTCTGTCTGTCTGTCTGTCTGTCTGTCTGTCTCTTTCTCTCTGTCTGTCTGTCTGTCTCTTTCTCTCTCTCCTCTCTCTCTCTCTCTCGCTCTCTCTCTCTCTCTATATATATATATATATCTAATATTGCTTATTCAGATCTATTCATCTATCCCAGTTGTTTATATCTATCTATCTATCTATCTATCTATCTATCTATCTATCTATCTATCTATCTATCTATTTCATTCTGTTTATATCTATCTATCTATCTATCTATCTATCTATCTATCTATCTATCTATCTATCTATCTATCTATCTATTTCATTCTGTTTATATCTATTTATCTATCTATCTATATATCTATCTATCTATCTATTTCATTCTGTTCATATCTATCTATCTATCTATCTACCTATCTATCTATCTATGTCAGTCTGTTCATATCCATCTGTCTGTCTGTCTAAGTCAGTCAATTTATATCTATCTATCTATCTATCTATCTATCTATCTATCTATCTATCTATTTTTATACCGTGTGTTCATATCTATCTATCTATCTATCTATCTATCTATCTATCTATCTATCTATCTATCTATCTATCTATGTCAGTCTGTTTACATCTATCTATCTATCTATCTATCTATCTATCTATCTATCTATCTATCTATCTATCTATCTATCTATCTATCTAACGAACTGGAATACAATTACACCTCAGTCACCAGGCAATTAAATATTAACTATATCGATATTTGGAAAGAAATCGTTACATCTCAAAAGTGACCCGATGTCTCGTCATTTTCCTCCCAAAATTTCTACTCCACTCGGAAAAAAAAATGTTCGGTTCAGACTTACTTTCGCCACGAATGGCAACAGAATAAACGCTTCTCTTAATTGAAGCAAAAGTCGACTGTAAACATTTTAGCAGGGTTTTAAGTTCGTAAAAGAAATCCAGCCATGATATTAGTAATTAATGATCTATTTACTCCTAAATGGTGAACGAAGTAAGAAAGGAAAAAAAAAAAAAAAAAGGAAAGAAAGAAAGAAAGAAAGAAAGAAAGAAAGAAAGAAAGAAAGAAAGAAAGAAAGAAAGAAAGAGGAAAGTAATGAAGGGAAAAAGGAAAGAAGGTCGTAAACGTCGGATTTTGCTTTTAATTTCAGGTGAAAATAAAAACAAAAATTGACCTGAAAGCTTAGAACCAGCATATCCAAATGTTGGAGAATTTTTATCTTTGTTTTCACCTGAAATTAAAGCCAAAATACGATGTTTAGAACGGCTCATGATTAAACATAATAGACATTCATTGTCTCTTACATTTGACTGTATATGTTTAGAAAATATATATCTATATAAATAAAAATGTACTTGTCCGTTTGTTACTATCCACTAATCTAGGAAACGGCTACACCAATTGTTTTGAAATTTTACTATAGCATTTTAATCGAATACGAGCGTGTTTTTATATAACTTATATAAAAAAATATTACAACATTAAAAAATATATATTTTGCAAATCTATTAGAGCCGATGAGAGCCGAATCAAAAAACTTTCATTTTCAATATGGATGCATTTACAGACAACTTTGTTATTTCATAGAAAACTTATGAAAACTGTACATTTAAAGTAAACGAAGCCTTTTATTATTATTATTATTATTTCTAATTAATCAAAAATCTATATAAATAAATATGTACTTGTCAGTTTGTTACTATCCGCTAATCTAGAAAATGGCTGCACCAATTGTTTTGAAATTTTACTATAGCATTTTAATCGAATACCAGCGTGTTTTTATAAAGTCGATTAGAGCCGATGAGAGCCGAACCAAAAAACTTTCATTCTCAATATAGACGCGTTTACAGACAATTTTGTTATTTCATAGAAAACTGAAAAACTCCACCTCTAACGTAAACGAATTATATATTCTAGAATTTCTGTGAGCAAATACGAAACTTATACACGCACGATCTATATAAATAATTATAAACGATTCTTAAATTTAGTGCACAATTCCCATTTCGTTGATTTAGTAAATGAATTTATTTTATTTTTTATTTTAAACCTAAGCTTTTTATTATTATTTTTATTTTGGTGGGCGTAAACAACAGAAATCCCTTCCCTTAAAAAAAAGTTTTCTTTTTTTTTTAAAGAATTATTATCGATATCCCATTAAATTTGTTGGTTTAGTAAATAAATTTTTAAGTTTAACCAAACTGAGCCACAGCAAATATATATATATATATATATATATATATATATATATATATATATATATATATATATAAGAAAAAATTAGGCAGACACGTTATTTCATGGTAAATCGGAAGTTTTAGGCGAAACCATCATCAGCATCGGTCTTTATTGTACAGAAGATTGTCCAGAAGATTGTAAATCTTCTGTACAATAAAGACGGAAGCTGATGATGGTTTGCCTAAAATTGTCCTAAACTTCCGATTTACCATTGAAATAAAGTGTCTGCCTAATTTGTTTCTTATATTTGCTCTATTCATATTCATATATATTTAGAACATTCTTAGAGAGTTATCTTACCATTTTATGTACAGGATACTCCTTTGGATTCTTCATTATCTACACTACATGCTTATATATATATATATATATATATATATATATATATATATATATATATGCCTACGAGAGTGCAAAAAATACAGATATGTTCGGTTATACTAGGGTAGTTCGACGTGGTTAGCAAGCTTGTTTTGCTAGATCGATTATTAGTGAGTTTTCTATATTTTCGGCCTTGCGCCACCTTTAAGCTACGCTTAGTAAATTGCTAGACTATTTTTAAAGAAGATTCATTCAGGTTTAGTTTTATACGAGAGCCAGAAATGTATATCTAGCTCCTAAACAAACAGTTGATCATTTATTATTAGTGCAATTTAACCTCAGCGATAGTGCGTTGTGCTGCAGTGGATATCTGTTCAAAATCAGAAAGTAACAAGCCGAGTTCAAATTCCACTTGAACTTGTTGGATTTGCTTACGCCGGTGGTCGGTAACCTCCGGCCTGCGAGCCATATCCGGCCCTCGAGTGAATCCTGTCCGGCCCGCGGGCCATATCCGGCCCTCGAGTGAATCTTGTCCGACCCGCGCGCTATATCCGGCCCTCGAGTGAATCCTGTCCGGCCCGCGGGCCATATCCGGCCCTCGAGTGAATCCTGTCCGGCCCGCGGGCCATAACCGGCTCTCGAGTGAATCTTGTCCGACCCGCGGGCCACATCCGGCCCTCGAGTGAATCCTGTCCGGCCCTCGAGTGAATCTTGTCCGACCCGCTACTTTACTCTGGACACGGTATAAATATAGGCAAACCAAAGTGACATTTGATAGTCTGAATATATTGCGTCGAAATTTAAAAAATTAATTCTTTTTACCTGAAGAATGTGTTTTACTTTTATTTTCTATTTGTAGGGATCGCCGAAATTAGCGTACAGCCTCACTTTCACTTTTTCTGTGAAATTCCTTTCGTGGTTGGCCACTTTTAAATGAATATAAAATAGTGTTTTCAACCGATTTTAATGGAATTCTTTTCGGTACTGATTTATGAATCATTTATTTTTAAGATGTAATATTTTTTAACAAAATTCCCGTCAGATATTGAATATTGAATCCTTGCTTTCTTCAGATAAAGAAAACTTAATCATTTATTTAGTAACATGGTTCTCCTCCATGACACTGGAGCCATAGCTGTTTGGCCCTCCTCTATGACTCTACATAGCTTTTTGGCCCTCACTCTCCAAAAGGTTGCCGACTCCTGGCTTACGTGAAAATACTCCTCTAAAGAAAGGTGGGAATCCATGTCTTCTTCACGTATAACACTTAACTGAAAAAGTTTTAGAGAACGGTCGGTCCTTTCCGATATTTATTATTAGGTTGTCCCAAAAGTTCATAAACACTTGCGAAATGTGTCGGTCTGGTCCAGCACAATCGAGACAAGCGATGGGTTCAGAAAGGGCAAGAGACACCGTCGGTTCTAAAACAAGATCGATTCGGCAAGAAAGTCATGAAATAACAAAGTTGTCTGTAAACGCGTTTGGTGGAACTTTGAAGGAATCGTGCATTTGGAGCTGGTTCCGAATGGTTGTGCCATCAGTGCCGAACTTTACAGTCAGCAACTTGAGCGTCTACGAAAAGTTGAAGCAAATGTACCCGGCTCTGATCAATCGATAGCGCGCTTTGATGCAGCAGGACAATGCCAAGCCACACACCGCCAGGAAGACCAAAGACAAGTTTGAAGAGCTGGACGGCGGTGAGGTTCTGCCACATCCAACCTACAGTTCTGACTGTGCTCCATCAGATTACGGCCTTTTTCGCTGAATGCAACACTTTCTGAAGGCTGCCGATTCAACTCATTTGATGAAGTCGAGGAAGCGTGTCAAGAATTCTTTGATTCGAAGCCGGCTGAATGATACTTTGACCAGATCCGAAAGCTTGCAGATCGATGGCAGAAAGGCTTGGAAAATGATGATCTTTATGTTGAGCAATAATTTTTGCTTTGTTTTTTTTGCGAGTAAAATTTCAGTTTTTTGCAAGTGTTTTCTGGTAACCTTAGATTACTTGGCGAGTAAAATTTCAATTTTTTTGCAAATGTTCTCGAACTTTTGGGACAACCTAATATTTGAGATTCAATTCGGTGTACAATGGGATACGAAATAAAAAACAACACCGGAAAACGATAAAACATGTATTAACAATAAGGTTGACATACGGTTGAATAAGTATGCAAATAAGGGAAGGAAACGTTCTTTTCCTTTTAACGTTAAGACACCGTAGGATGTTTATAAGTAAAATTAAATGTGACATTCTCACATTTAATTTCTATTTCCTAAAATTTTCTTAAAAGCGGCCATTTTCTTAATTTTAAGAAATTTGTAAACAAACAAAAATTCAAATTTAAAAAGATTTCTGACACTTTATTTTATTAAAATTAGAAAATTAGAAGTTAAATTAATCTGATTTTAAAGAAATATTATTTACAATCTATATAATTTCTATCTGAAATGCACCAGAATTTTTTACTTAATGGAAATAATAAATTTAATCATTAAGCTTTTAATTAAATCTAAAATGAAATCTCCAAGAATGTTTTTTTCGTTTTAATAATTTCATTTTAAACTTAGGTATCGAATTTTTATGCCGGAATATTGGATATATACCTATATAATATATTCATTGAAGAGAGAAAGTCAATAAAGGATAATGCTGAAAGGTGAAAATACATACAATACTTGAATTGTTGAGTTTAACTCCCCATTGAGTTTGTAATGAGAAATGTGTATAAGTAAATAAATTGGCACCTAATTGCGACCTGCAATTAGTGCGGTGTGTATATGATATAACAAAGAAAAATGTCCCCGCGATAGCTTAGCCGCTATTGCGGGGCAAGTGAGCCATGACTGCGATTTTAAAATTCTCTTATCAAAATCAGCAGTGATACAAGTTAGCATCTATATAGGCAAGACACTTGTAGAGAGAAGTGATCAAAATGTCTCGGTAGTGATGGGGGAAAAAAAAAATATTTGAGAAATTTTTTTTTCGAAATATAAAAATATATTTTTATCCATGAAATTATTCTGAGAAAATATCAACATTTTTAGTTTTACTACGATGAAGTCGATCGGGTAAAAGAAATATACAAAAAAGACAGCTATTTTCATTTTATAGTTTCCTTAAAACTATAAAAAAAAAAAACGTGAGAGAATGTCTGTTTTTATTAGGCTTAATTGTGTTTTAACAAACAACATTAAAATGTCGACAAACTCTTAAAAAGCCATATATTCATGGCAAGGGAGGTAACTCGAATTTGTTTTAGACAGAGTTATTTCCAATAATGGCAAACATTTAAAATTTATATTTAGCATTTCAATTAAAATGTATACCAACACACACACACACACACACACACACACACACACACACACACACACACACACACACACACACACACACACTTATATATATGTATTACAGATGAGTGATCTTCAGTTTCACAGGTACACCGCTTGTCAGGGTTCAAGAAATTTAGGATGAGTTATTTGAACTTTTCTTTATCTATCTATCTATCTATCTATCTATCTATCTATCTATCTATCTATCTATCTATCTATCTATCTGTCTGTTCATATCTATCTATCTATCTATCTCAGTCTGTCATATCTATCTATCTATCTATCTATCTATCTATCTATTTCAGTCTGTTCATATCTATCTATCTATCTATCTCAGTCTGTTCATATCTATCTATCTATCTATCTATCTCAGTCTGTTCATATCTATCTATCTATCTATCTATCTATCTATCTATCTATCTCAGTCTGTCATATCTATCTATCTATCTATCTATCTATCTATCTATCTATCACATTCTGTTCATATCTATCTATCTATCTATCTATCTATCTATCTATCTATCTATCTATCGATCTAAGTCTGTTCTTATATATCTATCTGTTTCTGTTCTTATCTATCTATCTATCTATCTATCTATCTATCTATCGATCTATCGATCTAAGTCTGTTCTTATCTATCTATCTGTTTCTGTCTATCTATCTATCTATCTATCTATCTATCTATCTATCTATCTATCTATCTATCTCAGTCTGTTCTTATCTATCTATCTATCTATCTATCTATCTATCTATCTATCTATCTATCTATCTATCTATCTATCTATCTCAGTCTGTTATCTATCTATCTATCTATCTATCTATCTATTTATCTATCTATCTATCTATCTATCTATCTATCTATCTAAATATTATTAAGAATTTTATGATTACTTCAAGTGTAATACTGTCAATCATATTATTTTGATTTCTATGTCCATATTATTTATATCTACAAGCACTCTAACACTGATATTGGAGACTTTTTCACAATAAATATAGACATTTTAGCAACCCACATTTAGTCAATCCACAGTCAAGAACCCAGAAGAAAAATATTTTAATAAATACACATATTTATCCTTATCGGTAGCACGATTCGGGGTTTCATTCATCATATATATATATATATATATATATATATATATATATAGTACTGTGTAAAAGTGTTAAGACAAGAACTATTTTATCTTTTATGAGGCATCGAAATAAAGTTTAAAATCACCCCTGTCCTAACACTTCTGTCCTTATATTTTTTGCACACTACCAGTAGTGTGCAAAAAATATTAGGACAGGGGTGATTTTCCCAAAAACCTCACTGAAATTCAAATGCAGGGTGAAAAGCCAAAACTTTGTAAGAATTATTTCCCTAAAAAGGAAGAGGCAAGAAGGCTTCGGAATTTAGTTGCCCTCCTCCACCCTACCGCAAAGCCCTGATCTCATTCCTATTGAACATCTATGGGATATTCTAGATAAAAAAAACAAAATTGATAAATGTAATGTTACTTCGCAAGACATACTTTGGGAACAAATGCAAGCTGCTTGGCAGGAGATACAATTAGATACATTGAAGAATCTTGAAGGCTGTGATCAAAGCAAAAAGGCCATTATACTAAATATTAAATTTATTTTGTAACAAGCATTTTTTTCTTCTTGTTAAAGCATGTTTTGAGTAAATCAAATCAAATTACTGTAATTAAATTGTTTATTTTCTGTCAATATGCCTCATAGAAGATAAAATAGTTCTTGTCTTAATACTTTTGCGCAGTAATGTATATATATATATATATAATTCCAGGTGAAGAGGACTCAGGGTTTTACCATTTTGAGTGCCCCGGCATTTATTTTATTTTATTATATATATATATATATATATATATATATATATATATATATATATATTGTGTATTGAGGCAGAAAATATTCTTTTAAACATGTCAGATGAAATAAATTGCAAGCATTATGTCTACTTATTTTTTGTAAAATCCGTTCATACGGATAATCTTTCACGTATTACAGTAAAAAAAATGTCAGAAATGAGCTGTAACGTTGACAGATGTTATTTTCATTCATTTCTTAAGATACCCAAGTACTTTCAAACACTTTCCGGGGTCATCTTTAGGGGTATGAATTATGGTAACAAATGGAACCGGAAAATTGTGTTGCTAAAAATTACTGTAAATTTTTTTCTTGCATCAAATATAACGGTTGTCAAATTGCTAGCGTTCATTAGAACGAGAAAATGATCCAAAATGGAATTTATATATATATATATATATACACTAGCAGTATAGCCCAGCGTTGCTCGGGTATAATGAAAGCTTTAAAACTAATCCATTGTTCTGAAGCTCAGACTCTTTGGACGTTGGCACGAAAGACTAAAACAATTCCAGTTAAAGCGTAACCGTAGACTGAAAGAAAATTGAATGGATGTAAGTCAGATTTTGATTTCCTGGTATCGATATATATATATATATATATATAGTAGTGCAAAAAATTGATAATATATATATATATATATTATCAATTTTTTGCACTACTGTAAGAACTGCAACCTTGAAACTTCTGAATATCGTTTCTGATGTCTTTGTTTATGAGTGTATCAAATTTGATTAAATTCGGACCTCTCCTTCTATAACCCGATTTTTTCGATTATTAATTTTCGATATTTATCGGGGGTACCTCGCCACAAAACCTAGCTAAGAACACTCGCAGACGCTTATAGTACAACTGTGTGAATTTTCAAGAAAATCGGATCAGCCGTTTCGGAGTCTATAGGTAACGGATACACACAGACACACAGACACACACACAGAGACAAAGTCCCATTTATAAATAAGTTTAGATTTATATATATATATATATATATATATATATATATATATATATATGCACACATATGTGTCTGAGTGAGTGTGTGAGAATTTATGTGTATGTGTGTGTGTGTGTGTGTGTGTGTGTGTGTGTGTGTGTGTGTGTGTGTGTGTGTGTAAATGATAAGGCAAGCGATAGACTATTCTAACGAACCTCTTTCCTCGAGGAACACGATTAAGGCATATAATGCTGTTTTGTCTCTTGTATTTATTTACAGAAAGAGCATCAAAGAGATGTGTTGTCAAATGTTTTAATTCTGAATCAAAGAATAGGCGGACCTCAAGGAGAGTACCAAAACCTTTTACTTTGTTGTTTTTTATTTTTGTTTTTACTTTTTTCAGCGCAGTCTTATCGATTATTACACAAAGTTTCCGATTATCAAAAAAAAAAAAAAATGGAAAAAATGAACTATTTAAACAATTTTAAGAGGGGTCTCTGTTTCTCATACAACTTTATAGCAAATTGATCCTTCATTTTGGAACCATTGACGTTTAGGATCGCTTTGTTTTTTGTTTTTTGTTTTTTCGGTGGGAGTATGTGTTGTTGCTCTTGTTTTTGTCTTTTTCAAGTTTTCTTCAGTTCTTACGATGGCATCTTCTTCGGAAACTCCAAGAATGGCTTTATTCAAAAATTTCGCAAAGGATTCAGTTGTTGAAAATGCACAAGCAAAAATGTTAATTGCACAGGATCGATTTACTATATAAGGTTGTATGAAAAACTGAGCCCCCCACCAAAAATTTTTAAATATTGAAATTTTTCCAAATTTTCTTTGTCAGTCGGAAAGTTTAGGGTTTAATCGATAAGATTGCCCTGAAAAAAGTAAAAAAAAAAATGATAATCAACAAATTTACAGGTGGTGGTAATGTCGTACCGGCGAGTAGTTCTAAAATGGAGGATCGATTTACCATAACGTTGAATGAAAAACTGAGCCCCTACCCTAAAATTGTTGAAATATTGAAATTTTACCAAATTTATTTTTTGTCAATCGGAAAATTTAGAGCGCAATCGATAAGATTGCACTGAAAAAATTAAAAAAAAAAATGAAAATTAACAAATTTCAAAGTGGTGGTTGTCTCCTTCAGGTCCGCTAAAGAATGCTATAAAATACTCTCACAGTGAAAACGAAAGCCAAAGTAACGGTTCGATAAATTATATATTTTGTCGGTCTACCAAACAAAATTCTGTTGTTGCTATTTACATTATTATTTTTTTTTATTTTATATGCAATTATTATTTATTTAATTTCCACACTCAAATCTTTTGTTCGGTGTTTTTGGACGAAAATGTGTTGAGTTTTGAATGTGATTTTGATAAATTTCATAAAAAAAAACCGAAACAATGATTAGACAAGGGAGGTAACTTTAGGTAATGCAAGGGAATTAACTCTGTTGATTTATCCATATTCATACACCATTTTTTTTATATTTCAATCAGAACTATTCTTTTTCAGAAGTTTTTATCGCAAATGTCACGACAGAAAATACTGAAATAGAAAAAGAAAAAAATGCAAATTATTAGATTGTTAGCGATTTAAATATTTTTCCTAGGTTTAAGCGATACATTTTTTAAATTTTTAATATTATTCAGTATTTTTATTTCAAATTTATTTTTAATTTAATTTAATAAGTACATATAATATTATATACATATATATTTTTTTTTTTAAATCAGATACGTTAATCCAAGTGAAAAAATCAGGAAGGTAAATTCCAAAAACCCGATACTAATTAATATTAAAAATTTTATTTTAATATTAAAAAATGATACAGGAAGAGAGCTCCATGTAATAAAATATTACAGAGCAAATATAAATTAAAAAAGGATTAATTCAATGATGTTGAATGACCATTTCGATGTGAAAATCCCTACGGGGGATAACACATCACCTCAGCAACCGAAAAATCCTTTCAGAAATATTATTTAATTTGCTTAAAATGCAAATGTCTAAATGAGGAGTTACTTGCCATGTTTTTGCTGCACCAGTTCTGTTATTTAAGTATGGAGATGTATCCAAGTTGAATTTATCATCATAAATATCGGATTGGATATTGGCTTGGCCAGTTCTATGGGTTTAACAAAGTGAAAAAATATTTTTTTCATATTCACTCTTACCTTTAATTTTACCTTTATTCTATACTATTAATTGTGATCTAATTAAAGTTTTCTATAAAAAAAGAGATTTTAAATTTTTAAATTAAGGTTAAATATAAAAACATAAATTAAATATAAAAACTAAATTTAAATACAAAAATATTTGTTGCCGTATACTACACTAATACAGATATGTTTACCAAACACCAATTCTTATCCACTTTTAACCCATCCACTCCTACTCTCCCACCCCATATACATTTCCTTATTTTTCTGTTTGTTAAACCCAAACGACTGGCCATAAAGGCTGTAAAGGACCACGCCTTATCTTCTACTGTTATATATGCCTATAAAATTTTCAACATGTCTCTCTTCCTTTTTTTTTCTTTCAAATTCTAACTTACAACTTACAACTCTGATTTCCCTTTTTCCACCCCACCAAACTCTCACACATAATTCACCAATATAAGATAACGAATTTTCTATCTTCTTTTCACACTACCCGATGAGTCATTGTCCTTTCAATGTCGAAACAAAATGTACACTTTCTAGTTGATGATAATTTGTACATGTTCTAAACTATAATTTATAATGAATATTCATAGCTCTATTTTATATTGAGCACTGTTTTAAATTAATGTTTTGAATGTTGTTAATTTTTTCTTCGTTCCTTATTCACTTATATATATATATATATATATATATATATATATATATGTAAATAGGTAGATAAGTACATGCATGCAATGTGTCTATTCTTTGATATATCCGTATCTAAATGCCTTATTTATTATCTGTACTGAAAAGATTAGCTCGTTAAGAAGAAAAAAATGTCAGTCGTACCTAAATTAGCCGACCTGGAAATATTCCCGCCAAACAACAAAAGACATATTTTAACTTCCTGTTTCTAGTTTGAGGTTGTTTTCTTGTTAAGATCAAAGTGTTCCTTTTATAACCACTGGCAGCGGCTTCTTACCAAAAGAAGAACCTATGCCTCTTTCCGCTTCAACCCATTCCACCATTATTCGCTTCCCAGAACGAAATACTCAGAGAAAAGCGGGCTAATGGCCACTATTCTGAAATGCAGCTTGATCGCGGGCATTTCAGAATATTGACTCTCTGTAGTAGACCTACAGGCCAACTCACCCACGACAGACTCAAACACAGGGCCTCGGGCCGCAAGTGTCATGTATGATGAAACTAACGGAGAAAAGCTGTCATCGGGTCGGCTACCTCATTTTTAAAGGCGGCGAATCATATCAAATGAATCGTGCCGTATTGTTACGAAACAATCGACATCTTATGTAGTTATTTATTCGTCTATAAAAGTGTGGTAAATTTTCGTTTTAGGTCCCGAAGGCTTTTCCCTCTTCAAATTTATCCAAAATAGCATTATTTCTGTGTAAATGTATATGCTGAACTCAAATCAACAATTAGTTATTGGAGAAATTTACTTTTATTGATCTTAACGACCAGAAAAAAATCGAACTTCATCTCGCAATTTTTGTCTCCTGTAACTCTCACGAAGTCATGTAATTAACTGCAGAATGACTTTCGGCGTAGGCAACAAATTTCGGCCGATTTACTTCCTTTACTGAAATTTCCGCCTATTTACTTCCTGTAATGAAAGTAATACGCGTAGAAAAAAAAATCGCGTTATACTTTCATTACAGGAAGTAAATAGGCGGAAATTTCAGATAAGGAAGTAAAGAGGCCGAAAATAGGCCGAAATTTGTTGCCTACGCCGAAAGTCATTTAGCAGTTAGAGTTATGGGAAAAAAATTAGCGAGATGTAGTTCAATTTTTTCTGGACGTTCAGATCAATAAACGTAGGTTTCTTCAATAACTAATTGTTGATTTGGGTTCAGCATATACATTTGCACAGAATTAATGCTATTTTGGATAAATTTGAAGGGAGAAAAGCCTTCGGGACCTAAAACGAAAATTTACCAAAAGTGTTTATTTAACACAGACTTTCTTTCAAAACAAGTTTGACTATTTTGAGCACTAGTTGCCTCTCCGTATAATCTCAGAGTGTGGGTGTGTGTTTGGGGGATTTTCTTCAAACGCTGATATTTTTGTGAGCAATGTCAATTTTTCCTCTTGGGTGTTTTTTTTTTCTTTTTTTTTTTTCATTTTTCCATTCAACAAACAAGCTTGTTCTAACATGCGCAAGGATAACATAATTTGTTTCTGGTGCTCTGGTCGTCGCAACCACTTTGCTAAGCACTACATCTAAGGATGGTTAGAGGGCACAGACAACCGGGTGCGCATATCGCGACGTGTAGTGCGTTTCTTTGGTTCAACAAGGTTGGGCACATCTCGTCTTGGCATCTCGATATGGTGTCAAGCTTGTCTCGCTAGGTTGGTTGGTTCACCCAGAATATCAACCTTCATGAGATCATTTAATGCTGAAAATCGTTTTGATTTGTTTTATTTAGTTTATTTATTTATTTACTTTTTGTTTATCAAGATTCATTGGGATTTGTTTTTAAGAGCAAGGTCCCCAAGTTCTACCCTTGTTATTTAACCCATAACTGGAGGGAAGGGACGGATTAATACCTTTCCCAAGGGTACCAGTGCTTAAGTGAATGCAGGGTATTCAACTGGAATTCGAACTCGGCTCACCGATTTCTCTTTCCGAGCCGATATACACTGCATCACAACGCACATACGTCACTAAACGCTTACAGCACCTGGTATTCTCAAGCGGTCACCCATCTAAGTACTGATCAGTCTCAACGTTGCTTAACTTCGGTGATCAAGTCTCGCTATGATTAGTGAGTTCGATGCTCACTGGGTTCCCTTTATTCATGGCCTTTTGCCACATCTAATCTATGAGGGAGGAGATGTCAGCGCTAGTTTCTTCTTCGACCAAGTAAAGTATGGTGCCCTCCCAGTAATCGTGTTGTTCGTAGATGATGAGAAGTGTACTGCCCTTTGCAGAGCCTGTCTACGTTGACACAACTGAGCGACTTATTCTCCTTGATAAAGTCCCTCATTGGACGAAACTTGTCGGCTAAGATAACTTTTATTATGTCTTTATTCATAGTATTTTAATATATATATATATATATATATATATATATATATATATATATATATATATAGTAATATGCAAAAGTATTAGGACAAGAACTATATTATCTGTAAGCGGCATCATTAACAGAAAATAAACAATTTAATTGAAGAATTTATTTTTGATTTACTCAAAAAATGTTTTCACAAGAGAAAAAAATACTTGTTACAAAATAAATTTAGTATTTAATATAATAGCCTTTTGCTTTGATCATAGCCTTCATTCTGTCAGGCACGTACATCACAAGCTTCTTCAATATAGCCAATGGTATCTCCTGCCAAGCAGCTTGTATTTGTTCCCAACATATGCCTTGCGAAGTAACATTAGATTTATCAATTTTTTTATCCAAAATATCCCATAGATGTTCAATAGGATTGTGAGAGCCAATTCAAATTCCGAAGCCTTCCTTCCTCTTCCTTTTTAGTTAAATAATTCTTACAAAGGTTTGGCTTTTCACCCTGTATTTCAATTTCAGTGAGTTTTTTAGGAAAATCACCCCTGTCCTAATACTTTTGCACACTACCGGTAGTGTGCAAAAGTGTTAGGACAGGGGTGATTTCAAACTTTATTTTGATGCCTCATAAAAGATAAAATAGTTCTTGTCCTAATACTTTTGCACAGTACTCTCTCTCTCCCTCTCCCCCACTCTCTCTCTCTCTCTCTCTCTCTATATATATATATATATATATATATATATATAAGTATTAAGCGTAGGGCCATTTTGTATTTAACTAAGTGGAAGAAGGAAGGTGAATGTGTTACCGAATCATCACCTTCTTGTAGAGAGACACACTGTCAGTTAAGTGCCATACGTGAAACACGCTTGGGCGATCATGTCTCGAAAGAGACATGACTGACTGGGCAGAAGATTATCCCGCAGTAGGTTGCCCTTGCTTTCTGTGGGAGACTGGTTGCCAGCCAAGGCTATAGAACCCAATCTTTCCTGTTATTTAACCCATAACTGGAAGGAAGAGACGGATTAATACCTTTCCCAAGGGTATTTGCGCGTATTGTACTTTAATGAAAGTCAGTTGTTTTTATCGTAGATAAATTTTTTTCCTTGTGAGGTTTGCAACTTTTATCGATAAATTTGACACTGTCACGCTACACTTTCTTTTTACTCCAGTCTAATTCCTAATACAACTAGATTGCAATTTCTGTCCGTTCTTAAATAATAATAATAATAATAATAAATAATAATAATAATAATAATAATAATAATAATAATAATAATAATAATAAAAGGATAGGATAAGACGCTATGAAAAAAGAGCAAGATTTTACAGACAAAACAAGATTTTTCAGACTGATACAAAGAGATTTTACAGGGAAATAGGTAAAAAAAGAATGGAAGAAGTCACACAGTTCTGGGAAAAGATATGGGCTTGCCCTAAAGAACATAGCTAGGAAGTACATTGGATTGAGCAAGAGATAGAACGAATAAAAAATAAACCAGAACAGACATGGTCTGGAATTACAGAAGATGATGTTAAATTTGCACTAAAAAAAGCACACAATTGGAAATTCCCAGGTATAGATAAAATTCCTAACTTTTGGCTATATTATTTAAATGCAGCACATAAAAAACTAGCCAAAGAACTTCAAGAAATGGTTGACGATCCCACTAAAATTCCTGCATGGATGACCAAAGGAATTACATTTCTTCTACCCAAGAATGGTGACACAAACAATCCGAAAAACTACAGACCAATTACATGTCCTCCGACAACATATAAACTATTAACATCTATTTTAACAAAACGGACATATTTATTCTTAGAAAGAAATGACATGATACCGCTTGAACAAAAAGGGTGCAAACGTGGCTGTTATGGTTGTAAAGACCAATTGCTAATTAACAAAATGATCCTGGAAAACTGCTACAGTACAAAGAAAAATCTTAGTAATGCCTGGATAGATTATCGAAAGGCATTCGATAGTGTGCCACATTCCTGGATTTTAAAAACTTTAAATATATACAAGATATCGCCCGTCATCATCAATTTCATCAAACAGTGCATGTCTATATGGAAAACAACCCTTTACCTCAATCATATAAATGGAACCGATAAGTCTGATGAAATAAAAATCAAAAGAGGTATATTTCAAGGTGATTCTTTATCTCCCTTACTATTCTGCATATCATTAATAGCACTAACCAGTCAACTTAATAAGACAGAATGTGGTTATAAAATAGGCCAAAAGAAAATAAGCCATCTATTTTACATGGATGACTTAAAGTTATATGCTAAGAATGATAATGAGCTGGAAGGTCTTCTGCAAACTGTAAAATGCTTCAGCGAAGACATTGGAATGAAATTTAATTTGAATAAATGTGCTAAAGCTACAGTTTTACGTGGATCAATACAAAAAACATCCTCAATTAGCTTAGACCCTGCTGTAACAATAAAAGAATTGAAACCAGAAGAAGCTTATAAATACCTAGGTGTAAATGAGAGCGAAAACATTCACCATAAAAAAATGAAAGAAATCGTGCGTAAAGAGTACTATAGAAGGCTTCGAATGATATTAAAAACTGAATTAAATTCACAGAACAGAGTTATGGCCATTAATAGCCTTGCAATCCCAGTTGTTCAATATAGCTTTAACATCTTAAACTGGACTCTAAACGACATCAGGCGAATGGATTCTAAAACAAGAAAGCTTCTTTCTAAGCATAAGATGCATCATCCAAAGGCTGATGTAGACCGTCTATACATATCCCGTAAAGAAGGTGGAAGAGGTCTTATTCAGCTGGAATTGCCATACAAGACAACTATTGGCTTACTAACATACATAGAAACAACAAAGGATTGGATGATACAATTAGTAAGGCAACATGAAGAAAGAAAGAAAGAAAAAATATTCAATAATAAAAGAAGGCAGTAAATACAAACAAGATTTACAGTTAGTAGATTCTGTAGAAAAGCAAAACAGAAGCCAAGAACCAACTATTGCGGCAAAAAACATGAAAATGAAAGCCAAAGATAAAGTTCTTGAACAGATGAAACAGCGCTGGCAAGACAAACCTCTGCATGGCCAATATCCAGAACGTGCCAATAAATCCAATGTTGACAAAGTTAATATTCATCGATGTTTACGTGCATCTGGATTAAAGTATGAAACTGAAGGCTTTATTCTTGCAGCACAAGACCAAAGTCTTTTCACTAGAAACTTTCAGGCAAATATTATGCATAATAATATGGATCCAAAATGCAGGTTTTGTGATAAACACCAAGAAACAATAGACCACCTAATCTCATGCTGTTCTGTACTTGCCCCAAGTGAGTATAAAAATCGCCACGATAGAGTTGGGCAATATTTACATTGGGCAATGTGCAAACATTATGGAAAATCTGTAAACAAACACTGGTATGAACATCACCCAGCACCGGTTACAGAAATAGAAAATGTAATCATTCTATTGGATTACATCATCTACACAGACAGAAAAATTGAAGCAAACAGGCCAGACATTATTGTTAAAAACCAGAAAGAGAAAACTTGTCTATTAATTGATATGGCTTGTCCAGCGGATTGTAACATAGCAATCAAGGAATTTAAAAAACTGTCAAAATATAAAGACCTGGAAATTGAAATAGAAAAAATGTGGAAATTGAAAACAAGAGTTGTGCCAGTGATAGTAGGTGCACTTGGAATGATAAAAAATGGAACAAAACAACACATTGAAAGAATCCCTGGAAACCCCAGCTTAAGAGATATACAAAAAATTGTCTTATTAAGCACAGCCCACACACTAAGGAAAACTTTATCTATGTAATGCTGAGGATGATAGGGAAGATAGAAAAACATGAAATGGAGCCATAACAACACGCCACTACCTGCCTTAGGTCTCCCCGCAGACTTGGTTGGTAGTGAGACCAAAGCAGAAATCGAAATATGATGAAAAATGACATCATAATAATAATAAAGCTCACATCTTTTTACATTTCTGGGGGTTTCCGGGAGAGAGCTGAAATTGGGGATTTTTAAACCGAGGATGAATAGAGGATGAAGCGTATTTCGTGTTTTATTTTATTTTTTTTTTTTGTTTCTGTTTTTTGTGTGTATGTGTCCCTGGTTCATAGTTTTCAATTAGGTTTTCAGCCGAGCCACAATTAAAGCTGCTAGGTATTTAAGTCCTATTCCAGCCTTCCTCTTCTTGTCTACCCGTTTTTCTTCACCCCTTCCAGTCAATGTTGAATATTCAAGCAAAACAGACGTGACCACTAACGATGAACTGTCAAACCTAAATCTTGCTGAATACCGGAAACTAATTAGCAGCGTCGCTCTTGATTAAAGAAAACTTTAATTGCTTAAAAATTATTCATGTCAAAGCAAGAAAATGTCACTGAGTGATTGGTTCGATCTCAAGCTATCGATTTTTCTAAAAATATATTTAAACTAATCATAATAGAGCGCTAGAAAAAAAAAACACATATTGTCTTTTCGAAATAAGGGCATCGGCAGCCATCATAGAAAATAAATTTTACCTTGAAGGTAACAAGGGTCAATTACAAAACCCGACAAAAACTTTAATTATGATCGAATCCTTATTATAAATTCTCTTGTGAACGGTGTCTTCGGGTACATTTCTAATTAACTTGATGTACAAAAGTGACAAGATATTGAAACTTTCAGCCACCTCTGATACTATTTTAGTCGATAATTGTCTGTAGCTAGTCCCATTGTTTGAAGGCACGTGTCGTAAGTCATTCTGTACAACAAGCATGAATTAAAATCTTTAACCAAATTTTGAATATAATTAATTATTAATTATGGTAATACTTTTTTGATTTTTATTAAAAATATCCGTAATTATTGTTACAATTCGTAATATCTTTGTGACTAGCGAGATATTCAGTATAGAAATTGTGGGATTTTACGCGATTATTTTGTAGTGAAGTGTAAGTAAATTTTGACAGAAAATATAGTTATCAGCAGGTGAAATGAACTCCCCCCCCCCCAAAAAAAAAGCGGGTTACAAACTGAAAATTAAGAAATGTGTGGAAAGTGTTTTAGCAAAGGGCAGAAAATATTAATGTCAAGCAGTACAGGATGCCGTTTTGAAATTTATATTGGAGTTAATTGCGTCACCGTGCTCTTTTTCTCACAGACGGGGCCCAACTGACCCAACTAGTGCAGTCGTCAAAATCAAACGACGCACATGTGCGAAATTAAAAATAAAAATAACGACAATTTACTCATTGCACCCTGAATATTACTGTCGATTAAGATTTACTGAAAAAGAAAAATGAAAAAACAAAAAAAATCCACTATATAAACTTTTTGAAGGGAACTGAAAAATACCCACTTTATATCCTTTATTAACGGTGCTGAAAATCCCCACTATGTACGTTATGAGGAGATGCTGAAAAATTGACATCTTTATTGACTTCCACAATAGTGACCAAATGACCAAGAATCAAACATTTTGACCGGGTTGACAATGATTCAACATCTTGCATCATTATATATATATATATATATATATATATATATATATATATATATATTTCAAGGTGGTGATGGTGTGTTGGGCTGCTGGATCATGTAATTTAAATTGTGTGTATTTTGGCAGCATTTTTTCATTAATGCAGGTTTCATTGAAGAATATAGACAAGTTCTGTCTATTAATTTTGTGTAGGATCCGTTCATGAACACAAAATTAATAGACAGAACTTGTCTATATTATTCAATGAAACCTGAATTAATGAAAAAATGCTGCTAAAAGATATATATATATATTGTAATTTTGTTATTACAATGGTTTATAAAAGCATAATATCACTACACAAAAATTTTCATGTTTCAGAACAATACTGTTCTTCTTCAGGTGATCTATCGAGCACACTTTATAAATGTAAACGATTGAACAGTGGGTTTTAATGTACGTGCTCTTCCAGTTCCTTTTAACACACACACACACACACACACACACACACACACACACACACACATACTTATATAAATGTAGAGAGAGGAATATTTTATTATAAGTTTATAATAAAGACATGGTTTACTACAACACAAGAGCCGTTGTGTTTCGATACTATCTTAGTAGCACCTCGTCAGGCAAGGAAATGGTTTTTCTATCAGGAATCATTATATATAGAAGCTTCAAAACGACACAATTTTCACCATATCCAGACAAATTGTCGCTTGTTCACTACATTTAGTGAAAAATAACTTAAAGAAAATGCTGTAAACGTTTCACCATGACACGCGATATCTTTTCAGACTTGCTAATTGCTACAAATATAACCATTCAATTTATTTCGTCACTGGTATGAAAAATGTCTGGATCTCAAGTCATTTCAAGCCTCTACCTCACCTTTACCCTGACAATCAAATCTCTTCTATCCGTCATGACCTGACTTTATATTGTTTCTCTGAGACAAACCCTCCGACCTCCTCGACACTTGTCTAATAAGATAGTACCAAGACACAATTGTGTCGCAATAAACTATGTTCTTATTATAAACTTATAATTAATATATTACCATATAAAATGCTCTTCTAAGTATCGAACACCCTTAATAAATTAAATCACTACAAACAGTGTACTGTCAACCCATTAGTTTCTATCTTATATATATATATATATATATATGTCTCTTCTAAAATATTTTCGCGGTTTCTGCTCTGATGAACTTACCTCACTGGTACCCCCTATATAGGAATTTCCTCGAGCCACAAGATCAGCAACTAGGTCCCACCCTTTTACTGTGAAACCAATAAATTGTAAACGCAAATTCTACTCCATCAGCTTCTTTTCTCGCACTTCCCGCCTGTGGAATTCTTTTCCGCATATTGCTTTCCTGAGAGTTACAATCTCCAAGAATTTAAATGTAAAGTCAATAGTCATCTCCTGTCTCACTAACTTACATCCTCTATCTCATGCTTTTCTACATCCACCCCACTCTCATCAGTACCGTCTTCCCTCTCCTACTCTCTTCTTGGCACATCCCACAACCTGCCACTCCTCATAACATTCCTCCTCGTCCACCCCACTCTCATCAGTAATCTCTTCCCTCTCCTACTATCCTCCTCACACCCCTGCAACCTCTCACTCCTCAACATTCCTCCTATGTAAACCCCTGCACAACAGTGGCAGTAAAATGCCTTGCTTGTGGCGACACGATTATATATATATATATATATATATATATATATATATATATACTGTTAAATATAAGAGGCAATGAATATTTATTACGTTTAATCATGAGCCGTGCTAAGCATCGTATTTTGCCTTTAATTTTAGGTGAAAATAAAGACAAAATTTCTCCAACATTTGGATAATTTTTTATTAAGTTGGTTCTAAGCATTCGGCTCACATGGGCCATCTTCAGAGAGGTTACAAGGACGTTGACATAAAAACATCCACCATCAGTGACGATTTTATATGTTTTATATGGTACTAATAATAAACCCACTACATATGTTGGTTTTACTACAACCACGCTCTCCCCTGGACTTACCTGTCACCTTTCTGATCAAAGTACAATTAAACAACATTTTTTTAGAAAACCATAGCCATGTAGGTAATATCAGACAGTTTCTAGCCAACAACACAATAATACTCACTCATACACACAGTAAAAAGAACCTTCAGATATTGAAGGGTATCTACATAAAATCAAAACAACCCACACTTAATAAAAGCACGTTTAAATCTGGTCATAACACATTACATTGCATTTAAATATATGGTTCTGTTATCATTTCGAGCTCTCACGCGGTGTGACATCATAGAACCGGATTACAAATTTACGAACTGCGTTTGGTATTTTTGGTAACTGTTATTCTTATTTACCTTTATTATAATTAAAATAAACCCTCTAAACACAAGTAAGTAATATAGAAATATAGGAATTTGTGAAAGCAATATTGTATGTCTGGCCTTCAAATTCTTTGATTCACACTAATATATATATATATATATATATATATATATATAAAAGGCAATCTGTAAGTCTGTGTGTGACTGTTCCCTATGCCCGCCTACATTTTTTAAGCTACGCCATTCAACCTTTCTAGGTATACATATCTACAGGGAAGCCAGGTCGACACATACTTTTTGAGTTTAAGTTCAGCAAATTTTCCCTTTCGCACTTTTTGGCCAATGGAGCCGATTGTTTACATTTGCTCTGTAAAACATCTAATATCTAAGATGGTTGCTGAATTACGTAACAGAAATCAAATCACACGTGTCAAACGCGACTAAAATATTTTTTTATTAAAAAAAAAATGAGCCTTTATATTTAATTTTTATTCTGACGTATTAAAAATTCATTTAGTCAACTAAAAAATGTGAATATTTCCTCGTAATTTTGAAACAAAAGAAATATTTTAAAAAAAGTGTTTTTTCAAACGAAAACAAAAGATGTGAAAAAAATGGCATCTTCTCCTACTACTAAAATGTTCTGAGTTGCATTATCAAAGAAGAAATTACTACTAAAATTCCACTAGTTTAACCCTATAAAAACTAATAAAGATAAAATTAAATTTTTAAATTTAAATACCAGAGTATCCTCCTAAATAAAAATAAAGGGAGGGCGATCATTAGTATGTGCCATCATAGAAATAAATATAAATTTCAATGATTATCCTATTCTCCCAATTAGTCAAAATTAGTTTTTTTTAAATTAGCTTAGCAGATACTTCCCCACTACCTACCACTACTGTCAAGCCACATACCTTACACAATCAAAGAAGAAATTACTATTAAAATTCCGCTAGCTTAACCCTATAAAAAAATACCTCCCAACCTTTTCCTTTACTAGAGCTAACCTCTGAGCTTAGAACTTTTCCTCTTTCTTTATTTATATGGAGCTGAGAATGCACGTCTTGAAATGACATGCTGAAAATGGCTATTCCCCCATTAAGTTTATATATATATATATATATATATATATATATATATATATATTTCGAAATTATTTGTTTGAAGATTATTTTTAATGAATGCTCACATTTGAGCAGATACTCCGTTTTTATTATTAATCAGTATGTTTATTTATTTAAATATACCAGCCTGAATATTCGAGAAATCTTGTTACAAATACTTTTAATAAATGTTAAGACGGAGAAGTGTGTTGTGACGCGTTCCACTGAAAAAAAAAGTCTTCTCATATTATCTATCCGAGATACGTATTATGATTTTTTGAAATTATGCACAGAAAAAAATAGTCGAAAAGTGAGCAATAAATTAAAAATGAAGCAAGAAAAACTGGAGTAGTAATTTGCCAGTCTGAAGACGTTCCTCGATTTTCTTTCTGAACAAAACGCGTCACCACACAGTTTTCTGTCTTGACACCTATTCAAACACTCACACGCAGACACAGGAACAATAAAAATATAAAAAATTAAAATCATAGCTAATTTGATGCAGACGATTTTCATTAAACTTGAAGCAAATATAAAATGAGACAAAAATTGGTTCTTTGGATAACGAACAGTAAATAAATAAGCCAAATTACTCGTCTGTAATTTCAAAAATGTATTGAAAAAGAACGATAAATTGCACAAGAACTCGTTTTTATTATTAAAAAAAAAAGGCGGTAGTTACTTTATAAGTAAAACTGACAAGCGTATATTAAAGACATTTGTATTTTAGCCGCTTCTTAGTAAGACATTTTTATAACTCTTCAAACGGTAAATCCAGAAAAATGGTAACCCTTTGGCTGGAATTATATCAAGTACATTGATTTATTTCTAGAGAGCTGTCTTCAGGCAATCACAGGTTTCTGTAAGCAACCGAAATATGTTCCCGTTTTAAATCACGAAAGTGTTGATAAGCTGTAAAAATGTTGGGCTAAGGTTAATCATTCATAACTGAGGTGTTAATAAAGAAGGATTTGATCAGGCCCACCCCCAAAGTACTATAGAAGGGACCGCGTTCACTGAAAATCATTTGGACCCCACAAAGAAAATTGGGAGCTATTTGATTTTTACAACACAAACAATTTTCAGCGCTTGATATGATTTAAATGGTATTAAGCCTTGTCGTGCATATTGTCCAAGAAAAAAAATTTCATTATAATTAAAAATAAAACAAAAGATTTGCTTCTTTTTTATCACTTAGTCGCTGTTAGATCAAACTGAGTGTTAGAATATCGTATCAGTCATTGCTCTAAAACATTACTCTAAAACGTTTAAACTCTCTAATTTAAAGACCATTTGTTCAAAATACTCTGCCGGTAGGCATGCTTCTGCGTGAGCCGAGAAATCTCTAGAAACCTTCACACACAGCTTATGTGTGTTTTATATTGTTATGAAGTAATACACGGATCTCCCACTAATTACTACTTAATAATATAATACATCTCTTCCTGCTTTAGCTAAGACTCAAATGACAGGACAGATTAGGTTCTATAGCCTTGGCTGGCAACCAGTCTACCACAGAAAGTAATGGCAACCTACTGCTGGATGATCTTCTGCCCAGTCAGTCATGTCTTTTTCGAGACATGATCGCCCAAAGCGTACTTAACTAACTGACTGACTGAATATAATAGTTGAAAATATGATTAAGGATTCTACTGGGTATAAAGTGGGGGATAAGTTTTATATTGTTATGAAGTAATAAACTGATTCCCCACTAATTACTACTTAATAATATAATACATTTCTTCCCCCACTACTTATGAGTCAAATAACAGGACAGATTGGGTTCTATAGCCTTGGCTGGCAACCAGTCTACCATAAAAAGTAACGGCAATCTACTGCTGGATAACCTTGTGCCCAGTCAGTCATGTCTTTTTCAAGACATGATTGCCCAATGCGTGTATCACGTATGACACTTAACTGACTCTTTGAAGCTCTTGTTGAGTATATAGATCGGAATTCGACAAGATGATAGAATAAAGTAAAGAACAAATTAGCAAACGTTTATCAATCTGTTTTAATTTCATTAAAACTTCCTCCGATAAAAAGAGACAGTAAACTGGAATGATGTGGTTTGGGTCGATTTTTATCAGTCTGAGATATAGTGGGTATTCCCGGCTATATACCCACTATAAAATGACCATGTGTCACATCTGGCCTTGCGTGGGATGGCTAGTAAATACAGGAAAGGTCTTAGGCATTCATCTGACTGCTCTATGACACTGTCAGCACTCTGCCTTCGGGTAGAGGGCGTTCTCTGCTTCCGAGCAGAGAGCACAAACCCAGTCGTTGTTCCGCCGAAGGGTAGAATCTCGACTGGGGAAAAATAGACAGAGATTTTTTGGCCCGGCTATATGGCCGGGAATACCCACTATAAAATGATCATGTGTCACATCTGGCCTTGCGTGGGAAGGCTAGTAAATACGGAAAAGGTCTTAGGCGAAGGCATTCACTATTCGATAGTCGATTCCGCTCCAACCCGTGGCTTGCCTATATGTGTATTATTGTTAATTGTGCCTTAGTACAATAAATCTGTATTTCTTATTCCTGGTGTGGAGTTCCATTCTTCAACTGATCATTTTATACTGTGTTCCTTTTCGGGATATATCAGTTCGATACTTCATTCTATCATATACAGCGTGTCCCAGAGGTCACACACCATATTCCAATATTTATTTTTTCTATGTTTCATATTTGATCTGATATGGGTGAGAAACTAACAGTACATAAAAAAGAGTTAAATTTGTTTTTATGTTTGGAAGAGATGGGGCAAAATACCGGTCAGTATCTCAAGAATTCAACCGCAATCATCCTGAGCGAGAAAAAACATTGAGCCATCCCACTGTCTGTTGTTTGATCAAATGCTTCCAAGAAACCGGATCAGTTGCTGACCGTGAGAGATCTGGTCGATCAAAGAGTGCAACTGATGAAGAAACATCCACCATGTTTTTCGCGAATCTTGCTAGAAGCCCCGTGAAATCAGTAAGGAAAATAAGCCAGGAGCTAACGATTAGCAAATCATTAGTGCATCGTATTCTTAAAACACAGAAACAGAATTGACGCATGTGTTAATGTAGAG
The DNA here is from genome assembly GCA_037127315.1 of Ascarosepion bandense. Taxonomy (NCBI): domain Eukaryota; kingdom Metazoa; phylum Mollusca; class Cephalopoda; order Sepiida; family Sepiidae; genus Ascarosepion; species Ascarosepion bandense. Next base: position 202,418 of record JBBBDQ010001423.1, read on the forward strand.
GGTAAACAATTTTAGCATCTGTTGTGATTATGATCAATAAAATTGATATTCATATGTATTTTTATAAAAATCTGGATGGTGTTCGACTCCTGAGACACCCTATATATATATATATATATATATATATATATATATATATATATATATATATATATGCCACCCTAATGACCTTCGTTAATAATCCTGTATACACTTCAAGATAGCATCTCCCTTGGTGAATATTTTATTTAATAGGGGCTGTTTATTTTATTAAAATATTAAACTCTATTAAAAACTTCGAGGACAATACCCAACACCTTATATATATATATATATATATATATATATATAAGATGTTGGATATTGTCCTCGAGTTTATATATATATATATATATATATATATATATATATATATATACTACAACATTAAATCTGATCCATTCTTTTTAATCATATATATATATATATATATATATATATATATATATGATTAAAAAGAATGGATCAGATTTAATGTTGTAGTATATTTTCTCGATTTTCGGATGAGGTGTTAATAATTTTCCTACGAGTTATGGATAAATTGTCTGGAATTATTTTTTTTTTTTCAAGTATTTTTGACTTTTGCAGTCATTATGAAGAACCTATGTAATGACTGTGTGTTAGATAGAATTTCTTTGTCTACATCCGGGTATTCTTTGGAAGGCTAGACTTTTGAAACGGTCTACCGTGTCGGAATGCCTATTGGCTATTGAGAACGAGGCTGCACACACATAAAAGGCGATTAATCTTATTTAATTTCATTTATTTATGAATTAATTTGTTTACTTTTTTTTATTATGATACCGATATGGTACGTTCCCACTATATCATTTATGCACTTTATGATACCATCTCATGTGAGGAATGTTTTATTTAATACGGGCTGTTTATTTTCTTATAATATTAGACTCTATTAAAAATTTCAAGGACAATACTCAACACCTTATCCGAAAAGGGGGAAAAATATAATCAAATATTAAACAGACAGACCGCCTTGGTTATTTTTAATCAAATTTGTTTAACTACAAATCATCATTCAAGCTAGAAAGCCTTAGGGATTGCACCAAAATTAACCAAACTATGTGTGAAAGTTAAAAGAAAAAACTGAAAAAATCCTAATATGGGCTGGAGTATATTAAGAAAGGCCAGACCTTGCAGCGGCGGTGATATCTGCAGATTGGGCCAAGAAGTAAAGTTGGTTAGAGATTCATTTCCAGAATAAGTAAAGTTTTAAATGAAAAATCTTAAGTTATGTCCGGCTGTATAATTAGAAAATAAATTTTGGTTTGTTGAAAGTATGCACAATACTATTTAGCTTGTCTTAATTAAACTATCCCCTCATCTTTAGGTTCCTGTTATGCGTTTTAAAATTCCTGTTGTGCGTTCAAAATGAAGCGTTAGGAAATCAGTTAATTTATAACGCCGGATGATACCGAAAGGTTGAAATCCTGGTAGCGTAATCATCATTTCATATATATGACGACTGTTTATTAAACTGGAAGGCGACCATGTCTACACTTTAGTTCGTCGTCTGCTGTTGTCGTCTGCTTATAGGATTTGCAATAATTCTTAAAAACTGAAAGTAGTTCTTTTACATTGTTGGCAAACTTATTTTGAATATTTGTTTGTTTGTTCCGTGTTTTCATGATTGATATATACCTAATTATATATGTACCTTACCATGTATGTACCTTACCATATATGTACCTTACCAGACCCGGTAAGATTAGATTTTATGCTAAATAGCTTATAGCAGAAATGCTAATCATATTCTTTTGCATTTAATCGTGCACAACTTATGTGCAAATAATCTTGGGAAAGGTATGAATCCATTCGTTTCCTCCCCAGTTATGGGTTAAGTAATACGACTTGTGTCTGGAAAATCACTGTCATCCGCAAGCAATTGTTAATTTGCATGCAGTTGTTCTTACGATCTTTAAGAGGTGTCGGCTTTAAATAACCGAAGAAATAAAACAATAAATCACCTCTTCACATAAATCCGAATTTGACTTTTCAAGGGTCATGCCTTCGAAAATACCATTCAGTCGGGATGTGAATCAAGACAGTCTCATTTTCTGATCACATGTTTTGTTTTGACTTGGTTGAAACATTCTTCACACGCACGCACACCCACACACACAGACTTTGAAATGAATATGTTCAAGTTATTTTTATTCTCCTCACGTTAACAGTAGGCATGAACTAATTTGTCCCTGCCCTTTGTAGTAACGTTAGATTTCTTAATAAAATGTTTTCTCACTAGGGAATTTTCATGGTTAAGAAAGAAAAGGCTGCTCCGAGTACATTTGGAAACACCCCTCTCCGACAAAAGTAGTTTTCTTGCCCAAGCATTATTGCTTGGGCAAGAAAGCTAAAAAAAAAAAAAACCGGTAATATAAAATAAAAATGGTAAAAAGCTTAAATGTCCATAGTAAAGGCATGAAACCGCTTGTACTTAACCTTCGTCTTATAACCAAGTATCTTGGCAAAAATACTTTTTATCTAGTCTAATACGCTGACGAGTGATGTTGGAGTGGATGAGTAAACACTTGTTAAACCACCTTCCAATAAATATATGCCAACGCTGTAGCGGCTAAAAAGCTGTAGCTGCTATTTTTAGCCTTGACAAGAAAAACAATTCTGCAAAAACTTTTACTGAGAATTTCTTATTTTTCTGATTTTATTTTTGTTCTAACTTTCTGGCATTTTCCGACATTTATGAACATGCTTAGTGGTCGAAATTGTTGCGCATTTTCAACAAGCGGAAGTCATTGTGAAAGAAGATATTTGAAAACAAATACCGCTTCCTCAATTTACAACTTATTTTCTTCTTCCAGATTAATCGAATGTTTTGTACACATTCTCTTTTTTCAATTGTATGGCATTTCAATAAAATTCTACAAATTTCCAATGAATTCTTTTGACGGCTATAAATACAATTTATATTATTTACATATTTTTTTTCCAATTTTATTAATTGTTAGCATGCAGTTTTAAATAAATTAAGTAATTCTGAATTGATCGTTGATGGAGCAAAGATATTTGTAGGAATCTTTTCAGAAAAGCCAAAATGAGTTCTTGAGCAAGGCACCGCCCTTAAACAACGAAGGATTTAACCACAAAACAACGACACAATCAAATGTTACCAAAATCACAACTGAAATAGCAAACAAATATATGACAAATCAAAAAGGGATTTGTTTATGTGTGTGTATGTTTATCAGTGTTTGTTCCGTTTTGTAGCAATGTGTGGTTTGCGTGTCTGTGCGCATCGGCTAATATGCCTGTAGTTCATTTTCAATAATACAATCGCCTTGACTGAGACGAATGTTTTAGAGATGCTGGGATTTATTTTTGGCTATGAAAAGGCTGGGAAAATGAATTATATTATTTTGTAACACTTAAAACGTTTTAAAAGCTGTTCAGTTTTAAAATCGAATAAAAAGAATTAAAATAATTTTTTCAGAAGAACCCAAGAACACTATTTACGGAAAAATTGCTGTAATAGTTTCTTTCCTCGTAGCCACGATTGACTATCTAAAAATATATTAGTCAAAGAACAAGCACTGCTTTCAAGATTTGTTTTTAAAGAAGCTGACACAAGGCCGTACTAAATAAGCCCTCAATAAAGATCGATTTTAGAACTTGAGAGTTTAGCATTGTGATGAGTTATATATATATATATATATATATATATATATGTGTGTGTGTGTGTGTGTGTGTGTGTGTGTATCTATGTCTGCGTTTGTCACGGCGACAAATTTTCCTCCCAATTTTCCTCCCAATTTTTCTCCCACTTCCACAAAAATGCACCAATATACGCATCCCTTCATATATCCAATTAAAAAAAAATTAATCAGTTTTTCTGACGATCGCAAGACCGTGAAACTCAGGGTCACAGACTCACACCTATCTAAATGAAAGATATCTTACTTTTTTGGATGAAATTGTCATATATCTAAAAAAAATTTCTAAATTATATTACTCTGTTAAATTGAATAAATGAATTTAACATTGAGTTCTTTTGAGTTCGTGTCTATCGGAATTTACGTGAATAATATACCAAGTGTTCTACGTATATATATATATATATATATATATATATATATATATATATATATATATATAGCACACTTGGTATACAATCCAGGTAAATTCCGATGGAGATGAACTCAAGGGAACTCAATGTTAAATTCATTTATTTAATTTAACAGGGTAATAGAATTTATAAAAGATTTAAAATTATTGCAATGGGTAATACATATTTCACCGAGTCCTGATGTGATTATCGCGGCTCGTCAGACCCAAATGGTGCAACAGAAGTCATTGAGGTCTAACTGTTTTACCATTTGGGTCTGACGAGCCGCGATAATAACGTCAGGACGCGGTGAAATATGTATTACCCATTGCTATAATCTAAAATCTTTTATAATATATATATATATATATATATATATATATATATATATATATATATATATATATTTCTTGAGGAGCATCACTCTTCTAGGTTAAGTAAAAGTTAAATTTCAGAAACTGATTTATAGAGGGAGCAAGCTATCCGAAACTGAAAATTTGGCTCAACATAATCTTCTAAACTTCAATTTACCCATATCTGTTTTTTGAGCAATCCAAAAATAATCTTAGGAAATATAGAAAAATACATCATATCTTTGTCGTTTAATATTTTAAAAGAAGGGTTACAAGTTCGAACTTTACCATATCACAAGCAGCAAGTAGAAAATATGACCTCAGCTTAAAAGCGTTTTAAAGATAGTGGTTCAATTATTTTCTATTTACAACCACGCAGAAACCGATTCGAAAGATTATAAAGGGCTTAGAGAATCGGTTGTTGAATTATCCAAAAATAATCTAATATATTAATAGCCAATATATAATAGCTACAAATATAATTAATACCATTGTTGTAAGTTCTGCAGACGCTGTGATGAACGTAAGTTATTCTGACAAAAGAAATATTCTTGAAGTTAAAAGTGTAGCAAATGTTCCAGTCTTGAATTTGATAAGACTTCCATTGAATGTTTGGGACTGCAGCGATTGACTTCGAATGTGTCTAAGAAAATATAATACAACTGATGACACGAGTGTGAAAAAGCTTCATTCTTCTGAACAGAAATATGAGGAGAACAGAATTTTAATCTGGAATTTTCTTATTAAATAAATGTTTTCTATTAAATTATCAAAATGGCTTAAATCTTTTTGCAACCATGAATTGATTTGTTTCCATTCTCAGATTGAAAAAAAAAAAATAAGCAGAACAAGTTCCTAATGATTACCTGTCTTTATAGAACCGGTTCCTGAAAATTTTGGATGCCATTATTACGTACAACTCCTTTCTTACAAGCCTGTCACTACGTCTTCGCTATTTCCATGGCAAATGTTCAGATGAGCTACATTCCTTAGTTCCAACAGTTCATGCCATCACAGCTGGACCCCCCATCATAACCCGAACACGGCGTCAGTTCCCCTTTCTTCTTCTCTTATTCTTTTGGTGAGGACAACTTTTTCACTCAGACAGCGTCTAACGTAGATCTTTCACTGTGTAGAACACACGCCCCCAGGGGATGCTTTTCCAACCAATAAGCTCTTAACTTCTTCAGGGCAAACTGTTATTTATCCCATATATTTCATATTCTGCACTTAAGTCTAATATCTTGCAAAATAGTTCGAATATAGGGAAAAGTTTTATTAAGCAAATAATAATTAAAACTACTTTTGAAAATAAACTACATCTGAGGAGACCATGGCGATTGGAAAAAAGGCATAAAATTTTCCAGCAGTAGGTTGCCATTTCTTACTGCAGTAGACTGGTTGCCAACCAAGGCTATAGAACCTAATTTGTCCTGCTATTTAATACTTTTATCCGGATTAGTGTGTTAAGTGCCATGCGTGATACACGCTTGGACGATCATGTCTCTTTCGATTCATGACTGACGAAACCGAAGATTTTCCCGCAGTAAGTTCCCGTTTCTTTCTGCGGTAGACTGGTGCCAACCAAGGCCACTAAATCTGACCTTCTAGTTAACCCATATGTAGAGGAAGAATAGATGTGTTAATACCTTTCCAAAGGGTATTTACTCGTAAGTGAATGCAACGAATTCAACTGGAATTCGAACTCGGCTCTCCGGCTTCTCATTCCAAACCGATATCCATTGCATCCATTGGTATATCAGGCAGTTAAGTGCCTTACGTGGTACACGATTTGGGAGATCATGTCTCGAAAGAGACATGACTGACTAGGCAGAAGATTATCCAGCAGTATGTTGCCATTGCTTTCTGCGGTAGACTGGTTGCCACCAAAGGCTCTAAAATCCAATCTGTCCTGTTATTTAATTCATAGCTAGAGAGGGAAGAGATGTAGTATATTATTTAGTAGTAATTAGTAGGGGATCAGTTTATTACTTCATAACAATATAAGACTGATCCTTCACTTTATGCCCAGTAGAAGCCTTAATTATGTTTTGAACTATTAATTCAGTCAGTCAGTTAAGTGCCATACGTGATACATGTTTTGGACGATCATGTCTCGAAAGAGACATGTCTGACTGGGCAAAAGATTATCCTGTAGTAGGTTGCCATTACTTTCTGTGGTAGACTGTTTGCCAGCCAGGGCTATAGATCTCAATCTGTCCTGTTATTTGATTCATAGCTAGAGGAGGAAGAGATGTATTATATTATTAAGTAGTAATTAGTGAGGGATCAATTTCTTACTTCGGAACAATATAACACTGATCCCCCACTTTATGCCAAGTAGAAGCCTTACTCATGTTTTCAACTATTTTTTTTAATCATATCACTCCGAGCAAGGCGGTAATGCCACTGATGCGCAGGGAGCTACGTAAGAGTGAAAAGATTGGAAAAGAGAAAGCCGGAAACCACATCTAACCAGTGAACAAGGGATGAGCCTCTTCACCTGTTCAATAGATGAGGGTGGAGTGTGAACCGAGCGATAGTTTAATCTATCTACTCCAATTGTTATATTCAGTCAGTCAAACAAGGCTAAAGAACACAGTCAATCTTGCTATTTAATCCATAGCTGGAGGGAGAAGAGATAGATCCATATATTTCCGAGAGGTATTTGTGTGTAAGTGAATGCAACGAATTCAAACGGAATTCGAACTCGGCTCTCCGATTTCTCATTTCGAACCGATATCCATTGAACCGCAATGCGCATCTTACTGTACTATTTTACAGGCAAACGAATAAAATCTGAAATATTTTCTCAGTTTTAAATAAACAATAAACGCTTGATAAGTCATAAAAAATCAGTCAACTAGAATTAAATTTTAAAAACCAAACTTGAAAATGTGAAAGAGAACTGAAAATATCTAAATAATGCATTATGAGATAATGACAGGAACGAAATTTTATTTAGAAATCAAAATTGTTACAAATCAATGTAAAACCCTTGCGTTTAGTTGACAATCAAGGAGGTTTACTCCAATCTTTCTCGAAATAACCTTTACCCTTCTGTATAAACAACGGAAACGAAATTTAAGGTTGATGATAGAAGAGGAAATTTGTTGGAATCTGTTTAAATGGTACAAATATAATATCAAATTTATTTGTTAAGAACGTTATCAGAAGTTGCTATAAATTTCCCTACCCATGACATTACTCGTAATTTTTTTCCAATTATTAAATCGTTCCTTTCGCGTAAGGACATGAAGGTTTTTCTAATGTCTAGTCTCCTGCCGTCAATACAACCAACCCAATCATCCTACAATGCACTCTTCTCGGTCTTACCCTTTTAAGCAGGGTTATGGTGTTTTCAGTTTAGACTTCCGGTTTCTTCTGAAGTCGACTTCAATTCTATACTTCTAATGCCTTCATTTAAACTCATAAATTTCATTTATTATGTATTTCTTTCTTTATAAGAGTAAATACATTCGCCTATCACCAAATTCACACATCTTCTCTTCGGTCTTTTGAATAGAAATAGATCTTTATCCCTTATTTCGACTTTAAAATATGGTTTCCGGTTCCGTCTATAGTTTACTTCAAAGATATACTTCTAAGGTCTCCGCCTAAACTCAGAAATTTTATTTATCATTTTCTTTTTTACTAATAGGAGCAGATAGATTCGCCGATAATCTTGTTCAGACTCATAGATGAAAAGAAAATAAATAGAATAGGTCCTTAAAGATTCAGTCAGTCAATTAAGAGCCATACGTGTTACACGCTTGGGTGATCATGTCTCGAAAGAGACATGAGTGACTGGGCAGAAGACTATCCCGCAGTAGGTTGCTATTACTTTCTGCGGTAGACTGGTGGCCATCCAAGGCTATAGAACCCAATCTGTCCTGTTATTTGAAACCTGGCTAGAGGAGCAAGAGATGTATTACATTATTAAATAGTAATTAGTGGGGGATCAGTTTATTACTTCATAACAATATAAAACTGACCCCCCAGTTTATGCCAAGTAGAAACCTGAATCATGTTTTCAACTATTATATTCAATCAGTCAGTTAAGTGCCATACGTGATACACGCTTTGGGCGATCATGTCTTCTGGGAAAGAAGATTATCCCGCAGTAGGTTGCTATTGCTTTCTGCGGTAGACTGGCTGCCAGCCAAGGCTGTAGAACCCAATCTCTCCTGTTATTTAACCCATAACTCTCACACCCTGATTGGGCACTCTGGAAGAATGGTAGGCTTTGAAAAACAGTAGCTACTCTAGCATATACGCATCGTTCATTCAGCAATGAATTAGAACACTCTCAGCTATTGGGCGTGTATAATGATAATATACACGCTAAAAAGTTTGCTTCTTCTGTCGAACGCGCGTAGCTCAGAGGTAGAATAGCCGACTGACGCCAATTCGGTCGGGTTTCAATCGTGGGTTAAAAAGCAATCGGAATCCAACCGTACTGATGAGCTGTGATACAGCGAAACAGATTTGTCTGCGGATGACTATATATATGACCGATTACTCGTTTGCCGAGCACACATATATGCTAGGGCAGTTAGACAATCTTTTTTGCAGACACCTGCTCTGGTACATTTGTGTCTGTTCAGCGAAATATATATATATGCAACACGTGATGCACGTTTGCGAAAGAGATTTGACTGACTAGATACATTTTTCCGTAATAGGTTGGCATTAATTTCTGCAGTAGACTGGTTGACAACTACTGCTGCAGAACACAATCTGCTACAAATACTGCAGAACGCAATCTGCTCTTCTAGTTAACCCGTAGAAAGAGGAAAAAGAGATGGATTAATACCTTTCCCAAGAGTATTTGCAAGTAAGTATATGCAACTGGAATTCGAATGGGCTTCGCGATTTCTCGCTCCGAACCGATATCTACTGCACCACACACACACACACACACACACACACACACACACACACACGCACGCACATATATATATAGTGATTTTCTAAGCGTAATTTAGATGTGGCACAAAGCCGAAAGTAAGAGACACACAGTGAGGATCGAAGTCTCTACTTAATTGTAATGATTCTAGCGAGACAAGCTTGCTAACAACTGCACCACCTCAAGGCGCCCAGTTATGCATATTAATCACATAGTAATTTTCGTAGAGTAGATTAGATGTGTCACAAGGCCGAAAGTATGGGGCACCCAGTTAGGATCAATCTCACTAATCAGTCGCAATTGTTATGGCGGGACAATCTTACTAACCATTACACCAAGTCGAAATACTCATACTGCACTCACATACACGGAATTGTAATTCCATTGTAGAGTCGGACTAAGTGTAATTTCTGCTCAACCCTGTTACAATAGGTTGCTCCTATTTATAAATATGGCAAGTCGCTACATTAGAGTAAGATTTAAGGAGTAGTTGATTTTCTCAGCCCTTTCCGGTTTAGGCACGAGTATTTAATAAAACTTTCCATTATTGTGACAAGTAGCTACATTAGAGTAGGATTTAAGGAGTAGTTGATTTTCCCAACCCTTTCCGTTTTAGGCACGAGTATTTAATAAAACTCTCCATTATTGTGACAAGTAGCTACATTAGAGTAGGATTTAAGGAGTAGTTGATTTTCTCAACCCTTTCTGTTTTATGCACGAGTATTTAATAAAACTCTCCATTATTGTGACAAGTAGCTATATTAGAGTAGGATTTAAGGAGTAGTTGATGTTCTTAACCCTTTCTCTTTTATGCACGAGTATTTAATAAAGCTCTCCATTATTGTGACAAGTAGCTACATTAGAGTAGGATTTAAGGAGTAGTTGATTTTGTCAACCATGTCTGTTTTATGCACGAGTATTTAATAAAACTCTCCTACTTAGGCTTCTGTTTCTCTGATTCTTTCTTGTTTTCTCTAATTGTTGCCATTTTAATTCTCGGCTCTTTGAACAAAGGCAACATTATAACACACTCTTCGACATAAAAACAAAAATTCCAGCTTTAAAATTATCTTTTAAGTTTAAGTTTTAACCTAGGATCGAAGACAGAATTAAAAAAAAAAGACAAATATGCAATTTGATCAGTTAACACTCAACCAATCAACGCGTGTCGACTGTCACCCTTGACAAATCCGGCACAAGAGAATCTTTGGTCTACGCACGCGGGCACACACATATTCTCAGTCAGATATATATATACATATATATATATTGTATCAAGGCAGCAGATAATTTTCTAAACATATACTGTTAAATATAAGCGACAATAAATGTCTATTATGTTTAATCATGAGCCGTTCTAAACATCGTATTTTGGCTTTAATCTGAAAAGTGTCTTTGATGGTGGATACTTTTATGTTAACGTCTTTGTAAGCTCTCTGAATTTGGCTTATGTGAGCCGAAAGTCTAGAACCAACTTAGTAAAAAATTATCCAAATTTTGAAGAAATTTTGTCTTTATTTTCATCTGAAATTAAAGCCAAAATACGATGTTTTGAACGGCTCATGATTAAACATATTAGACATTCATTGTCTCTTATATTTAACAGTATATGTTAAGAATATATATATATAAGAACTATTTTATCTTTTATGAGGCATATTGACGGAAGATAAACAATTTAATTAAAGTAATTTTATTTGATTTACTCTACAAATGCTTTAACAAGAAAAAAATACTTTTAACAAAATAAATTTAATATTTAGTATAATAGCCTTTTGCGTTGATCACAGCCTTCATTTTGTCAGGCATTGACATCACAAGCTTCTTCAATGTATCCAATGATATCTCCTGCCAAGCAGCTTGTATGTGTTCCCAAAGTGTGTCTTGCAAAGTAACATTAGATTTATCAATTCGAGAGGTGGGGATAAGAAAAAAGTCAGTTATATCCAAGGATAATAGAATAATGAGTAGTTTCAAAATAACTTGTTTAATAAAAAAAATAGGAAAAATTAAATATACATTCCTTTTACACCTAGTTTTAAATAATCAATATTTATTAGCAATTTATTTGGCTTTTCACACTGTATTCGAATTTCAGTGAGGATTTTAGGAAAATCACCCCTGTCCTAATACTTTTGCACACTACCGGTTGTGTGCAAAAGTGTTAGGACAGAGATGATTTTAAACTTTATTTTGATGCCTCATAAAAGATAAAATAGTTCTTGTCCAAATACTTTTGCACAGTACTGTAGTTATATATATATATATATATATATATATATATATATATATATATATAGATGCAAGCTTTGACATTCATGAGTCAATCACGCCAACCATCACGGTTTTGCGTCAAGGTGTGGTCAATAGGGTGGCATTCTGAGTAATAACATAGCTGGTCAATGTCGGTGGTCGCTGGGTGAACAATCCGTCCTGCTTTAGAACAGTAGAGTACTCGAGCGTTCTAGTCTTGCCGGAAGAGTCCTGCAAAGTGCATTCTACGCTCGCATAAAATTATCGGAACATCCGGACTGGATTCACGTTGGACTTTATCACAGTGCTTTTAAAATTGAATTCATAAGCTTCCACGAGCAGGGCTCAATACAAAATGGCTCAGGTGAATCAATAAAATCTGTCTAATGTTTTATAAACCTTGGAGATAAGATAAATTCTATTGAAAAGAATGTGAAAATTGAAATCTGGTCCATTTTGAATAAAATAGATGTAATCTGGAAATTCTACGAGGCAAACTCAGGCGAGATACGTTCTTGCCATTGTAGAATCGGTTTTAATCTATAGTGCCATAGTTTGGAAACGAAGTAAAGACTCAAATCTAATCATTTATGAAACCTAGACTCGCATTTTCTTATATATATATATATATATATATATATATATATATATATATATATGAACCTAAATATAAGAGACAATGAATGTCTATTATGTTTAATCACGGACCTTTCTAAACATCGTATTTTGGCTTTAATTTCAGGTGAAAATAAAGACAGATACTCCAACATTTGGATATTTTTTTATTAAGTTTTTTCTAAGCTTTCGGCTCACATGAGCTATCTTCAGAGAGGTTACGTGGACGTTAAAATAAAAGCATCCACCAGCAAAGATGATTGTATCTTGTGTTGACATAAAACTTTGCTACGAAACGATAACATTTACCAAATAGCAGACGCAGTTCGTAAATTTGTAATGCGGTTCTATGACGTCACACCGCGTGAGAGCTCGAAATGTCAACAGAACCATATATTTAAACGCAATGTAACCAGAAAGACCAAATTGACATGTGATTTTACTAAGTGTGGTTTGTTTTGATATAATGTAGATGGCCTCCATTTTTTGTCTTTATTTTCAACTGAAATTAAAGCCAAAATACGATGTTGAGAACGGCTCATGATTAAACATAATAGACATTCATTGTCTCTTATATTTAACAGTATAAGCTTAGAAAATTATCTGCTGGCTCGATACATTATATATATAAATAGGTGTGTGTGTGTGTGTGTGTGTGTATTTATATATATATTGATTGTTTAATTACTTTGTATTAAAAAGTGTTCAATACAATTATATTGTAGAACTTTTTAATATTTTTCATTTGTAAACGAGTTAGTACGCGACCTAGGTTTTTACCATATGGTGTCTCCAGGAGATTTGCAATAACTGATTTTACCGTTTACCGTTGTTCAAAAATTCCCCGTTACGTGAGAGTTAAAAAAAAATCACCGTTACTTGAGTGTTCTTAAAAAGAAACTACAAAAATGTTTAACGGTAAAATCAGTTATTGCAACTCGACTTAAGACAACACATAGTAGAAACCTTAGCCGCGTAGTAACTCGTTTACAAATGAAGAATATATATATATATATATATATATATATATATATATATATATATATATATATATATATGAGGTATATGAGGCAATGATGAGGTAATGGTTAAAGGGCACGGGACGAGAATTCAGCGAGTCAATTCATTTCATTGACTTTCACGCTAATAATGCCTTTGGGAAATGTATGAATCTAGCTATGTGCTAAAAAGTGACGTAGACTTAGTACTTTAGCCTTGATTGCTAAACAGTCTAGGAGAAGTCAAGTGCATCAGTTATCTTTATTCAGGAAAGTGCGTATCGTTCTATTCAATAGAAGACTCTATCAGTATAATCAAATTATAGATGCCGATATTCTAAATTTTTAGTTCTAGGAGTTAAACAACAGTATCCTAAGATGCGAGTTCATCATCGTCGATATTATATACACTACCGGCCATAATTATTAGGCCACCCCAGCTTTTTTAAAAAAATGATGCATTTCATGCTATTTTTAGTATTTGTTGCGAAGTGGATAATTCTAAATTAAAACAGAATGGTTGTCGGAGGATTATTTTAAAAAACTTAGGGAAGGAGTGTGTGCAGCCGTTGTGAAACTGCAATATAGGTAATTATTAAATATTTATAAATTTATTTGATGCCCATGTTATTGAGAAGTATTAACAAAAGAACCTTTTACAATCATTCACTTGGCAATATGTACTAAAAATAGTATGAAATACATCATTTTTTTTAAAAATGAGGTAACCTAATAATTATGGCCGGCAGTGTGTATATATATATATATATATATATATATATATATATGAAATAATGACAAACCCATAAAAACGGAGGGGATAATCACTAATTAATATAAACTATTAAATAGATAAATATTGCTCAATAGATATTATCCAGAGCAATATGATATATAGAGAAGAAAACTCAACAGATAATTAAATTCATTCAGAATTTATTTCGGCAATTGTAAAATTACAAACTACTTCTTCAAACCCGAAAAATCAAATCTTTGTTTTGATGTTTAATGTTTGAAGAAGCAGTTTAATTTGATTTGGTTTTCCTGTCTATTCCTCATGTTAAGCTCACGTTTCCTTTTTGCATCCATTATGTGTATGTTTGTGTGTGTTCGTGTGTGTGTAGGGCGTATATACAGTATATATATATATATATATATATATATACGCCCGGTTCACACTCCTTCTTATGAACAAAATAGGGTTTTATCCCATTTTCCTGCTTAGAATTAGTTTTTCGTTTTTTTCTTTATTTCACTTCCAGTAACCGCTTCCGTATTAGTCGCCTTATCGCCTTGCTTGGGATGAATTGATGAAATATATAAATATAGGGAGCGGGGCATCTCTAAGTGGTGCAATGGTTAACAAGCTTGTCTCACTAGAACCATTACAACTGTATAGTGAGTTCGATCCCTACTGGGTGTCCCATTATTCCGGCCTTGTGCCATACCTAAGCTGCGCTTAGAAAATCACCATATACAGGGTGCGATGGGTGAATTGTCGCCATTATATATTTTTAATTTCGTGCATGCGCGTTGGTTCTTTTTGATTTTTTCAACTGCACAGCATAGTAGGGTCAGTTGGGCAACGTCTGTAAAAAAAAAAAAAGCATCGTGACGCAATTCACTCCTCCAGAAATTTGGAAATGGGATGCTTGTACTGCTTGGCATTTGCATCGAAAATTCCAGTATGAACGTTTCAGTATTTTTGGGTGTTAATCTGAGGAAAGTTGAGAGAATCCTGAAGGATTTAGATGATATATCCAGTCAGCAGGGGATGGAGACGTTATGTCTCCATTCACATACCCACAGGGCCTCAGTCTCAATGCAGATGACTACATCAAGTACCTTGAGGTTGTACTAATGTCTATGGTCAAGAGGGTGATTACTGGAAGACCTTATATACGGAAACAGGACTCTACACAATTTTTGCGACCACATCAGGGGTTACATCGGACCACCTTACTCCCCAGGCTGCAACCCCCTTGATTTATTATGTGTGGGTCGCAGTTGATCGAGAGACTAACACAACTCCTTGCAACACTAAAGGTGAACTGAAGTCAAGGATTATGGTAGAATTCATCAACTTAAACAAGGAGACCGCCCAGAAAAGTTGCAGGAGATTTCGAAGTGTGTGAAGGCCATGGTTGAAACTAATGTCGATTTTATTGAATAATTTTATATTTTTCATTTTTGCGTGATTGTGTCGACAATTTATCATTAGCACTAGCACCCTATATATATATATATATATATATATATATATATATGCAATTTGTTATATATATTATACTATTTATATATTATATATGTGCGGTACTTATTTGAAAGCGCCTAATATCAGTGATAGAGCTGACATATTCATATAGATAGGTGTGAGTTTGTTACCCTGGGTTTCACGCTGTTGCAAGACAATGACGATCGCAAGAGCGTGAAATCCAGGGTCACAAACTCCAACCTATCTATATGAATATATATATAGTGTTCATTGCCATATAGAAGGACAGATATCACATAACAGTTCTATACTCTCGTATTTTCAATGAAATTTTTCTGTCTCTTAAAACTCTATTTGGCTTTTTAAATGCACGAAATTTTTTATGAGTAAATTTTAAGGAAATTTTGTTAACGCATTAATATTAACTTTTTTCTATTGTTGTGTTCTTTGAAATTTTAATTAAAAAGGAAGTTTTCTATGTGTCAAACTGAATTTCACAGAGATATTCTTGATACATAATATATAAGTGTGTATGTGTGTGTGTGTGTGTGTATTTGTTGTGGAGTAGTTTTCGCACTGAAGGTTATAATCGTGCTATATCGATTGCTAATCGACTTAACGCAACCAAAATTTTAGGAACTTGGTAATCTTTTACTGAAAGCTGACTCCTTAGTTTTCAGCTAACTGCCGACTAATATCAACTGCCTAGTAGTTCTACTGAACTCCAATAGAACTCTAAAGAACTCTCTAGAAATTCTAAGAATTCCTATGAACTTCCCAAGTACTTTCTGCCGTTAACTTCCTGTTAGCATTAATATAGGAGTGAGAGTCCATTATCTGAAGAATAGGTGTGTTTCACTATAACAGTATTATACCACTGTATAACGTTATACAGTAATAGGTTCTTTCGCCTTACGTCTCCTTCCATCTTACATCTCCTTCCTTCTGGTATGTGCGTTGTTTCTTCAGGACGAAGGCGATCATGACCCTTCACAAATTCTTATGCCTTGTAGCTCTTTATATATTTGTCTTGTTATATCGACCAAACACGAATCTGTCATCGATTTGCTTACATATCACGCGCCGTTTTCCCCAGTCTCGTTTGCCATCTGTCCTCCCTGTCTGTGTCAGATTCTCCAAGCCCTGCTTCCTCATTCCGTGTTTCAGAAATATTAATCTTTTCCTGATGTTAAGTATCAGTTTTCGTTTTTCCATAATCTTGTCGTTGCTCACATGTTCGGCCTATGGTATCCTCAGCATCCTTCTGTAGAACCACATTACTGTTGCTTCGAGTCTTTCCATCATGTTTGATGAAACTGTCCAGCGTTCACTGCCATATTGGAAGACAGACATCACATAACAGTCCAGTACCCTTCTTTGTTTCTAACAAAATTTTCCTGTCTCTTAATACTCTACTTAGCTTTTTGAATACGTCCTTGGCCATGCCTAATACACTTTCGATGGTACTAAGATCCATTACGACGTGCAGATACGCGAACATAACCCATCTTGCAATAAAGACGAAATATTTAATGAGTAAAGTTTAAGGAAAAATTGTTAATACATTACTCTTAACTGCTTTTTCTGATGTAAGGCTCTTTGAAAATTCAATTATTAAAAAAAGGTAGTATTTCTTCCATGTGTCAATAAACTGAATTTTACAGAAATATTCTTGATACATAATCGTCATCATCATTCCTATGACTAGGTGTGGTTGTAGGGTGGTTGCGAAGCGAGCTTCGTCTTTATATCTCTGTTGCGAGCCAATGTCTGAATTTTTATGGATGGCAGTAGACAAATTGTTGACCCCTGTGATGTATGCATATAAATTCCTCATTGTCTCCTTGACAATAGATATATGGTCTTGCAATGGACCTGTTTCTTGTGTGATGGTACCCGCACAGCGTCATTTATGATGTGATCTACGAAAGAGATGTTCACCCTGTACAATGCCGAGGAGCCACTCAAGGTAGAGAGTTAGAGAATAAGAGGCAGTTGATGCAGATTAAAGAAGAAGATAACGGTTAATACTAGACTTGAACGGGTTATGATTGTTGTAATCGGGGAAGCATCCTCTTGGGAGTCGGATTCACAGAGCAGTCGTTTGCCATAAGGAAGTTGCTCCAGTGGAATTTCTTTATTACGGAGGGAATTAGAATGGTTTGTTACTATGGGAGTGTCATGGTGGGTCCTAACTGAGAAGGTTAGAACTGATGGAACGAATGAATGCAGTTCGTCCGAGTACTTTTAATGGAAGTTGCGACAGAGCAATGGGACACCAAAGATGATGATTCTGTCACCTCTCATTTCTAATGCTTGAATTCTTTAATACAATTCTTTATCTAGCCAAGATTCGCAGACATACATAAAAATTTCGAAGACCAATGTACGTGTTTTCTTGTTTCCTTCCCAACTACAAGCATCGATCGTTTAAATTCAACAACAGCCGCCATTTTCTTTCTTTTATGAAATCCGTTTTTATTGTCCTTTCTTCTCATTAAAAATTTCTTCTTTTACTCACAGTAAGAGTAAATATGTTTTATAACATTTAAATAGATCCTATGATAGGAGTAGCAAAGGTCTATAATAGAAGTAGATTGATCCTATAGTAGAACGTGATAGGTTATAGAATAGGATTAGACAGCTTTGGCTATTGTCTGGTTTACACTCATTTCCGGTTGTGAAGAGGAGGTTTATCACTTGTTTTTTTTTTTTTAGAATAGTCTTTGCTGTTCCTTTTAAATTTTCCTCATTCTTCTTTAATAGTCTCTTACGTTTTAGAGGGAATATCACCTTGCTCGAGGTGAAATTATAAAAACTAATATGCTTAAGATGATGATTCTTTCGCCTTTCATTTTTGATGCTAAGATTGTTTGTTGCAATTTCTTGGTCTGGCCAAGATTCGCCGACATATATAAAGATTTCCAAGACCACTGTTCGATACAGCTTGATCTTTGGTTTTAGGTGGATTGTTTTTGGCATTCTTGAGAGTTCTTAATTTTGTTACATCTGCTATTGTTTTTGCTTTTATTGAAATAATTTCCATCCCGAGGCCCTCTTCACTGATAATTTTGCCAACATGCTTTCATTGAATATCGCTATCCTCTCTGGTCGGGTGTTCCTATTAAATAACTCAATATTCTTAACAAAATTCAAGGAAGAGTCTATAATATAACCGATATTGACCGTGCATTTTGACGTCACTCATTTTTCCACTACCGTCATGTCGCTTCTCTTAATGACAATTGATCTGATGAGCTTTTCTCCTTGGTTCCTCGACCGTATGAATTTAACCCTCTAGGGCCATTCGTATCATATTTGATACAGTATGAAAACAAGCCTTGAAAGAAATATTTTCTTGAAAAATTTTTTAAGAGAAATATTTTATAAATTTCAAATGAAAGCAGTACTGACTGCTCAGTCAATGAATACCAAATGTTTCCTTATAGGGAAATACCAAATGTTTCCTTGTAGGGAAATACTGTATCAAATATGATACTAATGGCCCTAGAGGGTTAAGCATGTTACTAGATTGGCACCTAGGTCTCACTACCTCGATGCAACTAAAGTTCTATTTCAATAGTTTATTTTCTCTTAATTCTCTTCTGTGGAACTCCTTTCCGATTCCTTCCTTCCCTAGCAACTACAAGCTTCGATAATTTAAATCCAACAATAGTCGCCAATTTCTTTCTTTGATGAAATCTGCCTTTTATTGTCATTTATTCTGATATAAGACTTTTCACTAATAATAGCTTCTTGCGTCTTAGTGGCATTATTGCCTTGCTTGAAGTGAAATGATTAAAATAAAAGAAAGGAAAAGTTGTTTGAATTGTCTCTATTGCTTAAGTTCCTGACGACCGAAAGCTCCTTTTGTTATTTTTACACATATGCAACGTATAATTAAAGCAATTGAATGTATGGGGTACCCAGTGAGGATCGAACTCAGTATTTACACGTAACTGATCTAGTGAGACAAATATACTAGCCATTACACCAGGTTGAACGGCCAAAATGAGAAGGAATATATCTAAACTTATTTATAAATGGAACTTTGTTTCTGTGTGTGTGTGTGTGTGTGTGTGTGTGTGTGTGTGTGTGTGTGTGTGTGCGTGTTCGTTACCTATAGACTCCGAAACGGCTGAACCGATTTTCTTGAAAATTTACACAGTTGTACTATAAGCCTCGGCGAGTGTTCTTAGCTAGGTTTTGTGTCGAGGTACACCCGATAAATATCGAAAATCGATAATCGAAAAAATCGGGTTATAGAAGGAGTGGTCCGATTTTAATCAAATTTCATACACTCATAGACAAAGACAAAAGAAACGATATTCAGAAGTTTCAAGGTTGCAGTTCTTACAATAGTGCAGAAAATCGATAATATATATATATATAAAAGGCAAGATGTTTGAGTGTGTGTCTGTTTATCTGGCTGTACGTCCGTATTTTTTTCAGCTCTTTTATTTTAGTTTTTGCTTTGGGTTTGACTCTAAGTAGGTATAATTGTAGTTCTTAGTCTCAGCCATGATTCCATTTACTCAGAGGACTTATTTAGCTTTCAAAATTCAGTTTATGGCGAAAAAAACTTATTTGATATCGATACCAGGAAATCAAAATTTTACTTACATTCATTCATTTTTCTTTCAG